>JAJJMC010007119.1:5037125-5097125 GCA_023531435.1 Papaver californicum | reverse complement strand
AAGACGCTTGTAGGGGATGTTCAGTAATCAGTAGGACCTTCGTTTAGAAATTATTTGGGATAAGAAAACATCATGATAGACAAACAAGTACACAGACATAACCACCCGCAAAGCTGCAGTTTAGTGAAGATGCCAAAAACCAATGCACATTGGATCCACTCATGGAGCATAACTCTGGTTATAGGTTAAAATGGTAGAAGTGGCTCTAGTCTATGATGCTATCTGGTTGACGCGTATTCTAGTTATGGCTACAGTTCACGTGGGTAGATAGTGGATGATTAGTGGTCTCTGTAAAAATATGTGCCCCACTGGTCAGTTGAATGGCTTGTAATAAATGCTTTAAAGCTAGTTTTATCTTGTGTTTTGATTTCCTCCGCTAGGCTAAATTTGCCAATTTCAACAACTTCAACAGGCAACAATACGGATGCACAGTAACCGTCCCACCGTAACCGTCCGAATTCGATAAAATTATAAGTTTTTAAACCGAATCCGTCCGCCGCGGGTTGGTATACGGTTTTAAAAATAAAAAATCCGGTCATCACGGTTCGGTTTACGGGTTTAGTACAGAAACTGCCCGAACCTGCCCGTATAACCCGATTATTTTTAGTCATTGATTGAGATTAATAGTTTTCATCCTACCCATCCATCTAACAACAAACTTAACAAAAGAAAAACCTAATCTTCATCTCGTTCTCCTGTTCAGGCGTTCAGACATCAGCTGTTCTGTAACTTCTGTTCTTCTTCTTCACTTCAAGTCTTCATCTCATTCTCATGTTCATCTTGACGCGCCGCTGCTGCCTCTCCATCACCATCAGGTCCATCACCATCGTTGTTCTTTTCTCTTCACTTCATCTGTTATTCTGTTCTCTTCACTTCATCTGTTGTTCATCTGGTTATAATTTGAAATTGGGGGTTCATCTGATTTCATCGGCAATCAAGTTCAACATACAAGTTAAAGCTTACAACAGACAAACAAAGTGGGGGTTCATCTGATTTCATCAGAATTTGTTGTTTATCTTTTTTTTTTGGGAAAATTAGGGTTCATTAACTAGCTATTGGAAATCAGGTCAGTAGACAATAGGTTACAGTCTTTCCATGATGTATCTTGTTTCATTTTTTCTAAGATTTGTTTTTAAAGGTTTGAATTGTTTGTCAAGTGTAAACTTGAATATTCTATGCATGACTGCATCATATGCATTTTGGGAAATCTTTTCTGTTAAGCATTTTCTTTGTTTTAGTGTGCTTAACATGTACCAAATCTTTTCTGAAGCTTAGTGCTATTAACCTTAGTGCTTCTGATTATCCATTGGTTACACATGATGGTAAGTAATTGCACTACCTTTACCTAAAAGCCTTACTTTTTCTGGTTGTTGTTATTTTCTTCATGTAGTAATAGTAGTATTTCTGTTTGTTCAAAGGGGGTGGGGTGGGGGGGTGGGGGGGATTGGGGTTTTCAAAGTAGATTAACAGACTCCATGGGAAATGAAATGAACATGCTGGGTTGCCGTAGACACCACCAAATGTGGTAGCTGGCAGAGTGGCAGTTTTTTATGGGCACCACAAAACTCCATGTTAATGTGCATTATGATCTTCTCTTCGAGGGTTTCCTCTGTATGAGTTGCAAATTAAGAATGAATGAATGTTGCATATTGCATTTGTTTATGGTTAGTTGCCGCATGCACCACACAACTCCATGTTAATGTGCATTATGATATGTTCTTTGAGGATTCCTCTGTATGAGTTGCAAATTAAGAATGAACGAATGTTGTGTATGGCATTTAATCATGTTTTTTTTTTGAGTTTTGATCCGTCATCTATGAATAATTATGTATAATTAAGGCTGCATTCGTATACTTAGAATGCCCATTAGTTGGGTTTCCTCTGTATCATGGGTTGCCAACTAAAAAGAATGAATTTTGCGTACGCGTTTTACACATCTTTGTTTTCATGTGCACTGTATATCCCTTGTATTTGTTATTGTATTTTGATGATGTTTGGTGTTTTTTGCTGTTTCTTAGGGGGCTTAATGGGTGATTCATCAACTCAATCTTTATCTGTTTCCATCCAAATGTCAAGTACACCTACAGCTACACCTGAAAGTCAAAATGAATTACTACTGGGACACCTGAAAATCAAATTGCACTTCATATTAGAACTGGAGATGTAGCCCCAGTTGCAGATTCATCAACTCAATCTTTATCTGTTTCCTCTGTATCTATCTGTTTGAAGGATATGGTATGTTAACATTGTTAAGTATCACTGTATCAGGCATATTGGATATTGCTGTTTTATGTGACTCTGTCTGTTTGAAGGCTTTCTGGCTATGCGGGTTAAACCGCAAAAAAACCGAACCCGCCTGACCCGACTCGGGTCAGTTTGAAACCGACCCGCCTGTGGACGGGTTGGTAGTTGGTTTTTATTTTCAAAACCCGCCTATAAACGAGTTGGTAGTTGGTTTTGCCCCAAAACCGACCCGCCCCCCCGTTGTGCAGCCCTAGGCAACAATACTGGTTACTAATGAATTGCTGTCAATTTTAGTGCAATCAGGCCCCAGCCCAATAACCCCTAAAGCTCTTCCGTACGGACTTGAATTTCCTTCCATTCTATTAAATTGGCTCAAATAAGGCCCATATCTGATTTAATCCAGTTAGGTGTATAAAGGGGTGAGTAGGGGATATGTGGATGCGGATTTGGTATCACCCGCGTCTAGTCTAATCAAGTGACGAATCGATTTCCATCTACGTCTAGTCCATTAACCGATAGATTTTACATTTACGAAAGGACAATCGGACGAACGGATTGGATGCGGGTGGATTGGCGGATTTAAGTTAAGCAAAACAATAAGACATTCAACAATCATTTCACAAAAGGATATTTTACGTTTCTTCCGCTCCAAAGATTGTATTTTTACATTACTTCCCCTAGATGACGCTAATTAGTGATACCTCCCACCTTCGAGAATTTTATTCAATTTTCAATTAGTCGTGTCAATAGTTATATACACGTGGCAGAATATACACGTGTCGAATGTATTACCCAAAATACTCTTTTCTTCTTTCATTAATTAATGGAAAGTAGTGATAACCAGATTTTAATGGATTTGTTCAAATGGAGGTTTAATTATCCAAAATCGATTTCAACTGATTCAATGTGAAGTATTGTTTCCAAGATCCAATATTGTAAACGAAATATAATAGTAATATCAGTTGGGATTAGCTGAAAACCCCAATTTGAGTTCGCGAAAAACTAATGTGTAGTTTTTCCCTAAAAATCATTATTTAATCTGGTAAATTTATCCAATGTCTACAGGAAGAATTCAAAATTATTTGAAGTAAAAAATTATGTCACATAAATCTTCATTGTAAATCCAAAATCTTGACTAACAATTGCATTTATTTGATGAATTTACAAACAATCCACAGAGATCTTCATCTTAAATCCAATCAATATTCAATCTCAGTCTGACAGTGATAATGGTGTTGGAACTAGAAATTACTAGTTACTACGAGTTTATGGGTATAATTAATGACTGGTCCACGTATTGGAGTTAAAGTTTTACCGGTGGTCCTTTTAATATTTATTGACCATAAAAATTATTCCAGGTCCATACATATGTGAGACTTAGAAAAAGTATTTTGTTATACCAAAGCTTCCCCTTCTTCTAAAATCTCTATACTCTTCAATCTTGTCTCGTCATCATTCACCCAAATATAGATGTAGAGGGTTTCGATAATTTTGTATTTTCGTTGTAGATATATGTTTTGATAATTTTAATTTATGTTTTTCATTATTTTAATCCATCAGTAGAAGAACCATATAGTTTTGTCAATTTATTTTGTGTTTTATGTCTGTTGGGTTTCTCCCATATGTCAAAACGAACGTCAAGATAACCATCACCTCTTGAGTCAGGGGCTATAGATATCTTTTCTACATATTAAATAAAATTTGGACCTCCGGTTAAATGATATTTCTCACTGGACCCTAGGATACCGATTTGGTTAGAATTTGGATAAACCAACAAAATTCCAGTGTTAGAATGACGAAACCAGCTATCGGTTGCTAAACCCTAACTAATATTTGAAAATTCGTAGCTGCTTTAAAAGAACAAACATATTGTAGTTTACAAATGTTAACTCATTTATATAAAACCGTAATGAATGTGATCAAAACAAAAAAAGGAAAATAAATGAGGAATTAAAAAAAGATTCAAATAAGATAGATCTGGTTTAGCCTGTGAGAGAAATAAAACAATGAGTAAATGAAATAAGAGACTCCTCCCAGCACCGTTATCGGACTATTAGAAATTTATGATATAATAGAACCACCATTAATAGTGGAAATAAGCTTGCTGCGTAAAACTTGGTTCATCATCTTGCACAAAGATATTTGTAGAGAAGAAAGTACATGGTCTTATGTGATTCGAAATCTTCACTGTTGTGTAGTTGACTTTTGGTACAACCGTTTTATTAAATTAATACAATTCGGGGGTAATTTTTTTTCCACATGTAAATTGATGATGAATCACCTAATGGGACATCTAGGTAGATAACCGAACGGTGGGAGGTTTTTCTAATTAGCAATATCTAGGGGACATAATGCACATGCAAAATACCCCTTTAACAAATACTAATTTAATAAATAACACAGTAAGAATAAATGTTAAAATCGTAGTAACACAAAAGTTCACAGTTTGAACAACACCCACATTTCTTTGCATGCTACCTACGAATAACAAGGATGTTGAAGATTCAAGAAATCAAGAAGCATTATGGAGATTGAGTTGAAAGTTTATTTTTATTTAAAACCATATGTAATTAATAGTTTCGTCGCTAAATTGAAAAATAGAGAGATTGTTAGAGCATCGCTCGGTTGAACTCACAAGTATTGGTATATCATGTTTTTTGTTAATGTTAAATGACCAAAACTATGTCTTGATTTATATTCTACTGAAGTCATTCTCGGACTAGAATTAGAGCATGTTAGTTGAGTATCAGAAATCACTAAATCCCCCCAAAGATTGAAAACCGAAGAACAATAAAGACATCTGCAAGTACTTCACCAACAAAAGTCTGTGAAGACCGACTATCAAATTTACTCATTATTTCTATCATTATAACTTCTGAGACAATGTTGTATGGATTTAGTATATAATGTCAAAAAACTATGTATACGAAAGAAAAGCCTAAAAATATCAAATTGCACTTCGTTCAGGAATTTAATTTTTGGCTCGTGAACTGTGCATAAATTTAATGTTACTGAACTCCAAGGTGCACAAGAGTTCATGAACTAATTTTTTATTTCGTGAATTTGTACTTTCCAAGTGTTCATGGAACTTTTGAAATTTTCTCTTGTGTTCACGAACTGATTTTTCAGTTCACAAACTACACACTTTTGGGTATGTTCCTAGAACTCCAAAACATATTGAGTTCGCGAACCAAGTTTTCTAGTTTGCAAACTGGTATATTATTGGATGCTACTAAACTCCAATATTTCTTGATGGTTAACAGACATTACTTGGTTATTTGTGAGTTACAAGGAAGTTCTTCTTTATATTACAAGGAAAACTTCTCGCATGCTTACATGTTTTCCATTCATGTGAATCAATCTATATTTAGAAGTTAAGTTTGATTGGGATCAAAGTAATTCGTAAACATGTAAATTAGTTCATGAACTTGCTTTGATCACAAGAAACAATTGTTTGAACTGTAAGCAACCTAGCATGATTTATCATTATATATAGAGGACTCTCTGCAACTTAGAGTCTCAATCCCGGCACACGTTGTGTCATAGTTTCTTTTGTAGTTGTCTTTTAAAGACCTAGGTTTCCTCGAGAAACGTAACTAGGTTACGACTTTGAAGTTTTCACTAAGGGATTCGTGAAGCATGGTCAGACTATCTTTTACTTGATAGATCCTTGATATCCGGAATCTTATCTTGATCATCGTAACTCTTATCTATTCTAAAGGTTTGTCTCTTATGCAATATGGCCATTAAAGAATTATTGGTTGAGGAACAAGATTGATATCAACTTTAAAGAGTTCTTCGTCTCTGACTTTGTAGTTCTGGAAGATTGACATCTAAACTTGTTTTAGATTGATCTTGTGAGGTACAATCAATTAGGAATCTATATAACTTTTGAAAAGAGTAAGTTATCCTAATTGTTGAGGTTTGCTTGATATCTTTTTTACCTGAAGATCCCTCAAAGCAGATAAATTTTCATTACCTTGATTAAAAAATATTTGAAGGAAATCTAAAAGGCTTTCGGTTAGAAGAAGGGTAGTACAAGTCTTCGCTGAGGTTGGAGCAACTCCTAGGCATGTAAAAGACGTCATCTAGGGGAATCAAATGCGTAGGGTCTTGCGAGATTCAAGAGACGTAAGGAGCACAACTGAAGCTGAATTTTCTCGGAGGGTTGATTCAGTCTCAACTACATTCCAGTTTGAAGCCTTATAGTAGGTTAGTGTTTATAGCGAATAAATACAATACATTGTTCAAACTAGATGAGGTCCCAGGTTTTACTGCTAGATTCCAGGTTTCCTTGTTAACAAAATTTATGGTGTCTAGTGTTTTCTTTTTCCGTATTATATTGTTTTATCTGTATAATTAAAATATCACAAATAATACGTTAATCAACATGGATAGTTTTTAGCTTGATAGTTAAGATCTAAGATCTTGGAATATACATCATACAAGACTTTATCTTGATTAAATTTGAATCTTGAGGGTTCAAGTACATAATAGGTTGGCCTTGTAGATTTGTATCTTAATTGATAATCTAAATCATTTCTTATTTTAATATCTTGAATACGGATTTTGTTCTGAACGTATAAATTGTACAAGGATTGTTCATACAGGTTCACGAACAAAAACGTTGGTGGTGTAATAAGTACCATGTTTTTTTTACCTAGTATTAAATTCAAATAATATCCAAATCTCGTATCAAATCAATTCTAGCTACAATATCATTAATGGGAAAAAAAGAACAAAACCCTAACTTTTTGAAACGACGACTGAAAAGAATATTTCGATTAAATACCCCAAACTTCATAATCCGAAAATTAGAAAAATCTAAAAAATTGAGAACTATGAAAAAACCCAAATTTAGAAGAATTTTTCGTTAACCTATAGCAGAGAGATGAAAATTGAATCTAGGTCGTTTATGAGAGCATTGTTAAATTTATGACAACAAAGAGAAACTTAGTTTATCCATTGCTTGCAATCTACTTGTATTTACTCTTTATGGATTTGATATATGTGGGAGGGCCGACGAATTTTGGATGTCCCATCCGCGTCGTGTCCACGAAAATAACGGATTTTAGATATCAATCCATGTTCAATTCGCCAAGCGCAGATCTGGTGGCCATCACTCAGATGCGGATTGGGTCGGTTGGCGGACCAACCGATTCGAATTTTTCTGCTTATTCCTAGGTGTATTCAATTTGGATTTCTATAGATCAACGAAAATCAAATTAAATTTATCTTGATTTTTTTTCCAGAGTTGTTCGATTTTAAGAATAATACAATTTTAAAAAAATTCTTAATTTGAAGTTAAATTCTGCAGAAAAAACCCCCAATCCTACCTAAATAAGGCAGATAAAGGGAATATAAACTAATAAGCATGCCATCCTCAATCGCCAAGCTAAGTTACCATTCACACAAAGATTTATGTGCTTCAACGCTGCATCCCATGTCCACGAGGGGTTTGAAAATTATTTACGATTGAAAATTTTTCACAAGTTATAGTCGTCATAGAGCAGCCACAGTGGTGCGACCAAATCATGAACCAAACCCAAATTTGGTCTTTGGTCCGCCCAAATTCAATCATAGTGGGGCGACCAAATTTGGGTTTTGGTCCAGTAATTTTACTGTTTGGGATCAAAAATGATCCCAGAACTGGACCAAACCTTATTATAGTGGAGCGTTAACCTAGCCGTGCGTCTCGTGCCAGGAGTGACACTGGCCCTCCATCTGGTACCAGGCGTTTAACTAGATGTGCGTTTCATTTGTCAGGCGTGAAACAGAACTCCGCCCCATCAGGCGTTCACCCAAGAGCACGTCCAACGGAGCGTAACGCTAGAAGCACGCTTGGTAATCAGGCGTTCTCCTAGATTAACGCCTGTGTTGGGCGTCTGGATAACACAACGCCTGTTGTGGGCGTGCGCCTGTTTATGGGGCGTGCTGCTAAGCGAGCGCCTGTGTGTGGCGTAATTCTAAGCGAGCGCCTCCTCTTCTAACCGTTGAGATAGCCATTGAGATTCGTCACCGTTATTTCTTACCGTTGTAACAAATATATTTTTGGTATACCAATAAATGAATTGGTTGATTGGTATACCCTCCATTTCATTTGTTTACGAGAAAACTTTCGTTCTTTTTCATATATTGGTCTTTCAAATTAAGAATTATGGCACCAAAACCACGAGGTCCAAATTTTACTACATTTGAAGATGTAACGATGTGTAGAATTCATTTATCAATATCTCAAGATTGTAGTGTTGGTTCCGATCAATCAGAAGAAAAATTATGGTCTCGCATATTAAGTGGGATGAAAGAAGCCATACCTACAATGCCGGGGCGCACTTAGACCTCCATTCAGAAAATATTTCAGGGAATAAGTAAAGAAGTGGCGCTTTACTCTGCAAAAGAGGCGGAAGCGGAACATGAACACCATACTGGATGGCCCCCCGAAACAGTAAGTACCCGTTTAATTTTTATCACTACATTATTGTTTTGAATTGTATATCATCCACTAAACTATTTTTAGAAAATAACATATTAAAGAAGTAAGGAAGCTTTTCAAGAATCTAATGGTGGCAAATATTTAATCATGAAGAGTGCTACGCCATTATGTTAGAAAATATCCAATAAAATATTCACGACGATCAACATCTGTTTTTGTTTCATCACAAGCTGAAGAAGATTCTGAAAGCGGCAAGGAATACCGGGAAACACAAGAACAAACTAAGACCATTCTAGTGGCGATCAAGAAATAGGAGATATACCTAAGACATATAACCGTCATATGAAAAAAAAAGCGGCAAAACGATTGAAGAAAACTGGGATACCAAAATCCAGTGGCCAACAGGAAATGATGGAAATAATTATTAATGAGCAACAAAACTTCAACACCAATTATACAGAACAAACAGAAATGAAGATGGCGCAGAGAGAATCGGAGTTTGCAGCAAAACTAGCTGAGTCTTCGGCAAAGTTTGTAGCAAAACAAGTTAGGAAAGAAAAACTTGATGCAAAGAAAGAAGCAGACGACGAGTTTCACATAATGATGATGGATGTCTCCGGGTTGGATGCCGTAACAAAAGAGTACATAGAACTTAGGAAGGCAGATATTTTGCAGAGAAGGAGAAGCCAATCTTAAAGCATTCTCCGATTAGCTGAAACCTTAGTTATTTGGATTATTAATGGATTGGCAGTTTCAGTTTCAGTTTCTACTTTTATGATTTACATATTTATTTATCAGATAAGTAGCAAGAGGTTAAAATTTCAAGTTTAGTTTAGAATTAATAGTGTTATTTTAAATGTTAATGAACTTCCAATGTACCTTTTCCTTAAATTAACGAAAACTTTAAATTTTGAGTAATTAAGTAATTCAGATGAAAAAGAACTACTAACCACTCATTTTTTCGCATTAACATCAACACGATAAAAGACTACACACTGAAGATACGAGCCTATGTACTCTTCTCCTACATGAGTAGATAAGTGAGATTGTTTATATTTTTCAGATTGACAAAGTAAATAATTGAAATGTTGGATTCCACTGAATAGACTGTTATTATGGACCCACCGGTCTCGAAAAAAAGAGACTCATCACTTCTTTCTATATCTCTCTTTATTCGTTGCACGCGGACCAAACACATATCATAATTAGGCGTCCACAGTCTTTCTAGACATCTATTGAATAGACTTTTATTAATTACCCACTTGGCTGGAAAATAACAGAGTCGTCACTTCTTTCAATATCATGCTTTAATCTTTTATTGAAAATTAAAAAATTATTCCAGTCAAAATAGACCCTATATATACCCTTTCGTTCCCATTTGGAAACTACACCTTGCACATTTTAAATAACCTAATACAAAGATTATTTTTATTAGCGCAGCATTTGATCATTCATCATATTTTAATATCTCCTTTTCATAATTATGGCTTACGAAAAATTTAGTATTAATGCAGAGAATTTTACCATAGAGGAAGATTTATCTCTTTGTTGAAACATAGTATTATATTATCCAACAAGGGGTCAGGAATGTCAGATGAATGGTTCAATGAGCATGGAATGGTTAGAACATATCCATGCTAACTTCTGTAATGAAACCAGTAACCCCAATAATCGGAACATAGCAGGTTTTTTTTGTCGTTTTCAGGAAATAGGTAGGGCAGTACTATAATTTTCAACTTTAACCGCTAAGGTAAATGAAAGAAGAATTAGGAATGAAACTGATGACGAAGTTGTTTCCAGATCTCTGGAGGAATGGAGAAGATGGAAAGGTTTATATTTCAGGCATCAACCTCATTTCGAGATCCTAAGGTTGATGGAAAAATATAACCCTTTTGTGTTGATTGTTCTTCGAAGATGTTTAGATCGTCATCCAGGGCGTCATACGACTCGTTGAAGGTTTGATTATAGGTTTTGTGGGTATATCTCTTTGTAAACCCTCACGAGACATAACTCGTCTGTTGGGGCCACCTAATGGTTTAAAGACTTGTTGCACGTGCTAAGTGCAACCGCGACTCTTGCGAAAATGAGATATCTTAACATATGCTGATGTATTGTTGTTCTGAATAAGTGATATTGTTTATTTATGATACCTCCGTTAATTTTTTTATTACAACGTAATAAGCATATTGATAATACAAGAGCTAAAAAGTAGACCTAAACTCACTTTCACAGGCATCGCGGATGCACTTAGCATGTGCAACAAGCCTTTAAACTCCTAGGTGGTTGATAGACACATTTTAGTGTCTAGATTGCACCTTAGTTTCTATTAAGTTAGTATTCGATTTTGCAAATATTACGTGTTTTTATGCTTTTGTAGGTACATTTGAAGAATAAAGATTTGTGGAAAAATTGGCTCAAAAAGTGATAAAGGCACCCAAGGACAAGTGTTATTTGGCACCCTAGAAGTGATAAGGGGTACCCTCGAGTCAACTCGGTCAAATCGGGTCAAACCCGAGTCAAGTCGGTCAACCCGAGTTGACCGAGTCAAGCCAGTCACGGGATCAGAAGGAATGCAACTGTACACTTTGATTCATGAAATTTTTGGAATATTTTGCTCCCAAATTGATACACAATATACTAGAGGTCCATACAAGATTAAACACGTGAAGAATTAGAGGTTTATGCCGGAAAAATAGCCCCAAATCCGAGTTTCGCCGGAAAAAGGGTATTATACTTTGATTCGGATTTGGATGAATTTGGAAGTGTTTTAAGGAGTTCTATTAGGTTTAGAACTCTCCCTAGGGTTTGTAGAGCCTATATATACCAAGAGAATCCAAGAAGAACGGGGAGAATAGCTTAGAATTGAAGTTTCGTAGTCGCCGGAATTGTGGCCGGAATACTCACGATCCGGCCAACTGCTGCTGCACCGGTGACCGTGTTCTTCAACTGGTCGCTGCCGAAGAAGAAGACACAGCAACACTTATAAGTGTTGCTGTTCTGTTGCCTTAAATTTCAAATTTCTTCCTTCCTTTTCTTTGCCTTAGCCTTTTGCAACGGCTGAACCTTGTTCTGTAACACTTATAAACGCGTCTGTTCAGCTGTTGCACTATTATTCAACCTTGTAATCAATATTTTGAGCAATGAAAAGATCTTTTGAGCAAGTTTTCTTCACCATGAGCTAAGTCTATTTACTGGGATGATGGAGGAGGTTTTTCTCTCAATTTTATGTGGTAAGTCTATTTTTAATTAATTATTTATAATTCTTTTATTATTATTTGCATGGATTTAAATTAGAAAAAAAATGGTTTTAATAAATAGTTGTGTTCTCTTTTGATGGGTCATGCTTAGTTAATTACTCTTGATGTCCCATGCTTAGGATTTACAATTATTCTTTTAGGAAACATATTTTTGGCAAACTTGAATTAAATTGTTAAAAAGAATTACATGATTAATCACATAGATTGTTAGAAATAACTGAACCCTGATTCCTAGTTTTCTCCATATTTTCTAAAAATATTCTCTAGTTTATTTTCCTGATTTTTATTAGTTTAGATTAAGTTTAATATTTTCTAAAATCATTACCTTCACAAGTTCGAGAATCGAACCTCTTTATTTACCACTATATAAAACCACATCAGTGGTCCTAGCGACCGAGTGGTGTATCGGGCGGTTTTACAAGAGATATACCCACAAAACCTATCCGCATGGTTTATAAGTTGTTATTCGTTACCAAAATCTGACCATAAGTATTCGATCAAGTCATTTCACAAACGAATATGCGTATCTTTGTTGTGTACTGCACGTCAGCGTTGCTTAACTCTTATTCTAGAAAGTTCAGCAATATGTTGTCTCGGAATATTTACAGGTGCATGGTTGCGGCGTTGATCATATTCATGTGGCCAATCACCGGGTAGACGCTCATCCTCCATTATGATATTATGTAAAATGATAACAGTTTTCATGATATATGCAAGTACGTCTGAATTCCACATTCTTGCAGGTTGCTTGATGATGGCAAATTGATTTTGCAGTACACCAAAGCCTCGCTCTATATCTTTTCGACAACCTCTTGCATTGCGGAAAGTTTCTATTTTTTCTGGAAATATGAATGTTTAATAGACATCACAATAATAGCAATCTCTGGGTATATTCCATCACCAAGATAATATCCTATATCATATTGATGTTCGCTTACAACAAAGTTCACTGGGGGTGCTTTCCCGTTGATAAGATTTTAAAAAATATAAGAACGGTTCATCACATTAATATCATTGTTTGAACCAGGCATACCAAAAAATGCATGCCAAAACTAGAGATCATATGACACCACTGCCTCCAACATAATACTTTCACTCCCTTGTAAGCCCCTGATTTCACCGATGGGCATTTATCCCATTTCCAATGCATGCAACCTACACTACCCATCAGCCCTGGAAATCCCCTATCTTTGTTCTCATTAAGCAACAGTTCAACATCACGCTCAGTTGGTGTGCGTAAATATTCTTTCTCATACAAATGCACAATCGTCTTACAAAACCTACGAGTTGTTTTCAAAACAGTGTTTATCCAATGCGTAGGTACTCATCTATTGTATCGACCGCACATGCATAAGCTAACATTCGTATTGCTGCTATAACTTTTTGTTGAAAGGTTAATCCGGGAATCCCAAAAAACCTTTTTTTGAACAAAATAATTATTTACTGATACAACATCTCCCAAAATACGGTTGAACAATTCTCATCGCATTCTAAATCTTCTACGAAATACATTAGGTGGAAACGTAGGGTTTCTTCAAAAGTAATCTTTCCAGAGAAGATTGCACCGGCCTCACATTCTCTTGGTATTTGGATATGAGTATGTGGCCAGTTCATACTTGAAACGATCAATCCCAAAGTGACTGCTTGGTTATTTTGGCTCAATGCAACTAAATCTTCGTCTGATGAGTATAAACTATTATTATCATCAGATGAAGAAGAAGAAGAAGAAGAAGAAGAAGAAGAAGAAGAAGAGGAAGAAGAATAAGAAGAAGGAGGAGGAGGAGGAATAAAAGAACAAGAAGCGTAATAGTGATTATTATTCTCATAGTATGCCATTGGTTGGTGATGTTTGCTGTTTTGGGTTGTATAATTGGAGAATCGAGTGTTCAATTTATAGGCATATTAAGATAAGTCTTTGAGTGTTATATGACTACACACTGTTGGTATTCTTAAAATTAACTAAGTTGAGGCAATTGGGGTGAATAGACGCATCAAACATAAGAAGGGTCGGTTGAGATGACAAGACCAAGAAGAAAAAAAAACAAAGCAAAATTTAAATATCTTTTTGAAATGACAATACAAAGCAGATATAAAGTACAAAGCAAAGATTAAAAATATCTCTGGAGATGACAACACAAAGCAGGTTAAAGACAAAGCAAAGATAAGAAAAGTATTTTGAAATGATAATTCCAATCAGATAAAAGATAAATCAAATATAATAAATGTTTGTTCGAATGATAATACAATGCAAATGAAAGACTACCCATCTGTATCTTAATTCCCAGGCGCCGAGCGCGATGTCATAAAAGGAGGCAAAGATGATCTCGATGTGTAATTAACTGATTGCATTGTTGATGATGATCCCTGACCCATGGTATTCCACATTTATGGTGGCATAGTTTGAGAAAAAGTGTCAAACCCAAGGGGTGGTTGTTGCGTACGAAAATGGGCCAGCTGTAACTCCAAATTGTTGATGTGATTTTGTTGATCCCGTATTTCTTCATCCCTTTCCATGATAAACTCCATCCTCTCCTTCGTTTCATTTAACGTAAACTTACGAAACTATTGCGTAAAATCAGCATATTGTTGAACCATACCATAAGCTTCGACCTGTTATGAAAATAAATAAATCACACTCTCACGCATTTTTATATACTCAAAAACCTAAGGTTTGTAGTATACTTACATATGACAGTTGTTGTTGAGGCGGAATGTGTACATGTTCATCAGGTTCTTGGATATTGTGTTTAATACGGTCACCAGCACACCCGTATGTTTCAACCTCCCAATCGACTTTGGTGGCATATTTCTGCAAGTTAGTTACATGTCGCTAATACTCCATATACAAATCATACGTAACAACATGCAGTAATTCACTTGCAGGGACCAAATCGTTTTCCCTCAGCTCATTAGCTTTGTCGTTGTTGAGGTTGGTAATACGGGTAGGTGGGTTACTGGGAACGCCAAAAGTATAATGGTTTTTCCTCCAACACCTTTCTCCGAGGTAAACGTTATGCTGTGCAAAGAAAATAACTATTAAAAAATAAACTAATTAACTATCCAAAAATCAAAGAAAATAAAGAACAGTGCTATCAAAATAAATTATCAACTCACAGTGCCTAGCCAAGAAAATATAACCCTTTTCTATGAGAGCTCCGATGCTTTCCATCCAATATCAGTGTCAAAGACTAAGATGGCGGAATCCCATAGTTTCCAGGTCACATCGTATACAGTCAACTTATGAAGAAAAGTCCTAGAGCGAACAATATCAATGCTCTTCCTTCTTGTACCCTTCCACCGAGAACTTCTAGGACACATTGCTTCACTCTCACTCGTTGGGTTCTTTGGTCGACATATGCCCAGATATTCGTACCCCCAAAAATAGAATGTGAAGACAACCAACCAAATAAATAAATTACCAACAAATAAACATTTAAAGGAAATATAATAAGAATTTTACCTCCAATATTTGGAAGGGTACGGCTAGTGACTTTTGTCCTCTGCCAGATGCGGCGAGTACGGAATACAATTTCGCAAAAGCACCACTACCCCAGTCATAATTGCCAACTGCATTTAGATCCTCAAAAACATCTAACCATCCAACATCAATATAGTTTTTAGCATTGGAAAATAAATTTTTTCCAAAAACATACATACAAAAGGCTCTCGCCACTCTCTCAACAAGTATGCTATCATCGTTAGCCGCAACCAACGTTCCTGGTTCAAAATATGTGCTCAAAAATGCAACTGTAATTGCATCTGAAACCCACTACGCGGGAATATGTTCTCTTTAACAAACTTCAATATCTTTAATTTCTGGAAAAATATGCGCCAGGACATATTCAAATTGGTACTTTGCCGGGTCATACGGAATACCACTACCAACACCAATACTTAATCATGTTAACATGCCCCAATCAAGCGCTGTGAACCCCATCTCACCAAAGGAGAAGTGAAAAGTATTCGTAGTATCCCAAAAACGCTCAACAATGTAGTCAATCAATGCATATGACGAATCTACTACATCCATGGTCAATAAACGGTCCCATCCTGCCTTTTGAATAATGTATTTAACCCTAGGGCTGTGTTTTGTAATACCTGCATAGGTCTGAATGACCGATTTGAGGGAACCACAATGTAAATACTTGAATTTAGAACCGGTTGAATATGTAATATTTGTCGAAGCGTGACTCTGAGCATCTTCCACGACACTGTAGTTCGCCAACCCGGGAACATCGACCATATCTTCAGTAATAGGGTCTACTTCTGGATCCTCAACAGTTTTAGCTTTCTTGTTCCTCTTTTTTCGACCAACGAATCTCGCCGTGACATTGTTCGACATCTGTGTAAAAGGTACATACAAGTTTCAAAATCAAGAGTAATCCTCACAATGCACAAATATAAAACTCTACATTAATCCATAAATCAACAAAAATACAAATTTCATCATTAAAAAAGTAATCCTCTAATTAGATAATCAAATGTACAAACATTCATAAATCATCCAAAATACAAAATTCATGATTCACAAAATAGTCCACTACTAATCAAATCATCAGCTTCACAAAAATTCATCATAATTCCCTAATTCTATAATTGCATAAACATTCATTATAAAGGAACATAAACATTCATAATTCCCAAATGTCATAAATAATCATATCAAATCAATTAATCAAGAACTTAAAACTAACCACAACCCAACTCAAATTAACCAACAACTTAATCAATTCTAAATTCAAATTCTAAATTCTCATCAATTTTTTATACCCAATTTACAACTTCCGAAACCCTAAAATTTTACCCAATTGCAAAATTACAATTTGTTAAACCTAATATGTCTATTTCATAATCATATGTTTAATCTTTAAACATATATATACAAATTTAATTAACAAAACGTATAATAAATCATAATCTAAACCTATAAAATCCATTAAAATTTATATAAAAGTTTGATTTTATTACCTTGCTTTGAAATAATCCTAACTATAGATGACTTTGTATCAAATCAGCCTAGATTTTACTAGCTTTTGCTAATTTGAAAAGAGGTTAAGCTTGATTTGGAGGGAGATTTCGGTTTAGCTAGAAGTGTAGAAGTGGTGTGGGAGGCGCTTGAGGGTTCTTGCGTCTGTCTGTTGAAGGGTTCAGGAGAGTCTGGTCTGTTGAAGAAGAGAAGCGAACTTAAATTGCTCCGCCCCATCAGGCGTTCACCTAGACAAACGCCTGGTGACACGCGCGTATGGTTAGGGATGCACCTGATGAGTGAAGCGTAATCTTAAGCGAGCGCCCGTCTTCTTTGAAACACGTACCAGCTGCACGAGTAGAAATTGACAGGGCGTTTGGCTAGGATAATGCTCAATCAGGCGTTTGGCTAGGATAACACCCAATCAGGCGTTTGGGTAGGAAAACGCCTAATCAGGCGTTCGGCTAAACACACGCCTGTCGCTAGTGCGTGCCTCTAAACGTGCGTCTATCATCAGACGTTCTTTTGGGTTGCGCCTCCCACCGAACGTTCATCCAGCGTCCGCCCCAACCAAGCGTTTTCACAAACGTACGCTCGTAAAACACAATTTCAACAGACGTTTACTTGTAGATGCGCCCAACGACAAACGTTAGTTTATAGTTACGTCCGATTAAATTTTAATCCTTGTCCGTTACGTTTCAGACGGAGTAAAGATCAAAAATTTTACTCTTTACTCTTTGAGTATACTCGCACCATTATGGATGCTCTTAGTCCTCCGTATACAAGTTGAGTTAATAAATAAAGATATAAAGTTTCTCTATCTCGTCCTTAGAAAATATTATCAACTCTTATTTCCAATAGATGAGCTAGGAAATAAGTTAGTTCTATGGCCTGGTCAGTTCCGCCAGTTTAGATACTACTCACCTTGTGTGGTGATTTTCAGTCGGAGTAGTATTGGTTGTTTTGCTTTGATTATAAAATAAAAATAAAAATAGATGAGTTCCCTGTTTACAAATTCAATGTATGATACCCTTTCTTTGTTATCCTCGTATCCATCCTTATTGTTGCGTTGGTGATATTATAGGGAAGCCGTTTTATATCTCCAGATTCAACAATTTCGCTTTCATCTTCTTTTTGTTTTCTATTTAATAAGTAAAAGGATTACGAAAAACTAGATGAAAAAATATCTAGATATTTGGAGAAAAATAATTCTAACTTCAGAACACAAAACTCAACTGACTCAAAAACATTGGACTTCATAGGATCCAAAAATCCTCTCTTTTAAGCCCTTAAACATTGTTGTTGCGGTTGCTATCTTCTTCTTAGACAATTTCTTGGACAATCTCTGTTGTTTTTCCTCATCTTGTTTGTCATCCAGGTTCACTCAACTTTCCTTAGCCAGTTCAGCTAAAGCACGGGCTTCCTTAATGACGATAGACTGATCCTTAACATTGCTAACTGCTGCAACACATTGCATTAATCCATCCATTGATACTGCTTGATCAACAATAATATATTCATCTACCTGACTACCTCCGACTCACTCGCATCACGAAGACCATCAAATCTGCTCGTTTTTTTAGAATAATTTTCAAGTAGAACACTATCAACAATCTCCTCAAAAGCCATGTTTGCATCATCGATAATATAGAATCCGCCTGCTGCTCAAGCCTAACTAAGTCAGAACCATGCAAAGCACTAGCCTTTGCAGCAACAACAATCTTCGCATCCTCTAACTTCTTGAGTTCTTCAATATATATGGTTTTCTTGTGCTTGTTCCCCTTATCTTTCCTTGGCTTCCTTTTATTTTTTGGTCTTCGAAGATTTTTACTTTAGGTTTTTCAACAACTTTCATAGCTGTTTTCACCGACTTACATTCAGAGACCATATGGCCTATGATCTTGTAGTGTGGCTAAAACTTTGGAGACTTGAGAATCTCAACCGGTTGCAAAAAACCATTTGCATTACGTTTTGATTTCACCCAAACTTTGAATGAAATAGGCAAGGAGAAATATATCTCCACCAAGACACTTGCATAGAAACAAAAATCCCTAAGCAAAGTAACCTCATCCACCTTGATAGGTCTTCCCAATATCTTGCAAATCGATAACAAGAGTTTTTTTCGTCCAGTACTCAACCTTTAATCCTCGAAGTTGCACCCAGACGATAGATGTAGATACCTTTTGCTTCTCCGGATCGAAGTTTGGAATCCATTCTCGTAGTTTCAGGGCTTGCATATGCTTTTTGTTCTCAACAATGGATTCGAGAATCCATGGCCCATCCCCCAAACCATCTTCCTATCTTGACATCATGGTAAAAATCCTTGCTTACCGGGATAAATTCACATTCACCCTTTTAACTACCGCTAATCATTTAGGATTCTCTTGACATCTTCAAGTTTAATAATCTTATTGAAATCGAGTCTGCAAATAAGGCTAAACTTCCATTCATGTCGATAGCTTTCATCCTACAAATCATCAGGAAACTCATTGGATGGATAATCACCATTAAGATTAGCTCTAGGCATCAAACATAGATCAATCTCCGTGGAGTCATGATTTATTTATTTTGTTGTTTTTATCACAACTTCGCTAAAACTAGAGTTTTCATGCCCAACTTCGGCATCGATTTGGTTATTTTAATTCAATGATAGCTGATGCACCATCATAAAAGTTGAAATCTTAGAAAAATCAGTAAAGCAGATGGAGGCACAAACCCTATGTCGCTCCTAAAATTGAAGAGCTCTTTAGGGTTCCGCTCCTAGAAAAAGATAATCAATCCTTAATCCTCGTTTAATTTCGATGTCATCTCCTTGCTGGTATTTTGTGGTTCTGCCACATCCATGGGCCAACGTGAGACTCTGTTAGTTTTTTTTTTCCTTCCATTGCCAGTTTGCAATGAATGCGAACCAAGCCAGAAACTTTACATAAAACTGGCCAAGATAGTTATAGGGATGGCCATTAGTATTAATATTTTTAAAAATTGCAAAAACTTTAAAGAGTTAGTTAAGGATCGCCCTTGGTCAAAATGTAGCTCCGTCCCTATGTAAAGGAGACGTATCACGCATGTGCATGTACCTATATTCACATATGTGGCTCTAAGCTCATATCATCTTAACGTATTTGGGGTATTGTGCAGCTACCTCGAAGTGGGTTAGTGGGTCGAAGGTAACAGGTATTAATCCAGTGCTAGGCAATTTTTCGATCTTTTCTGTTCTTGTCGTTAGCATTCACACTAAGATTTTGTTAGGAAGGTTTTTTGTTCTTTGCTGGAACGCCACGAAGGCCTAGTTACACGATGTTATGGCAAATATGCATATATCTCGAGTCTTGGGAAAATGCAGGTATGTTGTCGGCAAAAGATACCAAATCCCGTCAATAATGATAGGCCATTAAGCCAAAGACGGTCTGAAACAATAGGGAAAAGCTGACGTCCAAGTTTGACTTTTGAAATTTCAACTCTCCACCAATCATGTAGCTCGGTCTTCCTGACTCACATGTGAAAAAATGGGTTTACAAATACATAGACAGATCCAACTTCCAAGTTTCCAACTGCATACCGACCGGATAAGTGCGCAAAATTTAAGCTGATACAACAAAACTCATTATGTTTTTGTCCCTTATATTTTCCTGCTGAACTATACCTAACTTGCTTAAAAAAAAGAAAGAATACCTAACATCGAGCTGCAAAGAGATATCTTCTTTAACTCCCAGACACCACAAATTTGTCAAAGATAGTCGTCAATTTTTAGTTAAGCCTTGTTGCTAATTGATCTATATCTTAAAACAAAAAACAATTAAGTCAAAATGTGAGTTCGTTGGCAGCTAGGCAAATCCCAATTTATATTCTCTTTTTTTGAAGCAACAACTAGCTATATTAATATGTGAATATGTAATTAAGTAAGAAGATGTTTGTTAAAACACTGCAAGATCCATGTATATATGAGTAATATTATTATCGGATATTCCATTCACAAACAGTGACTTCTAGTTTGTTTTGTTTACGAAGGGTAATGTGCTGCCATCTATGTTAAAACAAGTACAAATGTATGGACTCGTCAAATTCTGTCAAATACAATGTAAATCTATATTAAACACCCTCTTGAGCAATAGAATACCCGTGAGCAAGGACACAAAACTTCCTGTATAAGTAAAGGTGTAAGTTGGATTGTGTCAGCACGAGCACACCTAGCACAATACGTTAAAATTTAAGCCAACCCAGTCCAGTACGTAAGTTAGTCCAGTAAGGAACAACCCGACATCTTTATATGATACGCTAGGCTAGACTAATCGGCACAGTATCACAACATAGCACGTGACATAACACGCTAAGAAAGTACGTCATATCATGTATAAAACACTATACAATACGATATAATACAACATATTTTGTGTATATTTCACAAAAAAGTATTTATTCTAACCAATTTTTGATATTTTATCTTTATTATGTTGAGTTATTTTTATAATAACACATATAATATCTAAATACCTGGAACATATTACGTTTGAAAAATATAAAATAAATGTGTCAGACACAGCACAACTATTTTCCTGGCATATCACGACATGCCCTCGAGCACGGCACAACAAGACACGTCTTAATCTCTGACATGAAATTGCACGGCACGACACGTAGCACGTCGGGCTTCCCTTTTAATGGGATGTGTCGTCCCGTTTTACACCTCTAGGCGACTAGGCATAAGGTGGTGTGGTACAAAAACCACTATAGGTGCATAACAATAGAAGGTAATCTGGTCTCAACCATCTAGAGGAATTAGACAGGGAGATCCTCTCTCTCCCTATCTATTCATTATTATTATGGTGGCTTTCACAAGGAAACTGCATGTTGCTGAACTGAATAATCAAATTCGGTGCATAAAGGTAACCAAAAATTCTCATTCCATCCCACACTTGTTTTTTGCATATGATTGTTTGATATTTACAAATACAACAATGTGAATAATCTTCTGCAAATTATTGAAATCCTTGGAGCTGCTAGTGGTTAGATGGTAAATTTTAATAAGTTCGTTGTCTACTTTAGTGCTCATTATCCCAATAAATTTTGAAGAAAGATATCTTGAGGATTCAAGGTGCAAAGGATTGACCCAAATAAAAAGTATCTGGGAATACCTTTAATTATAGATATTGGGAAACAACAATGTTTTTCTAATCTTGTTGGTAAAGTGGAGTGTGGAGAAGTAAAACTTTATCGCAATGTGGAAAGACAAATATGATCAAAACGGTTACAAATGCTATTCATTTTCATTCAATGAGATGTTTGAAGATGGCCATCACAACCATTAATAAACTCAATACTCTACAAAGAAATTTCTGGTGGGGATTTGAAGGTAGGAAAAGGGTTTGTCTTACTTCTTAGGAAAAGCTATGTAGACATAAGAATACATGTGGACTTGGTTTCAAAGATTTAAAAATATTAAATCATGTTTTGATTGTTAGAGCTACGTGAAAGTTATGTATTATCTCTGAAGAAGTGTGGGTAAAAACAATTCAAGAAAAATACTTCCCTAAGAGCTTCCACAGTCATTGGACTATAAGACGGACCAGACATATATATACTTTTTGGTCCGTCAAAATCCAACCACAATGGAATGACCATAAACACTCTTTGGTCCGTTTTTCGCATTGTTCACGACCATTTTTGGTATTTTTTCCGGACCAAAAGAAGTATAGTCAGGCGGGCGTGTAGTGAACCGTCTGGGTCTAGGCGTATATGTAGTTAACCTTCTGGTGGAAAGCGTTCGTCTAGGATAATGATTCAAAACACGGGCGTTAACCAAAAATCCTCTTAATGAAGCATTTACCCAAGATTACGCCTGATGAAGCGTGCGTCTAGGATCACGCCCACTAACAAGCGGTAACCAAATGACCGCCCCATTGAAGCGGAATGCTAGACCTCCACCCGAGTGTAGGAGGCATCCTAAACGTCCGCCTATGATGAGCCATTGATTCTATTGGTTTGGCCTGGAATTATTTGAATTGTCTGTGTTATATGAAATGGGTTGTGCGTGGTTTGTGTTAATGAGTTGCAGGGAAGAAAAAATAATGAAATTCAACCGAGTTCTATCCAACTCCAGTTTGCAAGACGCTTATAACATGTTCGAGTAAATGACTGAACTAGTTCTGACTTAGCTATTTGCAGCTGCTAGCCAAGGTTCGATGGCTGTGAACTATGTGTTGCTTGCCAAGGGTTTAGTGAGGTATTTTAGAAGTTGGGAAACACAGATTGGAAAGGGTTTCATTGCTTACTTTGTTACGGCCCACTAGGTAATTAACTTGGTTTGGGGCGTTGATCCAAGCGTCCGCTTGGTTTTGTAGGCGTTCGTCTACGGATCCGCCCGGTTCTTCAAGCGGTACGCTAGCTGCACGTCCATATTTTTCTGCACACACTTCTCTCGCACGTGTACATAATTTATCAGGCGTAATGCTGGGGAACCGCTCCATCAGGCGTTTTTCTAGTAAAACGCCTGTCTCTGGGGCGTGCGTGTAGGAGTCCGTCTATCATCAGGTGTAATTTTCGTTACCGCCTCACATCAAGCGTTCAACCACATGTTCGCCTCACGCAAGCGTTATACTAGACAACCGCCCGTCTCAACAAACGTATACCCAAACGTCCTCCCAACAACAAACATTATCCTAGACAACCGCCCGATCATTTTTAGTGGTGAACTCGTTGTGTTTGGGCCGGATCAAAGAATGAAATTTTTACTCTTTGATCTTTGGATTTCGTCCCATGACTATGGACGCCCTAACAAGAGTATGCTTCACTTAAAGGAATGCTCTTCTTGGGCTACGAGAGGTCTACAAAGGAACATAAACTTTGTGAGAAGCATCAACTTTTGGAAGGTTGGTAAAGGTACAAAATTTAAGATTTTGATGTTTTTTGACGCCTGGATTATAGGTCTTGATGCTCCTTTAATACCAAATTCTAGTGCTTCTGACTATAAAAACTTCACATGGGCCAGTGATTTGATTGGGCCAGAAAATGAAATTTGGAACTTATCTTTTGAACCAAACAACTACAAATCTTATTCTTAAAATGAGAAATCATATTGATTCTGAAGACAGACTAATTTAGAGATTAACAAGACATTGAGGTTTTACTATGAAATCTGTTCATAATAAGTAAGTTCGGTAATCTGGTTTTGTAAACTGAAATACAAGGAGTGAATGTGAAATGGAAAGAGTTCCGGGAAGTAAATACTTGGCCAAGAGTTAAACATTTCTTTGGAAATGTTTATCTAATATTCTGCCTACAAAAGAGAGATTTTTTGTTGTTTATGGATACATTGAAAAGACATATCCATTATGCATGAAACACAATGAAACTCTCTGCCATGTTCTCTTTGGGTACCTTTTTTCATGAGTTGTGTGGATGCAAATTCCTGGAGCTATCAGACTTTTACAAGGCAATATCACTTATGTAACTAAACTCTTTCAAGATTGTCTTCTCCAGAGGATAAGATTTTACAACAAGGATTGTAATCCCCAATTCGGTAGGTAGGGTTTGCCAAATGGAATATAAGTAATGATTTTTTTTTCAAACACCGAGGTCTTTTCAGCATAGTTGGCTCTAGAGTTGGTAAAAACTCTGCAGTTAAACGTGCTCGGACGGAAGTAATTCAGAGATGGGTGACCTGCTACTGGATGACCGCAGCGGTGCCCGTGGAAAACCTCACACAGCCGGACCATAGTGGCTAAGTGAGGACAATATCGGTGGAGGATCGGGTCATTACAAATGGTATCAGAGCCGACAACGTGTCACCTTTCGAGGGTGGGAGAGTACACTGGACGGGATGTTCCAGGTATTGATCTCATGAGTGGAAGGGTGTCGGATATCTGAGCTTGAATATATTCTGGAGCCGAGGACAGTTCCCATTTAAGGTGGTGGTGTTGTAATACCCCAATTCGACAGGTAGTGTTCGCCGAATAGAATATAAGTAATGATTTGTCCGTTCCTATCACTGAGGTCTTTTCAGCACAGTTGGCTAGAGTTGGTAAAAAACTCTACAATTAAGCGTGCTCAGGCGAGAGTAATCCAGGAATAGATGACCTCCCGAGAAGCTGTTACTGGATGACTGCAGCGGTGCCCGTTGAAAACCTCACATTGTCGGATGACCACAGTGACTAAGTGGGGACAATATCGATGGAGGGTCGGGTTATTACAAGAAAACTCTCTGAAAATGGTCATGGTCGTAGATTAGAGGGGCAGATATGGCTGCCTCTTTCAGAACATTTCTCCAAATCCCAAAATAGATACAAAAAGAGCAACAAATTTTACGATTTATCTGGAGAAAATTGGTAACTGCAGGGATATGAGTATAATTAGTGAGCAAATCAGTGCTCATATGGATATGGTCACAAAGTGGAAACCACGTACTTACCCTTATTTCTGTTTAAATTGCGACGAGTCAAACATAGGCTCTACTGGTAAAAGACTGATTTTGCGTGATTGTACAAGAAAGTGGTGGGGAAACAACTCAAGGCGATTTGATGGTGTCCTAAACTCTGAGAAAACGGAATTTCTTGCTTTTCTAGAAGCAGTTGTGTGGTGTAAGGAGTTACAGTGGTGGGGAAACAACTCAAGGTGATTTGATGGTGTCCTAAACTCTGAGAAAACGGAATGTCTTGCTTTTCTAGAAGCAGTTGTGTGGTGTAAGGAGTTACAGATTACGCATATCATCTTTAAGATTGATCTTAAATATATTTCAGGGTACGTAAACAATTCCTCGACTAATATTGCTGGGTAAAATGAAGATATCATTGTCGATGCGATGAGTCTATTAAGAACTATCCCTGATTGGCAGTGTAGTTTTATTCTAAGAGTCTGTAATGAAGTAGCTGATAAACTAGCAAAATTTAGTAGGAAATTCAGTGTAACAAAGGTCTGGTATGATAAACCACGTGATGTCATTCAAAGCGGTTAATATCAGATACGTAGGAATTTTAAATTAACAAATTTTTAATTCTTACCTTCCAGATCATTTAACTGGTACCTGCCAAAAGACACTGCCACTTTGTACGAGTAAGAAATTTATCATTAGTATTACAGCTTTTGCTAAGAGCTCATCCAGTTAACAAATGGGATTGTTATGAGCCGCAACATTAAGATTTACCGTTACTTGAAGACGAACAGAGTAGGTACAATGAAAAATAGATGTTGCAGGGGTTCATTTTGCTGATTGCAAAAAACACAGGTATTAGTGAAAATCGGTGTGTTAGTAACTAACTTCTGTCTGGGAACAATTAGAAGCACTAATCGTAGTCCATATCCATAATTCCGCAACTTAAACCCTAAAATTTAAAAGGAGATATCCTTTTGGGAACGGCGAGTCCCACATGAAAATGATACGTAAGCTTGACGCCACATAGTGTTTTATGGGACAATTCAAGTTTCTGATACATTTCCATGGGAAAAGGTCGATTATGCGTTAAGAAGTACAATTAGAAGCAACCAAGTAAAAGACCAAAATAATACGAATATTTATAATTTGTTCATGTTTTTAAATCACCGTTTGTGCACGCTAAATCCTATAGTTGGCCAACACTAATCCATATTCATATATGCACAAATCTGCACGCAACCATCATGGATATATCGATTATTATTTTTTGGAAAAAGATAAATTGATTCTTCTAGAGCCAAATGCATTCACAATAGTAACTTTGTAATAAAATTAATCCAATTTCTACAGAATTTAGCATTGCCGGACATAAAAGATTTTAGGTGGATACGTGGAGATATACATTAATGGTTGCATGAAAACACACAAAGTAGTTGAAGTTAAGTAGGCCATTTTTCATCATGTTTATATTGGTCCAACCTCAGTCTCGTGTGCTACAAGATGAAGCAAGTAGAACCTTAGATCACCTAAGAATAGGAAAGAGATGACACTGTATATATATAATAGTTGTTCTCAACAGATAAACCACCAATACTACTTCTTCACTTCATTGGAATTCTAAGAAAGAAAAAAACTCACATAACCACCATAGAACCCCTACTTTCATTCATTAGAAAAGCAAATTAAACTTAGTATCAAAAAAACCAAGTACAACAATTATTACTCTTTTTCAGATTCGAGAAACAACGGTTGCACGTACACCAATTAAGAACAGAAGATGGATGCTAGACGGGACGAAGAACACAGGCGCCAACTGGAGCTGTCGTCATCATCAGTTGTAACAGAATTCGAAGGCACGCTATTGAAGGACATAGATCCTTTCTCATACTTCATGCTACTAGCATTTGAAGGGTCTGGTTTGATTCGATTCACTCTATTGTTACTTGTATGGCCAGTGATTCAATTGCTAAACTTGCTTGGAATGAATGATGTTGGTCTCAAGTTAAGCATATTTATGTCAACTGCGGGAGTTCGAGAGGCGGAGATTGAGTCAGTTGCTAGAGCAGTGTTACCTAAGTTTTATATGGATGATATAGATATGAATGCTTGGAGAATTTTTAGTTCCTGTGATACGAGAATTGTAGTGACTAGAAGTCCTCGGATTATGGTGGAGAGATTTGTAAAAGAGCATTTACGTGCCGATGAAGTGATTGGGAGTGAGCTTGTGATTAATAGATTTGGATATGCTACTGGATTCATTCGAAATGATATTGGCTCAGTTACAAATCGTGTCAAGGCCTTGTTCAAGGGAGAACAACCTGATTTAGGGTTAGGCCAATGTCCTGCACCTGGTCTCTCCTTTCTATCTTGGTGCAAGGTGAGTGAATGTTTTAATATATTTATAGCAATTTCGAGATCCATGAGTGTCACAGATGCACCCTTGCATGCACAAGTTATCTAAAATATTAACATTCTCAACTGTGTACAGGAACAAAAGCAGCCACCATTCATCAACAACCAAAATAATGATGACCATCAACTCATCCGGCCGCTACCAGTCATTTTCCATGATGGTCGTCTTGTCAAACGCCCGACACCATCAATGGCACTTCTAATTATCTTATGGTTTCCAATAGGAATTATACTGGCTGTAGTTCGTCTTGCCCTTGGAGCCATACTACCAATGTCTGTTATCCCTTACACTAGCCAAATATTCGGTGCTTCCGTCGTGGTTAAAGGTAAACCACCACCACCGCCATCAAATTCCAACGACGGTGTTCTATTTGTATGTACCCACAGGACGTTAATGGACCCTGTCATCCTATCTGTTGTTCTCCAGCGTAAAGTTCCTGCATTGACATACTCCATTTCCCGTCTATCAGAAATTCTATCCCCAATACCAACTATCCGGTTAACTAGAGTTCGTCATGTCGATGCCGAAAAGATAAAGAGTATATTAACCAAAGGTGACCTTGTTGTGTGTCCTGAAGGAACCACATGCCGAGAACCATTTCTTTTGAGGTTCAGCGCACTTTTCGCTGAGTTAACGGACCGGATAGTACCGGTTGCAATGAACTACAAGGTTGGGTTCTTTCATGCAACAACAGCTAGGGGTTGGAAAGGGCTGGATCCAATTTTCTTCTTTATGAATCCAAGGCCGGTTTATGAGGTTACTTTCTTGAACCAGTTGCCAGCAGAGGCAACTTGCTTGGCCGGCAAGAATCCTCACGACGTCGCAAATTATGTGCAGAGGATTTTGGCTGCAACACTAGGATTTGAGTGTAC
This sequence comes from Papaver californicum, assembly GCA_023531435.1. Lineage (NCBI taxonomy): Eukaryota > Viridiplantae > Streptophyta > Magnoliopsida > Ranunculales > Papaveraceae > Papaver > Papaver californicum. The sequence continues at coordinate 5,068,575 of JAJJMC010007119.1, read as the reverse complement.
AAATTTCACTAGGAAGGATAAGTATAGAGTTCTTGCCGGGAACGATGGGATCGCATCGTACACTTCGTGCCTTGGTTATTTGAAAAAGCTATTGAAAGATTCTAAGCCATTTATTCAATAATGAAGCACACTTGTACTTTTCATGTTTTCTTCATTGGTTTTTCTTTTTCATCCACGGTGTTTAGTTTGTTTCTTAACCTTCTAAAATATGATGCATTTTTCTCAAGTGTAATATGTAGATTTAATTTTTTTAGTGTATGTTTTCCCTTTCTTGATAATGTTGTATCATTTTTTCTGAAAATAGTAATCAGAATCAGTGACTTTATTTCTGATTTACAGTTCGGTTGTATAAAAATAGTGCCAGCTTCCCTGTATTCCTTTTTTATTGTTTAGATTGCTGCGGTGTCCAAACTATCCAATTTTACTTGGGTATGTATAACTAATGACTGTTTAAAGTCTCCCCGGTAACCTTGGAAGGAGTTTGAAACACTGTCCTATTTGAAACAAACGGGTGACCACTGACTACGAAATGTGGAGAGTATTTTTATGCTGTGTTCCTTAAATGTATCTGATATCGACAGGGGAAACCAGTCTGGCACTTGCTTTTTTTGTATCAAGTGACTCACCTTGGTTATGCACTCAGTCTCAGTAGATGGTTTGCTTACAGGAGGCCTAATGTTTGAGATTCAATAATCTTCCCAGATATTGATGTTTTCTCCCTTCCCTAATTCCCAGAAGCAATTACTTTTTATGTGTTTGATTTCCAGCGAGCAGTTCTTTCCATATCCAACCGTCTCTCTGCTTAGGGGCAGTGTTTACGTGAAGAATATATAACATTTTGGGTAGTATTTAGCCTCAAGGATAGAAGCCAATAAGGTATTTGGTTTTTCCTTCATTCTTCAACCCATTTTTGCTAGCATATCTAAGTTAAAGTTTTCTACATTTTTGATTCCCAAATCTCCCTCATTTATTCTTGTTTTCTACATTTTTAATTGGAATCTTGAAATAATTCATTTGGAGAACATAAAGAGATAAAATGATATTTTTAATCATGATATTTTATCCGGCGGTATTTAGGAGATCACTATTCCAGCAGAGTAATCTATTTTTTATCTTGTCAACTAAAGGTCCAAAACATTTGATTTTTTATATATTCGTAAAAAGATGTGATCCTAGATACATGTCATTAAAGGAATAGTAATTACACCAAGAATTTGTTTGGCTCTAAGAGCAACTGCAGTGGACGATCAGACCAAAGAGTAAACACCAGAAATGGTCTTTGGTCCGATTTTGTGAGCCGCAACGGACGAGTAAATGTAGTATTTGGTCCAAAAAGTGAACAGTATTCGATCATGTTTAGTCAAGAAAATGGTCCAAAACAAATATAGTCTGACGCCAAAGTAAAACAACGTTTTGGAAAAACGTCATTATACGAGGACGTTTAAAAAAACAAACGTCATTACTGAAAAACGTCTAACAAAACGTTTGTTTAGAGTAGCGCTTTTGAAACGTTGTTTCAATACAACGTAATTTAAACAAACGGCAAGTTAGAATAGCGTGTGGGATGAACGTTACTCTGTTGTAGCGTTAATTGGCAAAACGTTGCAACACAAAGACGTTGAAACATTGATGTTGGTACACAGGAGCGTTTAAGAATCGAAAGCTCCTTTAGAAGAGCGTTAAAAAATGAAACGGTACACTACAGAAACGTTTCAGTTTTAAACGTTCACATGATCCGACGTTTACTTGCAACGCTCCACCACAGCCACGTTTGTATTCGAAACGTTGTCATCTTGTAACGTTTTGTTGAAACGTTCTCATACTGTAACGTTTTGCCGGCCGTTATTTTGTAGTCGTTGTAAATGTGACCGTTTTTTTTCCGTTCAACGGCTATTTTTTTTTTCTTCAAAATTTTTAATGCTGCAACGTTTCGATTTCGGCATTATATATAGAGGAAGTTTTAATGTTTCATGTACAACCACCGTTCATTTGAGAACTTCGTATAAGAAAGTCCATATTGTTCTGAATTTTTTTTGGTCGTTCGTTAACAGTTTTTCTCTGTATCAAAAATGGCACCAAAACCAAGAGGTCCAAATCTTACTACTAATGAAGATATAACAATGTGTAGGATTCATTTATCAATATCTCAAGACCCTTGTGTTGGTACTGATCAATCGGAAGAAAGATTATGGACTCGGATCAAAGCCGGGATGAAAGAAGCTATACCTTCAATGGCCGAACGCAGTTGGACCTCCATTCAAAAACGTTTTCAAGGAATAAGTAAAGATGTTGCGCTTTATTCTGCAAAAGAGGCAGAAGTGGAACGTGAACACCATACCGGCTGGGGTCCTGAAACAAAGGTAAAGTAAACCTGTTTTAGTTTCGTTGCTCAAGTTTTGAAATGGATTGTGATGCATTAATTGTTTTCTAAACAACAACAGACACAGGAAGTAAGGCGACTATTCAGGGAAGCTAATGGTGATAAACCATTTAAGCACGATGAGTGCTACGCAATTATGATAGACAATATCAAATATTCCCGTCGTTCGACAGAAATATTTGATTCATCGCAAGCTGAAGAAGATTCGGACAATAACGCGGAAGACCTACAAACATTTTCACCCAGTGCAGGTCAATGGAGTGGACATGAAGAAATAGGAGATATTCCAAACACGTATCCGCGGCCGATGGGCCAAAAACAGGCTAAACAACTGAAGCATAATGGACGAGGAAAATCCAGTGCCCAAGCAGAAGCCTTGGAAATAATAATCAATAACCAAAAAAACTTCAACAACAGCTATGCAGAAAATGCAAAAAGAAAGATTGATCAAAGACATGCCGAGTTAGCATCAAAAGAAGAGCATCGCCTAATGAAAGAGGAGTATCGATTAATGATGACGGACGTAAATTGGATGACGTAACAAAAGAGTGGGTTATGCTTAGGAAAGCAGAGATTTTACGAAAAAGAAAAGAATCTTGTATTACCTAAAACAGTAAACAACAAATATTATTTTCCTTCTAATTAATGAAAACCATTACTTTCATATTTGTTGTCTACACGTAAGCATCGGCTGAAATCAATTAAAAACAGTAAAAGATATGAATTAAAACCAATTTTTTAAAAATTCATTTTTCAAACATCACCAAAATGCGACCACAAATGTTCGATCAAGTCATTTCGTAATCGAAGGTGCGTTTGTTTGCTATGGACTGCTTGTCGTTGTTGGTGAGTTGTCATCCTTGAAAGTGCTTCAGTTTGTTGCCGTGATATAGTTACTGGTGCAGCGTAGCGCCCTTGATCATAATCATGTGGCCAAACACCCGATAGACGTTCATCCTCCACAATCATATTATGGAGAATAATTACTGTTTTCATGATATATGCAAGTGCGTCCGGATTCCACATTCTAGCCGGTTGTTTAACGATGCTAAATTGGTTTTCTAGTACACCAAAGGCTTTTTCCACATCTTTTCGAGCACCCTCTTGCATTGCTGAGAATTTCCGCTTCTTAAGTGTATCTGGATGCTTGATCGACATGATTATGGTTGCTATCTCTGGGTATATCCCATCGCCAAGATAATACCCCATATCGTAATGGTTACCGTTCACCACATAGTGTACCGGGGGTGCCTTACCTTTTATAATATTTTTGAAAACAGGAGACCGGTTCAGAACATTTATATCGTCGTTTGAACCGGGCATACCAAAAAAGGCATGCCAAAACCATAGATCTTGTGAAACCACAACCTCCAAGATGATACTTTCATCGCCTTTGTATGCGGTGTATGCACCCGATTCGGCCGTTGGGCATCTATCCCATTTCCAATGCATACAATCTATACTTCCTAGCATTCCTGGAAATCCCCTTGCCTAGTTCTGATTAAGCAATAGTTGAACATCTGTAGGTGTAGGGCTACGCAAATACTGATCCCCATATAGCTGCACAATCGTGAGGCAAAACTTACGAGTTACTTGCAATACAGTAGATTCCCCAATCCTTAAATACTCATCTATTGCATCTGCCGCACAACCGTAAGCTAACATTCTAATTGCTGCAGTAATCTTAACATGTGGTGTTAATCCGATTCTGCCGGCAGCATCCTTTTTCTGAACAAAATAAGGGTTACGTCCCACCACATCCCGCAAGATACGATTGAACAATTCTCTGCGCATTCTGAATCTTCTCCGGAAAATAATATGACCAAAAGTAGGGTATCTTGAAAAGAAATGTGTCCATAGTTTCCTTGCTCCTTCCTCCCGCTGCCGGTCAATTTCGATTCGAGTATTTGGCCAGTCTATATTAGAAGTGAATAATCCAAAAGTAACTGCTTGTTCATTTTGGATAACTGCAAATGAATTTTCGTCTGATGAGGACGTCGAGTTAGTACTATCATCATCGGATGTAGAAGATATGAGTAAATGATTGTGAGGAATATAAGAAGAGGAATAGGACAAACCATGATACATATTGTTATTCTGATTTTCTTCCAATGGTTGATGAGGTTTGTAGTTATGGTAGAGGAGGTTTGTAGTTATGGTTGAAGCTTTTTGTATTTTTGTTTGAGGATGATTCTAGTTTTGGGTGTGGTTTTAATGGAGAGAATGTTATTTATAACATGGGAATTCATATAAGTTTTTATCGACACCTAACAACAAGCCAGTAATAAAAGCCTCAAAAAAGTTATGACAAGACGCTACCACAAAAAGCTGACCAATCCATTGTTGTGATATTATCGAGAAATAAGTAGTTCTCTGTACTCTTGAGTAGACAATACATGCAGGAAATTAACTCCAACATGAATGCTATGAGAGAATAAGATAAAGCTGACAATTCCAATTTAACTTTTTTGGTAACATCAATTTGTTGAATTATTAAAGTCATACATTAAACCAAAGTAAAAGAAATATTAAAAATCACTAGATTTTTACTAAAAACAATTAAGTAAACCTATTGTGAAACCTTAAGGCTTGGTTTGTAAGACGTCGTTTATGACGTGGTTCACTTGTTGGGAGAATAATCAACACAAAGGGATTAAATTCTTCCAAAACCCTTAAAATCTCGAAATGAGGTTTGTACCTGAATTCAAAACGTTTCCATCTTATCCATTCCTCTAGTGATCTAGAAACAACTACATCGTCAGTTTCATTCCTAAGACGAAATTCATTCACCTTGGCAGTTAAAGAAGAAAATTCATGTACTTCCTTTGTGATTTGAACATATCGACAAAAAAGGCCGGCTCTGTTCCTGTTGTTGGGATTTCCGGTTTCATTACAAAAGTTAGCATGAGTATCTTCTAACCATTGCATGCTCATTACACCATTCATCCGACGTTCATGGCCCCTAGCTGGATAATGCAATACAATGTTTCGACATATTGATAAATCTTCCTCTAGTGTAAAATTTTCTGCATTCAGGCTAAAATTTTCGTAACCCGTCATTAAATGAAAACCGAAGATGACAAATTTCTTATGAAATGTTAGAATGGTGGATTTGGAATGAGAATGAATGATAAAATATGTCATGTACTTATAGGTAGATGGGGAATGAGAATGGTGGATTTGTTCAACGGTAATAATCCATAACGGTAAGAAAACGGTAACAAATATAAAAATCAATTATTTTATTTTAATTTTCAAAATTGGTTGTATGGTGACACGGCAGTATTAACATTAATTGAGGAGTCATTAATATTGTGGATAGATAGAGAAAAATGTCAGGTTGGATTTACTAAAAACAATAAAGTTGTTTATAAAATGTCATAGATAAAGAGAAAAGTAATGTTGGATTTGCATGCCAATAAAGGAGCCAATAAAGTAGTCATTTAAAAGCATAATGGAATGTGTAAGCAATAAATAAGGATGATTATCAACTACCGTCCCCCTCCCCACGAGAGGTGCGAGGGGGCATAAACGGAGGCATCGATGAAGAAGGAACATGCCCCCCGGTATTCCACATTTGCGATGGTAGAGTTGAAGAAAAATTTCCAAAACCTAGTGGTGGATTATGTAACGACCATGCGAAAGTTGTAACTTCAAATTGGTGATTTCATTCTTATATTCCCGCAAATCTTCCATCCTTTCCCTCGATTGTGTCAAATGAAAGTTTTTGAACTCTTGGGTAAAGTCAGCACTCTGTTGCGCAAAAGCATAACATTCACCCTGTTATAGACAATAGGTCACATTTAGCCTGTCAACCCGTAAATTCAGAAACTAAATAACGAATATATTAGAAATGTACTTACGTATGACCAATTATCTATAGGCGGGATGGGCACATGTTCAGCAGGTTGGTTGATGGTTTCTTTAACTAAGCCACCCAAACTGTCGTATGTTTCCACATCCCAGTCTACGAGTTTGCAAAACTTGTTCGAGTTAGTAACATGGCGCCAATAGTCCAAATACCCCTGATACGTAACCTCTCCTTGGAGGTACTCAGTTACATCGACCTCAGAGGTTTCCTTAAGTTGGGTAGCATCTTCATCAGAGATGTCACTAACTCGAACTGGGGGGTTCTTCGGAATGCGATAGCCATCATTGTTTTGGTGCCATAACCGATCACCGAGGTATACGTTATGCTGTTAAAAGTAAGATTCCACTAATAACTATTACAATAAAAAATGAAATAAATAAAATATGCTATGAAAATAAATTAACTACTCACAATGCCATTCCAAGTAAATACAACGCGCCTATTTGAGAGAACCACCGCTGTCGTGATTACGTCATTTTGTATTAGTGGGATTGCGGTCCGCCAAGGGTGCCATGTCACATCGTCGGCAGTCATTGCATTCAGAAGACACCGTGAACGCACAATATCATTACTCTTTTTTCGTGTACTCTTCCACCTAGAACATCTAGGCCAAGTAGTCACTGTCGCAGGTGGTGGATTGTGTGGTCGACGTATGCCGAGATATTCGTAACCCCAAAACTACAATTTGTTTTAAAAAAATAAAATATTTAACTTACCACCAAACGTTTTTTTAAATAGCAAATAAAATATTTTCTAAAATTTACCTCTAATATTTGGCAGGGTCCGGTTAGTGACTTTTGCCCCCTACCGGATGCGCCAAGGGCGGAATATAGTTTTGAAAAACAAGCACCACCCCAGTCGTAAGTTCCAATTAGTTTTGGATCCTCAAAAGTCGCTAACCATCCGGCATCCACATAGTTTCTTGCGTTGGAGAAAAAAAATTGTCCTAGAACATACATCCAAAACGCTTTTGCAACTCTCTCAGCTTTGGTAGCATCATGTTGCCCCTTTCAAATAATCCTCTGTAAAGTATGACCCTAAAAATGCCACCGTTGGTGCATCACAGATCCACTGAATTGAAATATTGTTAGTTACACAATAGTTGTTGTCTTTCAGCTCTATAAAAATATTCTGCTGGACATATTCAAAGGTGTACTTATCCTCATCGTATGGAATTTTCCCTCCAATTCCAATACTAAGACCGGTCAACATCACCCAGTCTAATGGTGTAAACCCCATTTCACCGAATGGGAAGTGAAAAGTGTTCGTCGTGTCCCAGAAACGCTCCACCATGTAATCAATCATGGCGTGTGACGAGTCACCAGCATCCATTGCCAAAAATCTGTCCCATCCAGCCATTTCGATAATAAATTTCGCCCTAGAGCAGAATTTCGATATACTTTTATATGCCAGCATAACCGATTTAAGAGACCCCCGATGGATGTACTTTGTCTTTGGGTCTGCCCTAATAGTCATATCGTTGCTAACGTGCCCCCTAACATCTTCCACCATACTATAAGTTTCCAACACTGTAACATCCGTTTCTTCACCAACACAACCTCCTTGTGTATCGTTGGTTGATTTTCCTTTCTTGCATCTTTTTTTCCCACCGATCAATCGCGATGCGGATTTCCTCAACATCTACCATAACAAACATTTAACAACAAAAAAAAATAATTATTTTGACGTTCAAAATGTACTCACTTTTGATATTATTTTCACGTTAACAACATCTAACCATAACCCTAAAAATAGTTTCAATTTTAACAATTGAATATTCAAAATAAATTTTTAAAAACCTTCTAAATTCAACCAACATACACCTAATCATCATTCAAAAAATAACTCCCACATACACCTTAATAAATTTAAAATGAAACAAACTAACAACTATAAATAACTTTTCCATTTACTAAATCATATATTATTTTTACATGCACAATTACATTTTAAATATCATAAATTATTAAGTGGAATTATAAACACTATAAAACAATAAATTAACTAACTCAACACCCCTGATTAACAATGATGCAATTAACAATAATATAGTTTATAAAAATATATATAACAATAACATTTTAAATTGTTAATTTAATTTTTCTACACCGATTACAATGAAAAATCCAAACTAAATCAAATCCAAAATTTTTAAATTAATTTTTTAATACCCTAAAACTAACAAAAAATCATATTATTACCATGTATACTAAATTTAATATAAACCCTAAAACGAAAAGTATATTTACTAAATCTAATAATCATTAAAATCAAATTAAAATAGGAAAAAAAAAAATTACCGTTTCTTTGCACTCCAAAACGTCCGGCTAAACTAACGTGTTGACGACGTCTGCTTATCGGCAGTGAGTGGGTGAAGCAAGCGTGAACAGGAGAAAATCAAAGAGAAATGCAAAAATGTCCGGCGGCTGTTTTTCTTGTTTGGGGTTTTGATGGAGAAGAAGGTAATCTTTGTGTTTTATAGTTGGATGGATGCTTAACACGTGTACAAAACACTATCTAAACTATTGACACATAAACAATTCGTCTATTTTACCATGTTTGACCATGATTGACCCGCTTGACTATTTGTAACGCTCCCTCACACTAACGTCAGATTTAATCACGCTAGGCTACGGCAACGTTTATATTCTCAACGCTAGTGTACGATGACGTTTCATAATCTTAACGGTAGGCTACATCACCGTTTCTTTTCTTAACGCTAGGCTACAGCAACGTTTTAGAGGTGACGCTCCTCTACACCCACGCAAGCTTTTCAAACGTTGCTTTATGTTAACGTTTGTGTTTTAAATGCTGTTTTAGAATAGCGTTTTGGTTTTAACGCTTCAGTATGGTAACGTTTAACTAAGCGCTTCAGTAAAGTGACGTTTGAGTATATAACGCTTCACTACAGCTACGTATATTAAAAACGCTTACCTAAATGAACGTCAAAAATTTAACGTTTGCACAGTAAAACGTCTGTGTATTATACGTTACTTTAGTACAGCGTTGGATAATTAACGCTTATTTACAACAGCGTACTATCAAATTTACTCCTGTTCTCGTTGCGTTTTTTTTTTAAACGACCAAACAGATTTGGTATTTGATCGATGGTCTGGTCCAACCGCTGCAGTTGCTCTAAGCCGACTAAAGAAAACTCCAGAATTATTCAGATTTATTGATTGCCCAAAGTCAGTTCAAAAATCCTTAAATAGATTAACAAGGTTATGACATGTATTTTCACTTGCACCAGAAAAAAATAAACAATCATCTGCAAAGAAGATGACCACGTAACAGATTTATTAATACTATTTTTCAAGATTTAAACTGGTCCTAGATAGTACTCCGTACATAAGAGGAAAATATATGGAAGATAGGGTCCTCCTATCTTAATCCTCTAGTTGGTTTATAGAAAGCAGTAGAACAGCCATTTAAGAGTAGTGCTAAAGTTGTAGTTGATATGCATTTGTACATAATATCATACCATTTCTTATTGAACTCCAGTTTAGGCATAATTTGCATTAAGAAATTCCATCCTACTCTATCAAATACCTTAAACATATTAATTTTTAATCATTAAACCATTTTTTTCCTTTTTTTGTTTCTCATTTATGAATTATCTCATAGACAGTGGTTATATATCAGATATTTACCTTTCATTAATGAAGGAATAAGGTGAAATGATTTTATCCAAAAGACCTTTTTATTTTGCTAGTCGCATTAACTTTGGAATTATCAACTACGACAATTGGTTTAAATTCTGCCGGGTAGTTGTATTTAGGGTCTTTGGAATAGGGGAAACGAATGTTGGATTCTTTTGCATGAAAAAATACTAGTTTTAAAAAAAGTTTGTAACGGTTTTGTTAAATCGGTCTCAATGTTTTCTAAAATCTGTTGAAAGAAGTTTGGTGGAACCCATCTGAGCCACGACACTTATTGAGTTTCATTGAGAATAAAATATTTATAATTTCTATCATAGAAGAAGAGCAGCATAATATATCATTATCAGACTGAGAAAAACATATAGGAATTGTATCTATCATGTTTTGATCAATTTCAAATCTGATTAAAAGTAGTTGTATTATTGTTAACGTGACTAGTTATTTTTTTTTAAAAGAAAGAGAAGATATTCATTAAGCTCAAACTAAGAAAGTACAAACAGACTAAACAAACAACAATCAAACTAGAACAATACAAACAAACAAGCAAGCTACTAAAACCTATTATCCCTCTGACGATCAGTCACTACAGACATGACTTTATCCCAATAAAGTTGATTGTTGACCTGAACAGGGATATCCTCTCTGAAAATTTTGTTACATTTATTCCTTCTACTAAACTTGGCTAACTTATCAGCAGCCTTATTACAAATTCTACGACTAAAACACACCTTGACATTAGGCACAGATTGAAGAGACTTTATGGATTTCTCAATAATATGTCTATCTTCCCATTTCAGACAACACAAATTACATTTCATAGCATCAATCACCTTCTTTTTTTATCACCTTCAATTATGAGCTGCATTTGCTGAAGTTGATTTACCCGTTTAACAGCCTCCACCATCACTAACACCTCAGCTTGTTCAGCATCTCTAGCCCACTCAGTTAAGGCTCTTGCCTCCACCAAATTGCCTGAAAAATCTCTTAAAGTTAGAGCCAAACCAACAATATTATAACCTGTAAGAAAACAAGCATCAATATTAAGCTTAAACCAATTTGGAGGTGGTTTATTCCATGTTTTATTTCTGTAGTTTAAGTTGTTTCTAACACTATAAGAGCTCTGACCGATGATATCTATTTTAGTTAGATTACATAAATACATAATCCTGTAATAAGTTTCTGTTGAAGATTTATGTATATCCTCAAAATCCAGCTTACATCTAGATTTCCAAAGGATCCACATGGTAACAACAATAAGGTTAATGATATGAGAGTTATGTAAGGATATGTCAGCATCAAACTGAATCCAAGATTTTATCCAATCTTGAATATTATCAACAGTGTCAATGACTTGAGCAATGTTATGATCAACCCTTCTCCAAACTTGCACAACATAAGGACAAGAGAGCAGCATATGAATAGTAGACTCCTTCTCTTCTCCACATATTTTACACATGAAACTCTCACCTGAATGTATCTACTGATCTTCTTATTAACTGGCAGAATATCATGAGAAAGTTTCCAAAGAAATAGCTGACATGTGTGAGGTATTTTTAAATGCCATAGCTTTAGCCAGTAATTACTATTAGAAGTATGTTGGAAGTTCAGATGATATTGCTCCTGCAAAATGGCATTATAAGTAGATCTAACAGTGAAGTCCCTATTTCTGGTTAAATCCCATTTAATCTCATCTTTAGAAGTAAAGTCAGGCCTGATATTTAAAATATCCTTTTTTTGATCTTGAGAGAATAGTTGATCAATCAAGTGAATATTCTATCTCTTTGTTTGAGTATCTATTAAGTCAGCAACCTCAAACTCTACATTATTTGGTTGAACACTTCCTTAGCTGATAATATGTAGTCCATCTATCTTGATAAACCTGAATGTTGTTCCCATTTCCAACTTTCCACCTTGCATATTTCTTAACCCATTGTAAACCTTTACAGATGTTTTTCCATATCCAGGTTCCTTTGACTTTGTGGCATATCTTTAAAGGGTCATTATTTCTGAAATATCTTGCTTCCAAAAGTTTGACCCAGATATCATCTTTTTCTTTTGTAAGCCTCGAAACTAATTTTGCAAGTAAAGCTTGATTAAAAACTTGTGTCTTTAAAGCCCATTCCACCCCACTTTTTTGATCTGCACATATGTTTCCATCCTTTAGAGCGTCACAGAGGGCGATCAAAAGGCTGACTAAAGATCAAAAGTGATCTTTAGTCCGAAAAAACATAGCCAGTGGAACGATTAAAAGTAATCGATAGTCGTCCAGATGCACTGTAGCTAATTAAAAGTAGTTATTTTTTTCGACTAAACAGGTTATAGTCGAGCGGGCTCTTAGTGTACCGCTTGATGCTAAGCGGCGTCGTAGGAATTCGCCCAGAGCCAAGCGTTATTCTGGGACAACGCTCAGAAACACGGGCGGTAAGCTAGTAGTTCGCCTGATCAAGCGTTATTCTAGGGTTCGTCTCATGAAACGGGATACTAGGATCACGCTCACCACCATCTGGTGCACTAGAGATGCGCCCCATCGAAACGGTGTACTAGAGATACGCTCAACGCCAGGCGAGATCCTAGAACTCCGCATGTGATTTGGTGTGTTGTGGGCGTTACTCTAGAGCTACGCCCAACACCAGGCGAGATCCTAGAGCTCCGCTTGTGATTTGGTGTGTCGTGGGCGTTACTCTAGAGCTACGCCAAACACCAGGCGAGATCCCAGCCGTTGCAATATTTTTACCGTTGAGTGTACCGTTGTTGAGATGTTACCGTTGACGTTGCAACGGCTATTTTTTTGCAATATATATGGAATACTAGTCCAATTTCATTTTACTAAACTCACTCATTGCTATCTAGTTAGTACTCGAAAATAATTAAGTTCTTTTTCATTTAATAAGTTTCCGAATCGATTAGAATTATGGCGCCATCAAAACCACGAGGTCCAAATTTTACTGCATTTGAAGATGTAACGATGTGTACAATTTATTTGTCAATATCTCAAGATTGTAGTATTGGTACCGATCAATCAGAAGAAAAATTATGGTCTCGCATATTATGTCAGATGAAAGAAGCCATACCTTTGATGCCACAACGCACTTGGACCTCCCTTCAGAAACGATTTCAAATTATTAGTAAAGATGTGGCACTTTTCTCTGCAAAGGAGGCGGAAGTGGAACGTGAACATCATACTGGATGGCCCCCCGAAAATGAGGTAACTACTCATTTAATTTTGACGATTACATTAATGTTTTGAATTGTATATCCTCCACTAAATTTAATTCAAAAAATAGATCGAGAAGTAAAGAGGCTTTTCAAGGAGGCTAGTGGGAAAAGTTTTGAGCATAAAGAGTGCTACACAGTTATGTTAGATAATATAAAATATTCCAGACGACTGAAAGCTGTTTTCGATTCATCACAAACTGAGTCAGATTACGAAAGCGGTGGGGACAACCGGGAAACACAGGACTTAAGCGTAGATGCTTCCAGTGGCTATGAAGACATAAGAGATATCCCTAATACATATATCCGTCCAATGGGGAAAAAAGAGGCGAAACGACATAAGTTAAAAGGGAAAGCAAAATTTAGCGCCTAACAGGAAATGATGGAAAATATTTATAGAGAGCAACAAAACTTCAACACCAAATATACAAAACAAACACAAATGAAGATGGCGCAGAGAGAATACGAGTTTGCAGCAAAACTAGCTAGGAAAGAAGCAGCCGAGGAGTTTCATATAATGACGATGGATCTCTCTGGGATGGATGATGTATCAAGACAATGGGTCGAACTTAAGAAGGCAGAAATTTTGAAGAAAAGACTAAACCAACCTAAAGGATTCTTGGAATACCTTAAACCTTTGTGAAGGGCAGTCTTATTAGCATTATCATATTAAGTTTCAACTTTTATGAACTAATTTAGTTATTTTCAGTTTATCTTTAACCGATATATTGTTATCTTTTAATGTATCCTAATTTTATTATAAATTTTATTTTTTTTAAGATTAATTCAAATACAACGGTCTGATTTTACTTTCTTCAAAAAAAAATGACCATTGGCGCTCCATTTATAAAAGGAACATTGTCATATCCTATTCCACCACCATCACCTGTAAAGTCTCATCTTCTGCTTCAACAACACAATTCTTGAAAAAATTTCAAACAAAACATACATAATGGAGGGTTCAAGCTCATCAGCAATTACCAAGTGTTTTCTTTGTATTTCTGCTGGTCATGTTGCAAGAGATTGTCCTTGGGAAGGTAGAAAATGCACACTAACCAACTGCAAGGGGTATCTGTTTCTTAGAAAAGCAAAAAAAAGAAAATACTGGATTTCAACCTTATGCGAAGTGCAACTACTGTGGAGTTTTCATCTGGTTAGCTGCTTATGTAGCTTCACACCACGGTATTCTACCACCCATTCCACCAACTTTACCAGATGATGAAAAGTGGTTACAAGAGAAGGAATTTTACTGCTACTCATGTGGGGAAGTTGATCACATGGCTTATAACTGCAGAACCAACCTCTTACCATGCACAGATCCATGTTGTGATGGTAAGATAAAGCGGCTCACTTCTAAAAAACCTGAATCCATTGGAAACAAATACTACTTATGTCAAACATGTAAGAAGGTTAAGTTTCAATAAATATGTAACCAACTGTACGAATATGTATGAACTAAGATATTGTCATAGTATTATAACCAGGTAATAAAGTAAATAACTTTGCATACATTGCATTGCATAACATTTCTGGTAGTATTTTGCATTGATTTAGACTCGTTCACATCTGTGCTGATGAAGAAGAAGAAGAAGAAAACATTGGAAATAAACTATGATGCCGCCTACATTCTAACGTTGTGCTAGCACTCCGCTTAAGTTTAGGCGAGGCGCTAAAACGCCGCTCGCTTCTAGGCACGGCCCTAGGAGTCCGCCTGGATGAATTTTTACATTATTGTGACCGTTTTGTTACCGTTGTCAACGTCTATTTTTTCTATATTTTCATACACCTATAAATAAATGTATTTATATTTATCATTCCCACTTCAAATCCATATTTTTTTACATTTCATAGAAAATTTCATTCCCACTTCAAATCCACATTTTTTACATTTGATAGAAAATTTCTAATATTTCGTTTTCATGTAATGTCGGGTTACGAAAATTTTAGGCTTAATGCAGAGAATTTTACCCTAGAGGAAGATTTATCCTTATGTCGAAACATAGTCTTACATTATCCAGCAAGGGGTCATGAACGTCGGATGAATGGTTCAATGAGCATGCAATAGTTAGAAGATATTCATGTTAACTTTTGTAATGAAACCGGTAACCCCAATAACCGGAACCGAGCAGGCCTTTTTTGTCGATATGTGGAAATCACAAAGGAAGTACTAGATTTTTCTTCTTTAACCTTTAAGGTGAATGAAAGAAGAATTAGGAATGAAACTGATGATGAAGTTGTTGCTAGATCTCTGGAGGAATGAAGAAGATTGAAACATTCATATTTCAGGTACCATCCTCATTTCGAGATCCTAATGGTGATGGAAGAATACAACCCTTTTGTGTTGATTATTCTCCGAAGATGTGAAGAACGTCGTCCCGGGCATCATACGACCCGTTGAAGGTTTGATAATAGGTTTGCTTAAGTGTTTAAGTGTAACCTATTGATTTAGTATATTTCATCTCCTTTAATGTATGCCTTTTCGATTCAATGAAATGATGTTACAAAATAAAGTTACTTCCGGTTACAATAAAACTATGACATAATATTTGAAAAAATTTCAGAACAACCAAACTCTGACAAAAGTTAGAAAAATATCTCAAAATCGGTGGTCAAAGTGAACAGTTACTTCCGATTACATTTTGGACTTAATGAACTCATAGCTTTTAACAAATGTGAACTCTTCTCCTTTTTCCTGATAGTAGTGCATTTTTGCGAGATCCTCCTACACAAGCATAGTAAAAAAAACATAACTCATCAAGTTTACTGTATTGTTATTGGAAGATCAAACAACTTAGGTTATGTAAAAGATACTTACAAATTGTTGGATCGACAATCCTAAATGGGTGGGGTTAAAGATCCGTTGTTGTATAGCTATATAATCAGCAATCCCTTTTCGGATAAATTGGTATCTATCATGAATTTGTTCAAAAGATCTTTGGTTTGGATTTCCATATTTTCGAGCATATTGGATATAGATCCTACCCCAAAAGGTTTCAGGTTCAACCCTTCCAGCTATGACATCTTCATGTATGGTTTCGTTATTCCAGGTTTTGGTTATAACCAAGTCTTCAGCCGAATCAAATGTTACCATGTTTGTAGGTAGAGTTATGAAGTGAATTACAAAGAGGAGATGATTAAATGGAATTTGTAGAGTGTATGAAACTAGGTGCCTGTGGTATTTGGTAGAGAACACAAATGTATTTATAGGATAAAGAGAGAGACTTAACAGCTAGTATTTTCAAAAACTTACTATTTGGCATGATTTATCTCTAAATACAAAATTGGCCAAGATAAAAAAACTTAGATCCAACAATTTGTAGCAGTATCTTCAAAAACTTACTACTTAGCAACTGAGTTTGTAATTTATGATCAAAAAATAACATGAGCTAATAAGTAGAGCTAAACTCACTTTTGCAGGCATCGCGGCTACACTTAGCATGTGCATCAAGCCTTTAAACCCCTAGGTGTCCCTAGTGACCGAGTTTTGTCTCGAGAGGGTTTACAAGAGATTTACCCACAAAACCTAACCAGAGGATTTACAAAATTTAATCATCACCAAATTCTGACTATAAGTGTTCGATCAAGTCATTTCGCAAACGTAAATGAGTATCTTTGTCGAATACTGCACGTTTGCGTTGGTCCATTCTCATTTGAGAAAGTTCAGCAGTGTCGTGTCTAGAAATATTTACCGGTACACCGAGGCTGAGTTGATCATATTCATGCGGCCAATCACCGGGTAAACGCTCATCCTCCACTATCATATTATGTAGAATGATGACAGTTTTCATTATATATGCTAATACGTCAGGATTCCACATTCGTGCAGGTTGCTTGATGATTGCAAATTGATTTTGCAGTACCCCGAAGCCGGGTTCTACATCTTTTCGGCAGGCCTCCTGCATAACAAAATTTTTTTGTTTCTTATGAGAATCTGGATGTTTAATCGACATCACAATAGTAGATATCTCCGGGTATATTCCATCACCAAGAAAATACCCCATATCAAAATGATTTCCATTGACAACAAAGTTCACAGCCGGTGCTTTCCCGTTGATTAGCTTTTTAAAATATACTAACGGTTCATCACATTTATATCATTGCTAGAACCAGGCATACCAAAAAATGCATGCCAAAACCATAGATCGTATGACACCACTGCCTCCAGGATAATACTTTCACTACCTTTGTACGCAGTGTAAGCACCGGATTCAGCCGATGGGCATTTATCCCATTTCCGGTGCATGCAATCAATACTACCAAGCATCCCCGGAAATCCCCTTTTTTGGTTCTCAGCAAGAAGGAGTTGAACATCACGCTTAGTTGGTGTGCGCAAATATTCTTTCTCGTACAGATGGATTATCTTCTTACAAAACCTACGAGTTGCTTCCAAAACTGTGGTTTTACCGATTCGTAAATACTCATCTATTGCATCTGCCGCACATCCGTAAGCTAACATTTGCTGCAGTAATTTTTTGCTGAGGGGTTAATCCAGGAACACCACAAGCATCTCTTTTTTGAACAAAATACTTATTTACAGCTACTACATCTCCCAATATACGGTTAAATAATTCTCGCCGCATTCTAAATCTTCTACGAAATACATTTGGAGGAAACGTCGGGTTTTTGCTAAAGTAATCTTTCCATAGAAGTTTTGCACCATCATCATGACCTCTTTGTATTTTGATACGCGTTTGAGGCCTACTTGAGCCGATTAATCCGGCAGTGACTGCTTGATTATTTAGGCTAATTGCAAGTGAACCTTCGTCTGATGAGTACAAACTATTGTTATCATCATCAGACGATGAAGAAGAAGAAGAAGAAGAAGAATGGGGAGTAATAGAAGAACAAGAACCATAATACTGAATGTTATTTTGATAGTATGCCATTTACTTTATGATATTTGTATTTTTGGTTTATATAATTCATCCTCTTGAGTGTTCAATTTATAGGGAAATAAAGATAAGATTTTGAGTGTTGAATTGACAATACACGGTTGGTATTTTAATGCAAAAACAGAGTTATGGGGTAGACATACACATGGGATATATTAAATGTCGGTTGATAAGACAATACCAAACGAAAAAACGACAAAGAAAAAAAAAAGACTTTTGAATTGACAACACACGGTTGGTATTTTAATGCAAAAACAGAGTTATGGGGTAGACATACGCATGGGTGATATGAAATGTCGGTTAAGAAGACAAAACTAATATAAATGATAAATTAAACGATTATAAATGTAAGAAAAATTATTTGAAAAGACCATTCAAATCTGAGAAAATAAAAAGTTTAATGTTCAACTAACAATTCAATGCTAATGAATAACTACTCTTCCGCATCTTGATTCTCCAACGCCGAGCGCGGGGGCATAAATGGAGGCATAGATGGTCCGGCATTATAGTTATTTGATTGCATTGTGGATGAAGATCCCTGACCCATGGTGTTCCACATTGGTGGTGGCATATTCTGAGCATACGTGCCAAACCCAATGGGTGGTTGTTGTTGACGAAAATGGGCAATCTGTGAGTTCAACATGCCAACCTCATTTCGTAGACCTTTTAATTCTACTTCTTTGGCAATCAAAGAGTCCACCATATCCTTAGTTTCATTTAACGTAAATTCACGAAACTCTTGGGTAAAATTAGTCAACTCTTGAACTAAATCATAAGCCGCGACCTGTGATGAAAATAATGAAATCAATTAATGAACCATCATTGTATACTAAAATAAAATTTATATTGTTTTGTTTTATACTTACGTATGGTAGCTATTGTGGGGGCGGAATGGGTACATGTTCACGACGACGTTGGATGTTGTGTTTAATACGGTCACCAGCATAACCGTACGTTTCAACCTCCCAATCGACTTTCACGGCATATTTGTACAGGTTAGTCACATGTCGCCAATACTCAAAATACTGAACATAGTTAACGACACGTACTAATTCACTAGCAAGGACCTGACAGTTTACACTCATCTCCTCAAGCACTTCGTCGCTTAAGTTGGAAATACAACTAGGGGGGTTGGTAGGAATGCCCCATGTTGGATTGTTCTTCCTCCAACACCGATCTCCGAGATACATGTTATTCTTTATCCAAGAAAAGTACAATAAACAAATAAACCAATCAGTTAACCCAAATGCAAAGAAAATAAAAAACAATCGACTGAAAATAAATTATAAACTCACGGTGCCTAGCCAAGTGAATATTGCCTTCTCCCAGACAGCTCTATAGCTCTCCATCCAATTTCAGATACCAGGACGTGGTCTGCATTTTCCCACGGTTGCCAGGTTACAGATTCTACGAACAACTGATTCAGATCAGTCCTTGAACGAACAATATCAATACCCTTCCTCTGACTGCTCGTCCACCACGACATCTTGGACACTCATGTTCACTCTCAGGACAACCGTTCCTTGGCCGAAAAAATACCAGATATTCGTACCCCCAAAACTATAATATCATGACAACACAAGGTATAAATAACTGAGAAACAAAAAAAGCAATTTAGTAGAATTATAAATAACATTAACAAATTTACCTCCAAAATTTGGAAGGGTCCGGCCAATGACTTTTGTCCCCTGCCAGATGAGGCGAGACCGGAATAAAATTTAGAAAATGCAGGAGAACCCCAGTCATACTGGTCAACTACATTTAGATACTCAAAAGAAGCTAACCATCCAGCATCAATATATGTTTTTGCATTTGAAAAGAAGAACTGACCCAAAACATACATATAGAAGGCTCTGACCACTCTATCAGCAAGCCTACTATCATTGTTAGCCGCAGTCAAAGTTTGTTGATCAAAATATTTGCTCAAAAATTTGACAGTAATTGCATCTGAAACCCACTGGCACGCAATACATTCTCTTTTACAAACCACACTATCTTTGAGTTCAGGAAATATATGCTCTCGGACATATTCAAATTGAAACTTCCCTGCGTCATACGGAACAGATCTACCAACACCAATACTAATTCCTGTCAACATTACCCAATCAGGGGCAGTGAACCCTAGCTCACCAAACGAGAAGTGGAAAGTGTTTGTCGTATCCCAAAAGCGCTCAACAATATAGTCAATAAGTGCATGGGATGAATCTACTACATCTATGGACAGTAATCGGTCCCATCTTCCCTTTTCAATAATATATTTGACCCTAGGAGCATGTTTAATAATACCTTGGTAGGTCTGAAGGACGGATTTGAGGGAACCACGATGTGAAAAATTGAAATGGGCATCGCTTGAATACGTTATATTGGTGGAGGCGTGATCCTCGGTATCTTCTACAACTGTATAATGTTCCAACCCGTGAACATCGACCGTTTCTTCAATAATACGGTCGTCATCTGAATCCTCCACGATTTTAGCCTTCTTGGCCCTCTTCCTTTGGCCAACGAATCTGGACGTCACACTGCTCTACATATCATCAAACAATTCATATAACATTGAAAATCATGACTAATCCCCACAAATACAGAAAGATAAAAATCTACAATAATCAATAAATCAAGGAATAACATAATTACAAAAGTAATTACACATAATCATATGTACCAACATACAAAAATCAAACATTCTTGAACAAAATTCATCATTAACAAAATACTTCAATCTCAAGGCCCCAATTGTACCAAACATCATCAAAATTCACCAATTGCAAATTCTTCCATACACATAGGTTTTAAAAAATAAACATTCCAAATTCCCAAATTTTCAAGACAATCTAGTCAATTTATCAAAAAATTAACCACAACCCAACTAAAATTAAACAACAACTTAATCAATTATATCTTCAATTCAACAAATTATCATCAATTTTTATACCCAATTTACAACAATCATAAACCCTAAAAATTATCCCAATTCAATAATTACAATTTCTAATACCTAATTTTATAATCATATGTTTCATACCCTCAAAATTATCTCAGTTTCATAATCACATGTTTAATCATTCAACATATATCACCAATTTAACTAACAAAACCTGATAATAAAACATACTCTACATTTAATTTACAAAACAAAATTTAATTTAAAAAAAAACAAAAGAAATTAGAAATTACCTTGATTGATTGGGCTTGGATGTTTCAAAATACCTTAAGCGGAGTCAAAAACGTAGGCGGGACGTTGGGTTCTCGTATGGGAAAATCAGTGTGAGATGGTTGTGGGCGGAATAGGGTTTGAGTTCGAAAGCAATTGGGGTTCAGGAGGAGAAAATTAGGGTTCGCTGCTACAAATAGGAAGATAGAATGGGGTGGGCTCCTAGCAGCTCGCTTGGAATCCCAGGCGGAGCGCTAAGACACCGCCCGTCCCATTCAAGTCACACACAAAGTTCGCACAAGTACAACTCTTCTAGGCGCTATGCTAGCACTTCGCCCCACCAGGCGTGATTCTGGGATACCGCCCGTCTCTCTGGCGTGATCCTAGGATACCGTCCCACTACAGGCGTTACGCTAGGATTCTGCCCCACATCGAGCGTTATGCTAGGAGACCGTTTAGCGCAAGCGTAAAGCTAGAATTTCGCCCGTCCCCCTAAGCGCTACACTGGAATACCGCTCAACAACATGCGAATTGCTAAGATCCCGCCCGACTATACACGACTATTCTTGGGCCGGACCAAAGACTAAATTTTTAGTCTTTAGTCGTTTACTCTGATCGCGCCCCTGTGGACGCTTTTAGGACAAAATCCTCTGCTTTGTTTCTTATTCCACCAGTATTTCCTTTGCATTGAGTCAATCATATTAATTGTTTTTTGAGGCATTTCAAAGACTCTCATTTGAAATTGAGCCATCGTACCAGTAACAGCTAGGATTTGAGATCCTCTGCCAGAATGGCTAATTAACTTTCCTTGCCAATGTTGTAGCTTATTTGACATCTTGTCAAGAGTACTTAGGAAGAAATTATTTTTATATCTTGTAATGAATAAATCAATTCCCAAGTACTTTTCATCCAAAGGCATAACTTTCATATTCACAATCTGCATAATGTATTCTCTTGCTGCTTGGCTTATTCTTTTACTAAAATGAATACTTGATTTCTTGAAATTAACCATTTGGCCATGAGCATGACAGAAATCCTGAATTAAATGAAGGAGATTAACTAAATAAGTATCTTTATCAGAACTGAACAAGATGCAATCATATGTAAAGAATAAGTGAGAAATTGTTGGTCCCCCTTTCGCTGGAGTATTTGGGATGATTTTCATATCTTGAACTGCAGAAGTAATGATGTTACTAAAACTTTCCATACATAATATCAATAAATATGGTGAAAGTGCATAACCTTTTCTTAATCCCCTGGTTGGATATATTGTTTCAATAGGAGACCCATTTAGCAAAATTGAGATTGTTGGAGTAGAGATGCACTGATAAACTAAATTACACCACTTTTTACTGAACCCCAGATTTTCTAAAACTTGAGTTGTGAAAGACCATTCCATCATGTCAAAGGCTTTTGCCATATCCAATTTAACAACAACACTCCTATTGAAAGTTATAAAATTCTTCATATAATGAACCAATTTATGAACAATTATTGTATTGTCAATGATATTTCTTCCAGGTACATAAGATGCTTGCCATGGTGATATGATCTTGGTTAGGATAGGCTTCAACCTTGTTGTCGTCAGTTTAGAAATTATTTTGTAAGAGATATTACATGAGCTGATTGGTCTGAAGTCAGCTGGAGTTTGAACACAATTATGCTTTGGACTAAGAGTCTGAAAAATATGATTAATCTGCTGATGTGTTTATAATAGTGGTAAAAAGGGATTCGATTCTCATACTTGTGAATATTGATTTCTAGACCTAATTTTTAATAACTAAAAATTAAACTTATTAAAGTAAAGTCGATTTAAAAGTGATGAGAGGAACCAGGACTAAGGATTCCACTTTTAACCAATAACTCAAGTGATAAAATCGTGCAATTCTTATATTCGGTTAAATCAAATCATTGCCAAAGTTAGATTTTTGAGAAAATAGTTGTAAATCGTAAGCATGAGACATCAAGAGTTTAAAACCAAGCATGACCCATCAAAAGAAGACATAACTACTTGAGAAAAACCATTTTTTCCATTTAATTTAAGGAAAATAGTAAAAAAGAATTGTAAAATAAATAAATAAAATAGAAGTTACCACTTAATTATTGGAGAAAAAGCTTTCTCCGTCGTCTCGGTGATGGTGATTAGCTTATTGTATTGGAAACACATTCAAAATAGTCTTTCATTGCTCAAAAAGTGCTTACATGATTATAGAATCGCACACAGAAATTTTGATACGCTTATAAGAGTTACTATGGGTAGTTCTGTGCGTTACAAATGATATTAAAAGAGTATGGGAAAGAAGTACAGGCTGGTGGTTCGGCAGAAGAAGTACGGTTTCTCCAAACTATCAACAACAGTTCTGATGTGCAGTTTGTTCTTCGAGTTCGTCTTCAACAGCAGAATTTTGTTTTGCTTCTGTGTTCTTTTTACCGAGCTCTGATCTCTCTCTAAGATTCACCAATGATTCTCGCGACACCCCTAATCTTCTAAGCTCTTCTATTTAAACTACCATAACTCTAAATCTCTTCAAAACTTCCCTTTAATTCTCGGCAGTTCTTTCCCGATGAAAATCCTTCGAAAAAGAAATTTTCTGATTTTGTTCCTTCTTTCTTGATTATATTATGAGAACAACTTGATATCCTTCTCTTTTTAATTCTTTCCAAACTAGTTTAGTTTCCTAACTCGAGATGATTTCCAAAAACAAAGAGTTTGCTAATCCCGGACAAGCTTCATGTTCCTGTTTCTGTACGCTGTTAGAGAAGAGAATTTTTTTTCTTCCCGCCCAAACTTGAATTCAAAATGTTGGGTGTGGTTGCCCTGATCCAAAAAGTGGGTGCCTTAGTCCAATGTGAAATTGCCTTTAACATTTCTCCAAAAATACCTACAAAGAAATAAAAACCATAATAAATACAAAATCGAGTACCAACAATACATATAATTGAGATCAAATCAGACACAAAAATGTGTCTATCAAATACCCCCAAACTTATTATTTGCTAGTCCTCGATCAAATCTAATCTAAAAAATAAAATCCTAACTCACTTTCGCAGGAATCGCGACTACATTTAGCATATTTAATAATCCGTTAAACCCCTAGGTGTCCCTAGTGGACGAGTTTTGTCTCGTGAGGGTTTACAAGAGGTATACCCACAAAACCTTTACTCCAGATTTTAGCGACTCGTGAACAATTAAGGATAGACATTAAACAAGCTATTTAGTTGGCTTACTCAATTCTTCGGCTATGGGAATCATTACCCTATATGAGTCCAATTGATGTACACGAGTGTTTACTCAAGCATACTAAAATTCATAAATAAGACAACAGAGTTCTACTCAGATAATCATTCAACCACAAGTCTCAGAATCTATCACAGTTCAATCACATGAAAAGATTTAGAAGATGAACATGGAAAATATGAAGGTTGCAAGTGTTGACTAAGGTGAACGGTATTTCCCATATCTGTCTGAAGGTCATTTCCAGGATGAATTGAGATATGCACCCACTGTTCTTAACTCTAATACTAATATCGATTCAACTAGCATATACTCGGATTCCCATGGATCCTGCATTCCACGCTTGCTTAAGCGACGGAGACAGGGAGAACCCACACAAATTTCTAGCAAAGAGTCAATAATAAATTGTTTGATCTCAAAACACTCTATTTCATCCCGACGCCGATAACAATTTGATGCTGGGCCCACCAAATCACTTAGAGAAACACAAATTTGAAAAAGTAAAAACAGAAAGTGATATGGTAGTGATAGACTCCGAGATATGGTGACAACTATCATGTTATTTCTAACACGTGAACTCTCTCCTTTTATGAATAGACCATTTTACTAGGAACACAAATTCCTATTGAAAAAGAGCTAAGTTTCCATCTACCTAGAATGGTTAGTGTCACCCTGATGTGCTCACAAGCTTCTAAATTCTAGAGCTTTATTATTTCACTAAAAAGTTTCTCCCTTACCCCCAAACTTAAATCAAACAGTGTCCTCAATGTTTCTAAAGATGAATGATTAAGAGCATGAACAAGGAGAAACTGTTACCAATCGAAGGAAAAGAGCTAAGGAAAGATATTACCGTGTTTCATGAGCATGGGTTACCTCCCAAGAAGTGCTAAGTTTAAAGTCTTCAGCCAGACTAAGAAAGAATTAGTCACCTCATAAAATCATATAGCAATAGTCGGAACAACTGTGGGTCATCTGAATCAAATAGTGCTATCAGAAATAAGAGGAAACAGCAACAGGCCAAGAAAATGAACAAACCGAGCACACCCTTATTTAGTTTTCTGTTTACGACAACTACTTCTAGTTGTGGTTCAGGTTCAGGCTCTATAAAAGGGTCTAGATAAAATATTTTCATGGGATGGATCTCCTCGTAGGCAGGATCAAGAAAATCAGGTTTTAGAGTCTGGAATAACTCATCTAAGAACTTCGAAGCACATAATAATATCCTGAATAATTGTGGATCCTCAAAGTCAATCAGATTTGACTCACACAATTGACTACAATGAAGGTGGTCATTCTTAAACAAATGTGTCGATTCTAATTTCCTAAAATAATTAGGCTTAGTCTCAAAACTTAATAACTGACATATTTGAAATTCTAACGTTCCCACATATGGAGGAAAAATATTTTTGTGGGAAAACAAAGTCAATCTTGGTATTACTGCCTAGGTAAACCACATCGACCAAAGGATGGGTTTCTGGCAACTGAACTTCTTTCTGAACATTAAGAGGATCAGGGAATCTAGCTCGAAGATGATCTTGTAAAATGGTAGAGGTGCATATGTCAAGTCCCAAGTTAGGGACCTTTCTAAGAGATAAAGGTGAAGCACATGGAGAATGGTAGTCACCCTCAAACTTAAAGTTTTTAGTGTCTTTAGATAGACTAATCACAATTTCCCTAATTTCTAGATCGTCATATTCCCGAAAATGGTCAATTGCTTCTTCTAAATTATGATCAGGCGATGCAGAATATAACAAAGTATTCACCTCATTAATAAAGCTATCATTATAAACATCAAATCTAAAGTGGGCTAGACATTTCTCTAATGTATCTTCTAACAAAGTGTTTGGTAATGACTTCTGAACTAATGTTCCTATCATGTTCACCTCTTGTCATCTAGCTCAGGTGGTTGGTTACTAATATTGAAAATATTCAGCTCAATAGTCATATTACCAAAAGATAAGTTCATAATACCATTTTGACAGTTAATAATCACATTAGATGTAGCTAAAAATGGGCGACCTAATATCACAGGTATCTGATTCTCTGGGTCACGGACAAGTTGAGTATCAAGGACAACAAAATCTACTGGATAAATAAACTTATCGACCTCAATAAGAACATCCTCTATGATACCACGAGGAATTTTCACAGACCTATCATCTAATTGCAGTGTTATCTGAGTAGGTTTCAACTCACCAAGTCCTAGCTGGAGGTACACATGGTACGGAAGTAAGTTCACACTGGCTCCTAAGTCAAGTAACGTTTTATCAACACGGTAGTTACCTATTGTGCAAGAAATGGTTGGGGAACCTGGGTCTTTGTACTTAGGAGTTGTATTATTCTGAATAATTGAACTCACATGACCAGCTAAAAAGGCTTTCTTTGGTACACTAAGCTTTCGCTTTCGCGTACAAATATCCTTAAGAAACTTGGAATAAGCAGGAATCTGCCTAATTGCATCTAATAATGGAAGGTTGATCGTAACTTGCCTAAAAACCTTCAGTATATCATTAAAGTTGGATTCCTTCCTAGTTGGTATTAGAAGTTGTGGGAATAGGGCTTTGGGAACAAAATCGGGTTCAGTCGGAACCACATTGGACTTTTTAGAGACTTTATCAGTCTCTTCAACTATAGACTCAGAAGGGTGAACTACAACATGTTCACTATCGGGCAAGGTTACCTTATTGTCTACTACTCTACCACTTCTAAAGGTTTTAATTGAATTCACATGGTCAGAAAATAACTCATGAACTCCTCTAGGGCTGGATTGCGTTTGACTAGGGAACTTGCCTTTTTCTTTGTCTCTCAAAGACTCAGCGATTTGAACAACCTAGTTTTCTAAATTGGAAATTTCCTGACTGTTAGCCTGAACAATCTTTTTATTTTCTCATAAACTTTGATTGACATACTGCTGAAACTCTTTAGTGTTCTAATGTAACTCCTTAGTGCTCTGAGCTAATGTGGCGACCGTATCTGCTAAACTCATGACCGTCTTTTCTAACGGATTCTGAAATTGTGTTGTACCAGAAGAATTCTTAGTATAACCAAAACCTGGGGGAACCTGAGGGTTACTAGTCTGACCTTGAATTTGGCCCTTAGACCAAGAAAAATTTGGATGGTTTCTCCAACCAGGGTTATAGATTTCTGAATATGGGTCAAACTTCTGATGGTTATCATATCTAGTGTTATTATAAAGAGCATGAGATTTCTCTTCAAGCGTCTGTCCTTCCCAAAATGACTTGGGCTCTATTCCGCGACTAGATTGACTTAATTCTAAGGCTTCTAACCTTTTTACTATAATTGCAAATTTGGCATCTGATTCAAGAATTTCATCTACCCTATTGACATTACCTCTGCTCAGAAGAGTTTTTCTCGGGGGTTCCTTACTACATTCCCATTGATGGGTCTTTTCAGCAATTTCATACAAAAATTCCATCGCCTCAGTAACATCTTTACTATCAAAACTTCCTGTACACAATGACTCAACTATGATCGTTGTTGGATAATCTAGTCCTTCATAGAGGATCTGGACCAGTCTTTGATCTTCTAAACCGTGTTGGGGACATTGTGTTATTAATTCGTTGAACCTTTCCACATAGCTATACAAAGATTCTCCTTCTTGTTGCCCAAATGTGGAAATATCTTTCCTAAGTTTTGATATCTTGTACCTAGGGAAAAATTTAGCTAAAAAGGCAGTTGTAAGTTGTTCATATGTCTCGATGGATTCAGATGGCAAACTATATAACCAATATTTGGCCTTGTCTCTCAGGGAAAAAGGAAATAACCTAAGTTTCAAAGCTTCATCAGACATGTTGTGAATTTTTAGGGTACTACATATTTCTTCAAAATCCCTAATGTGAAAGTAAGGGTTTTTATTTTCTTTCCCTAAGAAGAGTGGGAGCATCTGTATGGTCCCAGGTTTCAACTCATAGTTTGCTTGAGTTTCAGCCAACTTGATACATGATGGACGAGCAGTCCTAGTAGGATTCAACAAAGATGTCAAGGTTGTCATTTCTGGCACAACCGGAAAATTAGGAATAACTTCTTCACTAAGAGACAAATTCTCAAAACTAAAGTTTCCAAAAATAGGGCTCTCAAAAGAAGGGTTTCCTAAGTTCTCACTTTCAGAGACAAAGTTTCTATTCTCGTCACTGATCAAACGACCAATAGAATCTCTTCTCCAGGCACGCTCACTGGGCATGCAACAACTCCTAATCGGAAGGGAATTTTAAACAAACACAAAGCAAGGTCGACTCAACCAAATCAAACCTATTGATTCTAGCAAACAAAAAGCATGATGGCTCCACTTAGATTGTTTCTAGACCAGATTTTATTCTTTCAAAAGGAAACTAGTTACAGTTTTAGCAAACCTCTTAGAACGATCCGAATTAGATTAAGTCGAATAGAAACAGGATAAGCTCTAAGGAGCTTTGATAACCCTGTCTCTTTGGCACTTTTCCCTGGGTTACAAGGCGGCTCTAATCAACTTAAAATAATCTTCTTGAACCTTGAGTTAAGCTAACAAAGTAACCAATACAATCCTTTTAATGATTTTCCAATAAGTTCGATACCCTATCGGTCTCTTTCTAGTCAAATTTTAGGCTTAGGTTCGCGTTAGGTAACGTGTTGCTAAAGCGGGCAGAAAGGATACGGTGATGAAATCCGAACCCTTATCTTACATGACCAGTTTCTTCACTTTACTAGAAAATAAATTCCGTTTTCAGTTCCTCAACATATATGCATACGAAGGAATACAGTAAACCCAATTGCAGGGGATTCTTGGGTTGATCGAGTCTTACCTCCCGTACCAGACGGGGGATGAATCAGTTGTAGTCGACTCGGGACACCGACTCCTGTGTCAGTGTGCGAACCCGAGGGCCGAGACAATATCGTAATTGTCGTCCTTCCCTGTAGCAGTTTATATTTAAATTACCCTTCCGTAGGGTTTAAAAATAATAAAATGTCCAAAGTCCAAAATAAATTCCAAAAAGTGTCCAAATAAAATAAAATTACAGAAATAATAAAAATTCCTAATATAATTTCTTAAACAAAGAAAATCTAAAGAAAATAAATCTAAAAATAAAATCTAAAATTAAAAGTCTTTGTCTTCTTCTCCGTTCTTTTAAGCTTTAACTTTTAACTCCAAGTCCTTAACTTTAACTTCAAGTCTTTAATCACCAAAATCTTTGGCTTTATTTTCTTTCAATCCAAGATCCAAACCTGTAGCAAAAAGAGAAATACCCAAAGAAACGTAAAATAGAACAAAGTAAAAATAAATATCTAACTAAACTAATTAACCTAAAAAAAAAATCTAAAAAACAATTCTAAAAACAAGTCCGCGTCGGCACCGCTAAAAATTGATGTGTTTTTAATAGTGGTAAAAAGGGATTCGATTCTCAGACTTGTGAAGATTGATATCTAGACCTAATTTTTAATAAAAAAAAATAAAACAGATTAAAGTAAAGTCGATTTATAAGTGATGGGAGGAACCATGACTAAGGATTCCACTTTTAACCAATAACTCAAGTGATAAAATCGTGCAATTCTTATATTCAGTTAAATCAAATCATTGCCAAAGTTAGCTTTTTGAGAAAATAGTTGTAAATCGTAAGCATGAGACATCAAGAGTTTAAAACCAAGCATGACCCATCAAAAGAAGACACAACTACTTGAGAAAAACCATTTTTTCCGTTTAATTTAAGGCAAATAATAATAAAAGAATTGTAAAATAAATAAATAAAATAGAAGTTACCACTTAATTATTGGAGAAAAAGCTTCCTCCGTCGTCCCGGTGATGGTGATTAGCTCATTGTATTGGAAACACACTCAAAATAGTCTTTCATTGCTCAAAAAGTGCTTACAATGATTATATAATCGCTCACAGGAATTTTGATACGCTTATAAGCGTTACTATGGTAATTCTGTGCGTTACAAATGATATTAAAAGAGTATGGGAAAGAAGTACAGACTGGTGGTGCGGCAGAAGAAGTACGGTTTCTCCAAACTATCAACGACAGTTCTGATTTGCAGTTTGTTCTTCGAGTTCGTCTTCAGCAGTAGAATTTTGTTTTGCTTCTGTGTTCTTTTTCCCGAGATCTGATCTCTCTCTAAGCTTCACCAATGATTCTCGCGACACCCCAAATCTTCTAAGCTCTTCTATTTAAACTACCATAACCCTAAATCTCTTCAAAACTTCCCTTTAATTCTCGGCAGTTCTTTCCCGATGAAAATCCTTCGAAAAAGAAATTTTCTGATTTTGTTCCTTCTTTCTTGATTCTATTATGAGAACAATTTGATATCCTTCTCTTTTTAATTCTTTCCAAACTAGTTTAGTTTCCTAACTCGAGATGATTTCCAAAAACAAAGAGTTTCCTAATCCCGGACAAGCTTCATGTTCCTGTTTCTGTATGCTGTTAGAGAAGAGAATTTTTTCTTCCCGCCCAAACTTGAATTCAAAAATGTTGGGTGTGGTTGCCCTGATCCAAAAAGTGGGTGCTTTAATCCAATGTGAAGGTGCCTTTAACATTTCTCCAAAAATACCTATAAAGAAATAAAAACAACAATAAATACAAAATCGAGTACCAACAATACATATAATTGAAATCAAATCAGACACACAAATGTGTCTATCATCTGCTTGAATAATTTACCATTTCTGAAGAATTCTTGAACCATACTAACCACTTCATCTCCCACAATATCCCAGCATTGTTGATATAACCCAGCCTGAAACCCATCAGGGCCTGGAGCAGCCCAAGCTCTAATATGAAAAAAAAATATCTTTAATTTCTTGTGCTGCAGGAATAGCTTTTAGTTTCTCATTCTCACTATCAGTGATGCAGGGAGTTAAGAGATTCATGATTTCATTGTTAACTGCCCGAAATTTTGGTGGCAATAAACATGTGTCCACTATTATTTAGCAACGAAAAAATATACTTAATCGCTAGATCCTTTGTTCAAGTAATTTATAGCAACTAAAATAGTGAACCTGTAGCTATTTACTTTGAGGCACCGACTCGTAGCAACAACAAAATAAATTGGTTGGTCAA
>JAJJMC010007119.1:4959939-5037115 GCA_023531435.1 Papaver californicum | reverse complement strand
GAGCCACAACCAAATATGTTTAATTGCTAGATCCGTTTTTCAAGTAACTTGTAGCAGCTAAAAGTTGATCATGTAGCTATTCAATTTGAGGCATTGACTCGTAGCAACAACAAAATAAATTGGTTGCTCAAACCTCTCTCAGCAACTAAGTTTGAGCCATGACCAAATATGTTTAATTACTATATCCGTTTTGCAATTAACTTGTAGCATCTAAAAAAATGATCATGTAGCTATTCACTTTGAGGCACAGACTCGTAGCTACAGAAAATGAATTGGTTGCTCAAACCTCTCTCAGCAACTAAGTTTAAGCCACCACCACATGTTAAAAAATGAATTACTTGAGGGAGAAAGATAGACCGTGTGATCAAAATACATCAACGTTTTATACCTAGTTCTATCTAGTCATACGGATTGTGATCCATGTGACTCATTGGAAAAACATCGTATCTGTCCATTTTAGTACGGTTATACTTGGTTATAACACCCTTTTTTGATTATTTTTTAATTATTTTTATTAGTAAAATATTCATATATTTTAATATCGAGGAATATGTATTTATGGAAGAATAAAAAACTAATAACCTGAGAAAAATCCAAAGAATAATGATTTCCTAAATCTATATTTATATCCATTGGATCAGATATTTTTGGTTTTCTATTGGCAAGATAAACAATTTAAGGATCATTGTGTGTGTGTTTTAGACTTAAAAAACAAAAATAACGTTTGTGTTTAAATTACTCCATTTTTGGTCAAATATTTGTAGTTAAGGTCCATAAATGAAAGTAAATCAAAGCAAAATATCTGTAGTTAAGGTCCACAAAAAATATTTTTTGTGACAATCGAAATATAAGCTCCAAAATGATGTTTCTATATGTTCAGATAAGAAATATCTGGAAGTTCAATTACAACACTAATCAAATCTGATATGAATACACCCTGAAATTTTATCCAACTAAAATCAATCACATATTGTATTCCAATCCTATTGCTTAACTGGAAATATCGGGATTCGAGGTAGTGAGTGAAAAACTAATGTCTAAATTATTAAAATCTATTATCAACTTCAAACATCTCTAATTGAATGATTAAAGTATACATTTTCTTCAATTTACCCACTACAGGAGTAGAAATTACTCTATTGTGTTCTTCCGACCATTGCATCACTGATATGCATTTTGGGACCATTGCAACACTACAGGAGTATACATTTAATTGCTAGAAATTACTCTATTGTGTTCTTAATAACATAATTTTGTAACCATACTGCTTTCTTGGCCTTCTATGGAAATTGCCTTCATGAATGCATCAATATCAGGATATGGCTTTATTCTTGACACCATTTCTCTTCTTGACAATTCTGCCAACGTGTCATATCTAGTTCCAACTCCCAAGCAGCGTCCAGCAAAACATACAGTTGAAATGTAATAAGGTTAGAAATTACAATCACACAAAGCATACAGTTGAAATGTAAGCATGTTACAAATTACACAAGAAATCAGTTTTCCATACAGCCCAGAAGAATATGACTGTCATCAATGTTAAGTAACTTCCAAGCACAACTCCAGTGACTCATAGACTCGAGAAATCTTCAACTCTGCAGCCCGAATTGAAGAACTGAATACCAACTCAATCCAAGGAGACGAACAACAGTTGGTGACTACACTAATAGAACATCCAACGGCGAAAACTGACTACAATTGATGGCAGCTATTTAACCAACAGTAAAGGTGCAACAAATCAAGTCCGCAACCATAATTCAATCGTCACAGCCTAAAGTTTGAAATTCAGTTTAAAGAAGACGAAATTGAAATCAAGCCCAAAGACGATGACATTATAATGAATCCACAATTTCGTACCTGAAACAAAGAGAAGTTTCTGATAGCACCTCAAGTGTCCGCACCTGAAGTTATTAAAGTTCAGCATGGGTGAGAGACATATGGCTGGATATGAAGACTAAAACATCCTCGTGAAGTCTGCAACATGCTTGAAGATATGAAGGGCTCATCATCATCTTTCTTTCTAATTCTTTAACTCTAGCTTTACCATCAACAATAGAAAGTGATTTAAACACAGGCTCATCATCATAATGAGTAAGTTTGATTGAAATTGAATAAAATTCAATAAATCAAAGTGAAATCGAGTAAAATTGATATAATTTGAGTAAGATCAATCGAAATTGAGTGTATTCAAGTCGGTTCGATAAAAAATTGAGTAAATTTTAGTCAGATTGATGAAATCATAGTTTGATATCGTTAGATTTGTTAGATCGATACAAAAATGAATAAGTTTGATCGAAATTGGATAAAATTCAATAAATATAAGTGAAATCAAGTAAAATTGATGAAAAATTAAGTTAAACCCTAAATGTATGTGTATTTGTCATATTGTGCTTGATGACCTAGCCGATTGAGTATGAGTTTTCAAGGAAACCCTAAATGTACCATTGTTGTTCATATTATTCTTAATGACCTAGTCGATTGACTGAGAATCTTTTCTGGAACCCTAAATGGACTATTGTTTCATACTTTTCTTAATGACCTAAGGTTGATGGATAGTTCAATATTACTCAATTTCACTCAAATTGTTTCGATCTCATTTAGTTTTACCATTTGTGTATTAACATGTTGATATTTTGGGTAAATCATATCTATTGCTTTGAGGTTTCACGAATAACCCAAATTGGAGAAATCAAAGTTGAATTGTAACAAAGGTTGATAAATAAATCGGATGCACGAGTTCGATTTAACATGGCAATTGTGATTTTTTAGACCTATAAACCTCCGCTCTTTAAGGTTCACACAACGAGAAATGTTTGATGAGTTAACTTGTCTGAAACCTTATTTTCCTTTCAAAGTCTACAAAATGAATTCTTCTTAGTGTTCGACATCACATATAAAGCGTTTGGCACCCTATACCTATCCCTTATTATTGTCTAGTGAAACAATTATCAAATTAATTTCTTATTTTCCTGATTCATTCTTACATATTCAAAATAAACATTTATGTATAATCAAAGGTCGATAAAAATATCCTCAATCATTATTTTTTTTTACTATTCTTTGTTTTTTTTCATATCGAAGGTTGATAAATAAACCTAACATACGAGTTCGTTAAAATGATGGATAAGTGGATAAACTAATGAAATCGAAGAAAAATTGAGTGAGGCCAACTAGCAATACATAAGATTGATTTAACAAAAAAGATATATAAAATGATTGAGTGAGGAATAACCGATGGAGTTCAAGAGAAATTGAGTGAGGTCGACCGATATTGGATAAAATTAATGGACAACGGGTGAAATTGACTAAAAGTCAATGGACATTTGGTTAAAATGATGGATAACTAGATATTTGGTGTGATAGGTTAAGATCAACAAATAACTAGAGATTTGAGGTTGGAAGAAATAATTGCAAATTTTGTAGATCAACGGAAGAAAAAAACAAGAAGAAATTCAAATTAATTCGACTAAAATTAAAGAGATTATGTCAAATTGGATAAGTTAGAGTGACGAAAATTGAAATTGGGAAAACATGAATTAAAACTGTAGGGATATTGAATAAATTAAAAAAAATAACTCTTTTGAATTGAGGCGATTGCGTTAGATTGAATAAATATAATCAAAATCTGATACTTCAAATGTAAATCCAAACGTAGATGAGCGTTTTCACGGTGAGGGGTCTACGAAGAAGCTAAAATTAGGTAAATCAAAAATGAATTATATCGAGATTAAAAGAAAACGGAGAAATTGAAATTTCAGTCCTTTTAAATTGAAGCGATTGCATTAAATTGTATTGAATTGGGCGAAAAAAGATGGAAATTTTGGTCCGTTAGATTCGTGATCCGTATGAGCATAAGATGTTAATTTTGGTCCGTCAGATTCGTGATCCGTATGAGCATAAAATGTTAATTTTAAACCGTCAGATTAACAATCTGTATGAGTAGAAGATGGAAAACCTAGAACCATCCGATCAACCTAACTTTTAATCTTAAACCGTCAGATGAATCAAATCCTATTTTTTTTATTTATTGACCACGAAGTTCCCTTTATTTACGTTTAGTACCCTTATATATAAACACCCTAACCCTAAGGAAACATTCTCAACTTCTCATTTCCAGCGCCTCCTTCTCTCTGCCTCACTCACTAAATCTCTCTGCCACCCTACTGAATTTCTGTTTTTCCAGCGCCTCTCTCTGCCTCTCTCTGCCTCCTTCTCTCTGCCTCACTCACTAAATTTCCAGCGCCTCCTTCTCACTAATGTCTGAGAATGAATACTGTTTTCTCACAATCTTGCTTCGCATGGACGCATGGACTGCACCTCATTTCAGTTAGAATCATTGCTTCACTGAGTGAGATTATGTTGACCCAAGTTTAATACTATCAAGAAGATGTACCATGTAGTTTGCGGTGTCTCTTTAACCTAAACTAAATCTCTCTTTTGTTAGGTTACATCTGCTATTTTGATATTTATTTGTTGATGTCAGAGGCTCACAAGTTCGCTATTTATGATCATGTTGGTGAAGAAAGATAATATTGTATTGATTATAATTTTTCAGTTCGTAAAAAAAGATGTAGAAGATCTAACATGTATAGTACACTTTTCATGTCTGCAACATACAATTGCAGACCGTCATTATTTCAATTTACTAATCTCGTGGTCTGTTGTTATGCTAATTTATCAAGTGGGTTTTGATTTAACAGTGGAATTTTTTGATTTTGGATTTTTGAATTAGGGCTTTTTATTTTTGTTTGGGATTTTGATCTAATTTGGGAAATTTTCCAGTTTTGTGAAGTGGGTTTTGTTAATAAAGATGAATTGATTTTTCTATTTGTGTGAATTATGTTCAAAGTGACTTGATGACTTTGACTTGATTATGCCTGGTTTTCTTTGATCAAGTTCCAATTTGTGATTTGTTCATAGTGATAGCTGCTTCTGCTGTTTCCTTGGCCAGATATCTACTTGAGTATGGAATGCTGAGCTATCACTACTTGGATTAAGAGTCGTTTTCAACAGATGATTTTCTCCTTTGATTTGCATACTGATCAATAAACTTATGTATACATGTTAGGATGAGCAAGGCTGCAAGATGATGCAGGGCTTATTTTGGGATACAAAATGTTGATGCAGGGCTTATTTTGGGATACAACTGTGTTAATGATGTTGGTCTGCAAGATGACTACAGGTTAGTGTACGACAATCTGTAAGGTTTAGTTTAATCTTGGTTTAGTCATGATGATGAAGATGGGTTAATAATGATGAATAATTTGTTTGCAGTTGTAGTCTTCTGTTGTGATTTGTTTTTCATTTTCTTTTACTGGGGTGGATAATTTTGGGATTTGTAGGAATTATATTATGAATCTATGTAAGTGGATGTTTGTAATAATTTTTAGTTTTTTTTTGTATTTTTTTTGGGTTTTGATACTATAATAGGATTTTTTTGGGGTTTGTTTTGTATGTATTATTTAGGTATTAAACTTTACTTTTGTATTTAAAGTTTATTATTGCTGCAGGTACACTATTCTGCTCAACTCAAAGCTTCAAGGGACAGAGCTTAATGTCAGTATTTGAATGAGGCTTTTTGAAGAAGATTGGTTGTCAACCTTATTGTTCTTTTGGGAAGTGAAACTAGACATTAAGATGATACAAGTACTATTCATTTTGTATGTATTTTGGTTTTTGTCGGGATGTGTAGGAAACAATATTGTTAAAAGGTTATGCTTTTTGGTGGGATATTCAAATGAATATATTTGTAATTATCTAATCTTAATTATAATTCTTAATTAGATGTTTTCATTTTAATTATATCAATCTTAGTTATAACTTTTTTTAATTGTAATTAGATTTTTGGATTATTTAAATAAAATGAACAAAAAAATTGAGTAACTTAAATACTCCAGCAACCAACTTTAAGCCAATTAAAATCTGAATTCTAAAATAATTTGGAAGCTCAAAAATTTAAACAATCAACTTGAGTAAAAACTTTGATACCTTCAAAGTTTAAGCAACCAACTTCAGGACAATCAAAAGTAGAAATCGCTTGTAGCAAGCAAAATCATTTGATCGCTTAAAATTTTAACCAAGTAAAATCAGGTTTAGTTGTTCCATGTATCTTCTAACTAGGTAGTTTAATAGCTCCTAAGTCACAAGCTGCTTCTAGAGAGTAAAAAATTTTGTACCTCAAAAGCTTGAGCAACCAACTTCAGGCCAATCAAAATCATAAATCACTTTTACCGAGCAAAATTTTTGATCGCTTAAAACTTTAACCAAGCAATTTCATAAATAGTTGCTCCATGTATCTATCAACTAAGTAGTTTAATTGCTTTAGAATGATTGGTATATCTGAAGCGATTGATATGTTACTTGCTATATTGGTTGGTCTAGATGTTAAGCGATCAAAATTTTACTTGCTCCATGTTAGTTGGTCTGATGTTAAGCAATGAGAAAAGCACTCGCTTTAGGTAAGTTGGTTTATTACTAGAGCGATTGCATGGTCGCTCAAGGCTTTGAGATACATGGCTTTGGGCAACCAACGGAGCGAGTGCCACTTTTAGTCGCTATAACGGTTATAGCGACTTAAAAGGGGCTTTAAGCGACTTAAAACGACATGTCGCTTAAACCCATTTTTCTTGTAATGCTAGAATCAGTTTTTAAGTATTAACAATCACTACTATATATGATAAGTTTTAAGCAAAATTGGAGCATGGTCAGATCCTGATGGTATCAAGTTAGTAACTAGAGCTTCAGGAAAAAGCTAAAACCAATAATTATTGCATAGATCTCTATCTAGCCTAGTTCTAACTTGATGAAGTTGTTGTCTGTGATTAAACCAAGTAAGGGGTTTCCAGAGAAAGGAATATTTAAAAGACCATGTTCATTTATTGTGTTATTTATTACAAAGTGAGAGCTGGTAGGATTAATAGAGTAACTTTGTCTCTCATTACTATATAAAGTAGCATTAAAATCCCCTATCAGGACCCATGGCATGCTCATACTATGGCCCATTTCTTTTATGAAAGACCACTGCTCAACTCTAATGTCATTATAAGTAAAACTGTATAAGCAAGATAAAAACCATTCAACATTATTTGGGCCAGCATGAATAATAACATCGATCATGAATTAATTACTATGAATGAATTCAAGAGTAAATCCATCTTTTAATAATAAGATTAAACCTCCAGCCATACCAATAGTATCTACACAATGCATATTAGGACAATTCATAGCTCTAAGCATATATTCGACATTTTTTCTTAGAGTTTTAGTTTCATAAAGAAAAATAATATCAGGACTAAAATTATAGATGCAGTTGACTAAATGATTCATGGTATTCTTATTTCCTAATCCTTGAATATTCCAAGCAAGAACTTTCATGATTTCTAATTTGTTGTGACTTATGTGGGTAGTTGTGCACTTAGTATTAAAATGAAAATAAAAGAAATAAAAAAGTTTGATTATAAAGAAAAAGAAAATTACTAGGAATCATGAGAGAATGTATATGAGAGAAAACCTGGTCTCTTTGCCTCTGTCTTATAAGATCATCATTAGTTGGAATATGTTTGTCCCAATCACCATAAATCTGCTGCTGATTTTGGCCTTCCTCCGTCACTTTGTCATAATAAGAATAATTAGCTTGCATACTTATATTTTGCATCACTGACT
Organism: Papaver californicum; assembly: GCA_023531435.1. Taxonomy (NCBI): domain Eukaryota; kingdom Viridiplantae; phylum Streptophyta; class Magnoliopsida; order Ranunculales; family Papaveraceae; genus Papaver; species Papaver californicum. The sequence goes on along the minus strand of JAJJMC010007119.1, from coordinate 5,029,453 downwards.
CCTCATAGAACTCGGTATTCTGCATATGTTGATATTGAGATTGATCAAGGATAGCTTTACCTTTATCTCTTACTTTCTTGAATTTTCTTAACCCCTGCCTGTCATATGTTTGCTCACCTTCTTTATTACTTTGAAGCTTCCAATTTGAAGATTGCCCACTAAGTTCTTCAGTGTAACAGAAGAGCAATAATGCCCATCTTCAGGCCTGACAAAAGGAACTCTATCAACATCATTCTTTCTTCCTGACTTTCTTGGTGAAATCCTTACAATACTTTGTTGCAAAAATGAAGGAATGTCATCACTATCCTCATCAGAAACTTTATCAAGAAACCTGAAGAGGTTTTAGCAAGCTTGTTCACTTTTTTTTCCCATCTTTACATTAATTTTCCTCATGATTAATTGTGAGATATTCTGGACACGTCTAATGAGGTTGTTTGCTATAAAAAAATGGGATCACATTGAGAGCAATTGGCAGCATTTTGAGTAAGAATGCCTCTCACTATAGGCCTATCTATGTTAATCTCAACTCTCATATAAACATCATTTGAATCTTCCAATTCAAGAACTTTTCTAATTACTCTCCTAATTTCAGTAGCCACTTCCTCATTATGAAATTCTAAAGGAAAATCCTTAAGAGCAACCCGGAATTGTTATATGTTAAACTCTATCTCTCTTTTCTCTTTCTTAGGATTCCATGGTTTTAGAATCCAAAGATATCCATCTAAATACCATGAAGCTTCTTCCAAAATCAACTTGAGTTTATCCCAAGATTCAAATGTGACAATGAATAGATTTCTGGCAGCTTTTTTGGTCTTAAACTGAGTCACTTTTTCCCCATACAAATTTAGCATGATTTTCAGCAGCTTTCCTTCCCATATTTCCTTCAGAAATTAGCTTACCCAGAAGACATTTCTTCCATCTCTTGGTACAAATTTCATGATCAATTTGAGCCACATTTGTAACCGAACGAATTTCTTCATCATTTGAATCAATGGAAAGCTGAATCAAGTTGATTAGTGATTTCATTGATATTTTGCTCAGCCATTGTGTGTGTAAGATTGCTTACAGTATGTATAAAAATTGATATGAGGAGAAGACTTCGAATAACACAACAATTTATAGAAGAATTAGCATGCATATTCCTGGTACCTGTTGAAGCTTTTTTGATACGTGCTTTAAGATAGCTTTAACCTTTGCCAAGTTGCTTAAATCCATAGTAGGTGAGCGAAAGAATCTCTGATAGATTCTCAAATTGATCAGTATCTTTGGAATGATAATCCATGATATTGAAAACTCTAAAAAAAGGGGACAAACGTTACAACCAAAGTAGACCTTAAACAAGGCAGGGAGAACCAAATGTTTAGCAATACCTGCTAGACATTAAAAAAAAACAGGTTAAGAGCAAACAAGAATATATTAAATCATAGAAATAATTTATATGAAAGTGACAGAAGATGAAGAAAAAAACAAGGGAGGAGACAAGAAAGAAGAGAAGAGAACAAAAGAAGTCAGAAAAGAGCTTTTAATAAAGAAAGGGCTAAAAAACTTCATATGCAAGAGCAGAAATCACTGGATCATTAATGGAGAAACAAGGAGAGTGAGTCGACTCGGTAAGAAAATCGGGTAGCACAACTCCCATATATTCATCTACTTCATATCGACATAAACTCACCCTTAGGCAGGTAAACTAATTATCTCGTTAAAGTGACTAGTTATACGTGAAGCAATCTCATCTCTACTTTTAATTATTCATTATTTTTATTTTTCAGTGTTTCATTTCTATTTTTTTAAAATCTATGATTAGTTGTACTATGAAAGTATTTTGTGTTTTTATCTCTCAAAAAAATATTCTGATCTCTGCTATTATTTTTTCAAAATCTCTTTTTAATAGATTATTAGTGAGATAGTTCTGCTCTCAGGTTTGCTAGGTCAGCAGCCTTATTAGAATTAATTTTTTTTGTCTTATCCTGTTGTTGCTTAATACTACCTCCGTTTCAGGAAAAGAGTTACTATCACTTTTTTAAATTGGCCTATTTTTGGACTAAAATGAAAAAGTGATAGTAACACTTTTCCAGAAACGAAGGGAGTATTTTTTATGATGGTTCCTATGTGGCCAAAGGAGTTTCTATTCCAAATTCGCAGGTATTACTTCACATTTGCTTGTTTCTTGTTTATAGTAAAGTTGGGGATATCTAAATGTCAGTGTTTTAACAATCTTTGATGAGGGGAATGCATTTCTTATGTTTATTCCAGTCACCAAAATATTTAAATGGGGTCATTCCTATCGTGTCCATCAACTTTTTTAATTTTCCCCTGCTTTGATTTTTTACTATCCAAAAATCGTCCAAGTGATGTGTGTATGATTCACCTATTTTTGACTAGTTTAAAACACTTGCTTTCTTGACCATTTAACTCCTCACTCGTTAAATCATGTTGGTTTGCTTAATAATTTTTGAGTCTAATAAACACATGTAATCTCTCAGAGCATCCACAATCATGAGTGGAGTAAATACCAAAACCAAAGAGTAAAGATCAATTTTTTTTTGTTATACTCCACGTGAAACGCAACGGTGGAAGACTAAATTTTGATCAAGCGTAAGCAGAATTTACGCTTGACGTTGGGCGCATGTGTAAGGAGACGTCTGTTAGATGGGTGTTGGATGGGCGTATGCATAATGAAGCGCTTGGTTTGGGCTGACGCTTGATAAACGCTTAATAGGAGACGCATGCCTGAACAACGTTTGATGATAGACGTATGCGTAATAATACGCCCAAGTGATAGGCGTGGGTGTAGAGAAACGCATGATGGGGCGTACTCTTATGCATACGCCTATCATCAAACGTTACCTTAACCAAACGCCTGGTGATAGAATTCACTCGTGCAGGTGGTGCGTATGCACTTAGCAGTGGGCGTTACCTTAACCAAACGACCGTGAGAAGAAGCATTTGTCCACACTTACGCCTGGCAGAGCAACGCTTATCTATCCTTACACCCGTGATAAGAAACGCTTATCTATCCTTACGTGTGTCATAATTCTTGTATATCATCAGGCAGAGGGTTCTATGGGTTCTTCTCTTCTCCTCTTCTCAACGACGACTTCAACTGAACCCTCTTCTACTCTTCTCAACATCTTTTCAACTTGAAAAACCCTAGCAAAACCCTAGAAAAAAAGAAACAAAGCTTATCAAAATGAGGTTTATCTCAAGACAAGGTATGAAACTCAAATTACTTTACATGAATTTTAATGGATTTCATAGGTTTAATTATGATTTATTGTAATATGTTGTTAATTAATTTGTAGATATACTTTTAAAGATTAAAGATATGATTATGAAACTTTTAAATTAGGTTTTGCAAATTGTAATTTTTGAATTGGGTTTAATTCTAGAGTTTTGGAAGTTGTATATTGGGTTTAAAAATTGATGAGAATTAATTGATTTGAATTTATAATTGATTAAGTTCTTGATTAATTTGAGTTGGATTGTGGTCAATTTTAAGTTCTTGATTAATTGATTTGGTATGAATGTTTATTGAATTTTGGAATTATGAATGTTTATGTTCCTTTCTAATGAATGTTTCTGGAATTATAGAATTAAGGAATTATGATGAATTTTTGTAGAGTCGATAATTTGATTAGTGGACTATTTTGTGAATCATGAAATTTTTATTTTGGATGATTTATGAATGTTTGTACATTTGATTATCTAATTAGAGGATTACTCTTTTAATGATGCAATTTGTATTTTTATGGATTTATGGATGAATGTAGAGTTGATTATTTGTGCATTGTGAGGATTACTCTTAATTTATAAACTTGTATATACCGTTTGCACAGATGTTGAACAATGTTACGACGAGATTCGTTGGTCGAAAAAAGAGGAACAAGAAAGCTAAAATTGTTGAGGATCCAGAAGTAGACCCTACTATTGAAGCTATGGCTAGTGCTGCAGATATGGTGGTCTATGTTCCCGGGTTAGCGAACTACAATGTCGTGGAAGATGCTCAGAGTCACGCTTCGACAAATATTTCATATTCGACCGATTCAAAATTCAAGTATTTACATCGTGGTTCCCTCAAATCGGTCGTTCATATCTATGCAGTTATTATAAAACACAACCCTAGGGTTATATACATTATTTAAAAGGCAGGATGGGACCATTTATTGACCATGGATGTACTAGATTCCTTGTATGCATTGATTGACTATCTTGTTGAGCATTTTTGGGATACAACGAACACTTTTCACTTCTCCTTTGGTGAGATGGGCATCATACCGCTTGATTGGGTCATGTTGACAGGATTGAGTATTGGTGTTGGGAATGATATTTCGTATGACCCGACTAAATACCAATTTGAATATGTCCGAGAGCATATTTTTCCAGAAATAAAAGATACTGAAGTTTGTATAAGAGAACGTATCCCTGCGCAGTGGGTTTCAGATACAATTGCAGTGGGTTTCAATCTAATCAATATTCATGGAATTCTTTACATTTAAAGTGATTCTACATGTTGCAAAAGTAGATTTTCAAAATAACAATTGTAAATCGAAAGCACAGAACATCAAAAACCCTAGGCTAGGCATGCTTTATCAAAAGAAATCACAATTGTTTAATAAAAATCCTTAAATCAATTTTTTTAATCAAAGCAAATAATCATAAAAGAAATTGCAAAAATCAATTAAAATAGAAATATACCAGTTTTCTTGGAACAAAGGCTTCCTCCATTGTCTCAACAAAGGGGTTTAGCTTCTCATATTAATCTCTTGCTCAAAATTATGGTTCATGGCTCAAAATGTTTATAAATGATGAAAAAGAGTGAAAATAATGAAAAACAGGAAATTCACAACGTTTATAAGCGTTACAGACTCACTGTTACACAGGGAAAAGTGTTTCACTAAACATAAACGTTGCAAATGAAGATAAATGTTACAAATTTAAAATCTTTACCAACAAAATCTTCAACTTTTTGGTCACGCAACCTTTTAGCAACGATTTCTTCATCTTCTTCATCATGATCATGAACATATTTTTTTATGGATTTTTATTTCTTCGATTCTGGACAGAGCCAGCCCCCCTAATGATGTTCTCTCGTCTCCTATTTATAGAACAACAACATCACGCCACATTAACTCCTCCAAATCTCTCAATATCTTCACAAATCTTCTCAATAATATATCGGTGATTTTTTTTCATCAAAGCTCGAATCTGATTTGATCTTCTTTATCTTTCTTGATACATCTCATTGATCTTCCTGTTTTATCTGTTGTTTTACTTCCTTATCTTAACTCGACATAATATCACAGAAGCTAATATCCGAGATTTTTGTTTCCTTTTTTTTTTGACGCAACTGATTTTAAGTAAGAATCAGATTTCACAAGATTCGGTTGGAAAGATTTGTGTAGAATTAAAACTCTTAACGCGGCAAGAATATGCTGTCTTAAATTCTTGCAAATCTCTTCAACTATTCCATTACTATTTCATGCTGATGAGAGCTGCATTCGTTCCTTCCAAAACTCAAATTTAAATGGAAGTAGTTGGGTGCCTTTAGTAATTGGGGTGCCCTTATCCAAATGAAGGGTGCCTTTAGTAATTTTTCATGAGTGCCTTTAACACTTTTATGAGGTACTTTTAACACTTCCAAGCCGTCTTTTCCACAATTGTTTATTCTTCAAAAATACCTAAAAACAAATATTATTAGCACATAAATTGAGAACTATTAATACAAATATGAGATCAAATAAGACATATAAATGTGTCTATCAAATACCCCCAAACTTATTATTTTTTAGTCCTCGAGCAAATCTAATCTAAAAATAAAATAAAAATCCTAACTCACTTTTCGCAGGCATCGCGATTGCACTTAGCGTGTGCAACAAGCCTTTAAACCCATAGGTGTCCCTATCAGACGAGTTTTAGTCTCGTGAGGGTTTACAAGAGGTGTACCCACAAAACCTTTACTCCGAACCCTAGCTACTTGCAAACGATTGAGGGTAGACAGTAAACAAGCTATTTAGTTGGCATACTAAATTTTTCGGCTATGGGAATCATTACCCTATATGAGTCCAATTAATTTACATGAGTTTTCACTCAGCGTACTAAAATTCATACAACAATTCAAAACTCTACTTAGATACTCGTTCAACCATGATACTCATAATCTATCAAAATACAATCACATGAAAGATTTAGAAGATGGATGTGGACAAAATGAAGTTTACAGATGTTGACTAATGTGAATGGTGTTTCCCATATCTGTTTGAAGGTCGCCACCAAGATGAATCCTAATAGATTGAGATACGCTCCCACTAGTCTTACACCTTATACTAATATCGACTCAGCTGGTATATACAAGAGTTCAGCGGTCGATTTATTGAAAATAAAATAATTATTTATTATTTTCAAATGTACTGACAACATGATTGGATCAAATGAATCTAAGTGCATGCTCCTTATCAGCATCTTACATGATAGTTCTCATGGATCCTACGTTCCATGCTTGCTTAGCCAACGAAGATTGCTATCAAAGTGTCAACACTCGATTTTTTTTGAATAATTGTTTAAATAATACAATAATGGGGCTTGGTCTCAAACACTCTACTTCATCCTGACGACGATAACAATTCGATATTGGTGCCCCACCAAATCACTTAGAGAAACACAAAAATTGTAAAAACAAAACAGAAGGTGATATGGTCGAGATAGACTCCGAGATATGGTGACAACTATCATGTTATTTCTAACACCTGAGCTAGGCATCCTTTTATAAATAGACCATTTAGCTGGGCACACCAATTCCTATATAAAAAGAGCTAAGTTTCCATCTACCTAGAATGGTTAGTTTCATCCTGAATTGTTCAAAAGTTTCTAGACTTTGGAGTTTTATATTTCACTAAAAATTTCCCCCCTTAACCCCAAACTTAAATATAACATTGTCTTCGATGTTCTAAAGGTGACTTATTAAAAGCATGAACAAGAAGAAACTATTACCAATCGAAGGAAAGGAGTTAAGGAAAAATATTACCGTGTCGCATGAGCATGGGTTACCTCCCAAGAAGTGCTAAGTTTAAAGGAGTTTAAAGTCTCCAGCTGGTATATACAAGGGTTCAGCGGTCAATTTATTTTGAAAATAAAATAATTATTTATTATTTTTAAATGCACTGACAACATGATTGGATCAAATGAATCTAAGCGCATGCTCCTTATCAGCATCTTACATGATTTATTCTCATGGTCTTGCGTTCCACGCTTGCTTAGGCGACGGAGACAGGGAGCACACACACATATTGCTATCAAAGTGTCAATACTCGATTATTTTTTTTGAATAATGGTTTAAATAATACAATAATGGGGCTTGATCTCAAACACTCTATTTCATCCTGACGACGATAACAATTCGATATTGGTGCTCCACCAAATCACTTAGAGAAATATAAAAATTGAAAAAATAAAAACAGAAGGTGATATGGTAGAGATAGACTCCGAGATATGGTGACAACTATCATGTTATTTCTAACACCTGAGCTAGGCATTCTTTTATAAATAAACCCTTTAGCTAGGCACACCAATTCCTATAGAAAAATAACTAAGTTTCCATCTACCTAGAATGGTTAGTGTCATCCTGAATTGTTCACAAGTTTCTAGACTTTGGAGTTTCATATTTCACTAAAAATTTCCCCCTTACCCCCAAACTTAAATCTAACATTATCCTCAATGTTCTAAAGATGACTTATTAAAAGCACGAACAAGGAGAAACTATTACCAATCGAAGGAAATGAGTTAAGGAAAAATATTACCGTGTCGCATGAGCATGGGTTACCACCCAAGAAGTGCTAAGTTTAAATTCTTCAGCCAGACTAAGAAAGAATTAGTCACCTCATCAAATCATATAGCAATAGTCGGAACAATTGTGGGTCAACTGAAATAAAATAATGTTATCCAAAATAGAAGGAAATTGCAGCAGACCCAGAAAGTGAACAAAAAAAGTACACCCTTGTCCCTATCTATTGTCTTGTTTAAGACAACTACATTTAGTTGAGGTTCAGGTTCGGGCTCTATGAAAGGGTCTAAGATAAAATGTTTGCATGGGTTGGATTTCCTTATAGGAGGGATCAACAGGATCAGGTTGTAAAGTCTGGAGTAACTCAACTAATAATTTGAAGCACATAATAACAACCTGAATAATTGTGGATCCTCAAAGTCAATCAGATTTGACCCACACAGTTGACTACAATGAAGGTGGTCATTCTTAAGCAAATATGTTGATTCTAATTTCCTAAAGTAATTAGGCTTAGTCTCAAAACTAATAACTGACACATTTGAAATTCAAACGTTCCCACAATTGGAAGCAATTTTTTGGTGGAAAAACAAAGTCAATCTTGGTATTATTGCCTAGGTGAACCACATCGACTAGAGGATGGGTTTCTAACAAATGAACTTCTTCTTGGACATCAACAAACTTAGAGAATCTAGTTTGAAGATGATCTTAAAAAAATATAGAGGTGCAAAAGTCAAGTCCCAAGTTAGGGACTGTAAGCAGGGATACTTGACAATCACAAGAATCATCGGTACCCCCAAACTTAGGGTGGACATTACTCTCATATGGACTAAAAACTGTTGGTTGGATTCTAATGTCTTAAAGGTCAGAACTACACTCAGCTTCCTTTATAGAAGGAAATAAGGTAGACTTATTAACTGGTAGAAGTTCAAACTTAGCTTTCTATATATTATAAGTGTCCATCAAAGATGCAGAATCTAACAAAGTATTCACCTCATTAATAACACTATCATCGTCAACATCAAACCCAAAGTGGGCTAGGCATTTCTCTAATGGATTTTCTAACAAAGTGTTTGGCAAAGATTTCTGAACTGAAGTACTAGTTATGTTCATTTCTTCTAAATCATAGATCTCACAAGAAGGTTGTCTACTCATACTAAATAGATTCAGTTCAATAATCATGTTATCAAAAGAAAAATTAATTATTCCATTTCCATAATTGATGATGATATTATATGTAGCTAAAAAGGACGACCTAAAATCACTGGTATTTGAGCCTCTGGGACCTGAAAAGGTTGGGTGTCTAGGACAACAAAATCCACCGGGGAAACTATTCTATCAACCTGAATCAAATCATCCTCTATCACATTAAAATTCTCTAAGAGTCTATAATCTTCGTCAGAGACTATTGTCTTCGAATAGTTAGACTCTAAATCACGAGTCTCAGGACAAACTCATTCCTATAAACCATTATCGGCTTCAAAACAAGAAAATTCTACATCGTCTAAAACAATGATATCTCTAGTCAAATCCTATTTCTTTTGAATAGGTAAATAATCATTAAAATTATTTGGATTTGAACCAGAAATAACACTATCATCATGAAGCACAATTGGAGTGACAATTTCTTGATCACTCTGCCTGTATATTTCAAGTTCTTCACCAATACTATCCTTATCATCATAATAATATGAAGATGTTTGAACCTCGTCTAAATAAGTAGTGTTACCAATTTTATCCTCGTCCTCTTTACTAGGTGAATAATTATCAAGGGTAGCACTATATTGGAAATTAAGATCATTTTGAGCAATATTATTCTTTAAAGAACTTTTGTTCACACTTAATACGAACCTATTAGTATTCTCAGTCAACTGCTTTATGATTCTTCTTGGTATGAATAGTAATTAGGATCACCCTAGTATGATCAATAACCTCCAAAAGGTTGGTGGTGGTCCCGACTACGATCCACATCATGTTGATAGTACGGATAATGTTTATTTTGAAATTCAGTCGGATATTCATTGTATTGGTCTTCATAATACCAGTTCGATATTTTCTAACAATAACTTCATAATATCTTTACAAAAAGAAAATCTAAAAATAAATCCTATCGGAAGGGGTTCTAAACAAACACAAACAAGGCCGACCCAACCAAATCAAACCTACTGAATCTAGCAAACAAAAAGCATGATGGCTCCACTTAGATTGTTTCTAGACCAGCTTCTAATCTTCCAAAAGGCAACTAGTTACAGTTTTGGCAAATCTCTTAGATCGATCTGAATTAGATTAAGTCGAATAGAAACAGGATAAACTCTAAGGAGCTTTCATAACACTGCCTCTTTGGCAACGTTTCCTTGGGTTACAAGGCGGCTCGAATCAACTTAAAATAATCTTCCTGAACTTTAAGTTAGGCTAACAAAGTAACCAATACAGTCCTTTTGAATGATTTTCCAATAAGCTCCTTACGTTATAGGTCTCTGTCTAGTCAAATTTTAGGATTATGTTCGGGTAGGTAACGTGTTCCTAAGTCGGGCAAGAAGGAAACGGTGATGAAATCCGAGTCCTTATCTTATATGGACAGTCCTTGCCCTTTACTAGAAAAGTAAATTCCGTATTCAAGTCCTCAAAATATATGCATTACGAAGGAATACATAAAACCCACTGACAGGGGATTCGTGGGTGGTTAGAGTCTTACCTCCCGTTCCAGACGGGGGATGAGTCGGTTGTAGTCGACTCGGGCCATCGACTCCTGTGTCAGTGTACGAACCCGAGGGGCCGAAAACAATATCGTAATTGTAGTCCTTCCATGTTGCAGTTTATATTTAAATACCCTTGCGTAGGGTTTAAAAATAAAAACAAAGTTCAAAAGTTCAAAAGTCCAAAGTCCAAAAATAAGAATTTCCTAATACAGTTTTTTTTTTAAAAAAAAAAAAAACCCTAAAAAACTTAACTAAAAAAATGTCTTGTCTTCTTTTTCCGTTCTTTTCGATTTGTCTTTGACTCCAAGTTTTTAATCACTCAATATAATCTTTGGCACCAATTTCTTTTTGATCCAAAACCTGTAATACAAAGAAAAATACCCAAAAACGTAAAATAGCACAAATAAAAATAAAAATAAAAATCTAACTAAACTAAATAACCTAATTAAAACTAAAACAAGTCCGCGTCGGTGGCGCCAAAAACTGATGGTTTTTTAATAGTGGGTAAATAAAGGTTTCAAACTCTTGAACTTGTGAAGTGTGATTTTAGATTTAATAAACTAATTTTAAACTAGAAAATATACACAAAAGATGAAAATAATATACACAAATACCGAGGTTATGGATTTCACCATTAACCAATTAAAGTGATTCAATCTAATCAATATTCATGCAATTCTTTACATTTAAATTGATTCTAATATGTTGCAAGAGTAGATTTTTAAAATAAAAATTGTAAATCGAAAGCATAGAACATCTAAAACCCTAGCTAAGCATGCTCTATCAAAAGAAATCACAATTGTTTAATAAAAATCCTTAAATCAATTTTTTTAATCAAAGCAAATAATCATAAAAGAAATTGTAAAAATCAATTAAAATAGAAATATATTGGAACAATGGCTTCCTCCATCGCCTCAGCAAAGGGGTTTAGCTCCTTATATTAATCTCTTGCCCAAAATTATGGTTCATGGATCAAAATGTTTATAAATGATGAAAAAGAGTGAAAATAATGAAAAACAGGAAATTCGCAACGTTTATAAGCGTTACAGACTCACTGTTACAAAGGGAAATTATTTCATTGAAGATAAACGTTACAAATGAAGATAAATGTTGCAAAGTTAAAATCTTTAGCAACATAATCTTCATCTTTTTGGCCACGGAAACTTCAACCTTTTAGCAACGATTTCTTCATCTTCTTCATCATGATCATGAACATATTTTTTTTCTGAATTTTTATTTCTTCAAATTTGGACAGAGCCAGCCCCCCTAATGATGTTCTCTCGTCTCCTATTTGTAGAACAACAACTTCACGCCACATTAACTCCTCCAAATCTCTCAATATCTTCACAAATCTTCTCAATAATATCTCGATGATTTTTTTCCATCAAAGCTCGAATCTGATTTGATCTTCTTTATCTTTCTTGATACATCTCATTGATCTTCATGTTCTATCTATTGTTTTACTTTCTTATCTTAACTCAACAGAATATCACAGAAGCTAATATCCGAGATTTTTGTTTCTTTTTTTTTTCTTTTTTGCGCAACTGATTTTAAGTAAGAATCAGATTTCGCAAGATTCGGTTGGAAAGATTTGTGTAGAATTAAAACTCTTAATGCGGCAGGAATATGATGTCTTAAATTCTTGCAAATCTTTCCAAATATTCCATTACTATTTCAGGAAAATGAGAGCTACATTCGTTCCCGCCAAAACTCAAATTTAAATGGAAGCAGTTGGGTGCATTTAATAATTGGGGTGTGATAGGATTATAGAATACCCTATATAAAATAACCGCAATCGCACGGCGTCTAACTAGTAGACAACGGCAAGTACGGGTCGAACCCACAGGGAGCGGGGACAATACTGCAATCAATATCTGTAATCAACTAATCAAGAATAATATTTTTGGAATGTTTATATTTATGAATAAAATAATAAAACAAACTAAACTAATAAAAATAAATCAAATGGGAGAATAATAACCAGGGTTTTCAGTATCCACCACTATTTCTATTTAATTAATGAAGTGAAACATAGCTCCTGAATATTCATCTATTGTTTGTTCTATCGACATCACCTATTATATGTATTAGAGTCGCAAATATTACTGGGACACCCTAAGCATGGCGCATCAAAAGCTCTAAGTCTCATGCATACACCATCTAATTGTCTTAGCGAGAAAATAATACGAAACTAATTATAGGTTCACAAATAATATCTGGCTCTTCTAAGTATACCCATATAAGGATTTAACCCAAGCATGAAATATCAAATAAGTAGATAAACATATTTGCTATCCTATTAATTCTGCGCATAGGTTACTGTATTGTACAGAACCGGTGAAGCAACAACTAATTTATATTTATATCAACAAACAAAATCATGGAATTAATCTTATTCAAATCATAATAGTCTGTATCAAATAGTTCGATTTAATTGATCTAAAACTTTTAGTGGTTTTAACATTAAACCCTAGCTAGAAAAATAATTAGAACATGGAGTTGGGTTTCTCAAAAACCATAAAAATAATCAAGAAAGTAGAGACTAAAATAGAGAGGGAAAGATTAAACCACAGTAAAGCAATGGTGTTGTCTTCTTATTCTCCTGTATACACAGCAGCTATTAACCCACGTTTTCTCTCTCCTATGCTTCTGATCAATTTCTGTCAATCTTCCCTTTCTCTAGCTATTCGCCTCCCTCGGTACCTTCCTTACTAAAACCTCAAAAGCAAACTGCGTCCAGGAGAAAAGTCTCCCCAAAACGAACTCCTTGTCTCAGCCTTCGTATCTTTCTTTTTATAGCTTTTTAATCACCTCTTCCCACGTGCTACTCAGCCAACACCTACTAACCCTATTCTTTCTCTGATTTTACGTGCTACACAGCCAAATAAAGAAGCTTTTACACCTAATTTGTACGCAGCCTCACCTGACTGTAACTAAAAGCATGCGTCCCTTTCGCTTCCTCTTCTTTTCTTTGCCAATCACGTGAAGCCTTCTACTTTTCTTCCTTCTTCTCTCACTAACCAAAAAAGTACAACCCCCTAATCAATAGCCTATCTCTCCACCTTTTTCTTCACGTGACAGGCTACTACTCTCCATATGGGCATGTTTCCCCCACTAGTTATACGTTTTCACTACTCTTCTTCTCACGTCACTTTCGGCCAAATGAAGTCTACCCTTTCAATCTCTCCAATTCACCAACTCCCACATGTGTACTTTGCTCTAGCACCTAGCCATGTCAACTAAACCAACATACTCCAAGAGAAGTCACATCACCTACTTCCCAACTCAATTCACATCATCACCACCTAACGCCTCTCCCTCTCTCTTCCTTTATATATTCGGTTTAAAAGAAACCTAGTCTCTAGGTATAGCTCCTTTGCTTTTTATGGTACACTTCTTCTAGGTCTTCACGTATTCGGTCTTACTTCACTTTTCACCAAAACCAACAGAAGATCACGTCCGTCCAAATTATATGAGCAAGCTCTTTCAATTCAGTCAGCCTTGTCTCTCCAATTTCATACCAATTTAATCCATTTAGCCATCATAATTATAATGTCGGGTTTTTTCGATGTATCGTCTATAAAACATAAAAATACATTACTAATATAAATTAAAGTACTAGTAAATATAAATTAGAAGATAAAAATGTATAAATTAAGTGCCTATCAAATACCCCCAAATCTATATTTTGCTAGTCCTCGAGCAAAACTAACTTAACAGTAAAATAGAATTCTAACTCACTTTCGCAGGAATCGCGACTACATTTAGCATATGTAATAAGCCTTTAAACCCTAAGTGGCCTTAGCGGACGAGTTTTGTCTCGTGAGGGTTTACAAGAGGTTTACTCACAAAACCTTTTACTCCAATTTTTAGCTACTTGTGAATGATTGAGGATAGACACTAAACAAGATATTTAGTTGGAGTACTAAATCTTTCGACTATAAGAATCATTATCTTGTATGAATCCAATTGATGTACACGAGTTTTCACTCAACGTACTAAAATTCATATAAGAATGCAAAACTCTACTCAAATAATCATTAACATCCGAAACTGGATAAAAATTCACATTGCTCGAAATCAATCAAATTCAAACACAGGGATAGATTAGAAGATGAATATAGAAATGATGAATGATGCATATGTTGACTAAGGTGAACGGTGTTTCTCATATCTGTCTGAAGGTCAGTGCCAGGATGAATCCTATTTTTATTATTATTATTTATATACAATTTTTTTTATGGCTATATGATTAGATCTTTTGAATCTAAACGCATGCTCCTTTTCAGCAGATTATATGATAGTTCCCATGGATCCTGCGTTCCACGCTTGCTTAGGAGAGGGAGATAGGGAGAACACACACACATTGCTATCAAAGTGTCAATTTTTAGTTTTTTTTTTATTGAATAAGAATTAAAAATGGGCTTGATCTCAACACTCTATTTCATTCTGGCGGCGATAACAATTTGATACTGGGCCCCACCAAATCACTTACAGAAACATAAAATTGCAAAAATAAAAATAGAAAGTGATATGATTATGATAGTTCCGAGATATGCTTGTTCAATGATTATCATGTTATTTCTAACAGCTGAGTGCATTCAGATATGAATAGACCATTTAGCTGGGCATACCAATTCCTATAGATAAAAGCTATGTTTCCATCTACCTAGAATGGTTAGTGTCATCCTGAATAATTCACAAGTTTCTAAATTTCGAAGTTTCTTTATTGGCATAAATTTTCTGATACTCTACCCCCAAACCTAAATTTAACATTGTCCTCAATGTTTCAAACCGTGCAACCTAAAATGGTACGCAATAAAATAAATAAGAGAAAAAAATATAAATCAAAGAAAATGGATTGGAACGTCTCACCTGATTGACGCAAGAAAAGCAGTATTCTCTGTCACATACATCAAACGATAGTAATAACAAAGAACACTAAAAATAAAAATAAACAAAAAGCCTAAAAGAAAATAAAAACAAGAGAATAAAAATCTACCTACTAGATATGTACAGAAAGAATCTCCATACACTAATAACCTGAAAATTTTGGGATCAACCCAAAATACAATATATACAAATGACAGTTTCACAATTATATTATGGTTACACGGTGACACTGAAACTATCAAAAAGAAGGGATTACCCCCAAACCAAGTTTTTACTACACTCGGAAGTGCGTAAAGAACAAAATATGAGGATAATATTGGGATTGGGGAAATACTGATTGGTTCATGCACAACGTCAGGAACAGGCAAGTCCTCTGGGTATTTGGATACAAAGTGATCCAGCAAAACTTTAGAAGCACACAATTCTAACCCTAAATTAGGTAACTTTCGGTAGTCTAGGGGTCTAGAAACAACCTCTAAGTCGGGTGGATGATCTTGTGAGATAGATTCATCTATGGGATTAGGCAAATCATTTACACAATCATCCACAGGGTCATCTATATGTTCTGTATGGAACAGAGAGTCACAACAAGACTGATCATCATCAGCAAATAATTTCTGGCGTTCCAGAACTCTCAATCTTTGTTCCAAACTAGGCGGTCTGTGTTTATAATACTTCTCATATAACATTAGAGGTGAAGCATAAACTTCCTTATGCCGTGAACGATCCATATATTCCCTAAGTGTCATCTTACACGACGTCTCCATAGGTGAGGCAAGAACTTCCTTCTGTCGCGACCAATCCATATATTCCCGAAGTGTCATCTTAGATGACGTCTCCTGAGAAGGAGTCATCATCCTCGAAAAAGTACCTGAAAAGAGATACTAAAACACAAAACGAGTCAAATAGAACTAAAATCATAAAAATAAAATAAAAATAAAAATATATATACAAAATAAAATAAAAACCTAAACTACGATTAGAAAATCAAAAATACTAATTACAATATTCCACAACCGCTCCTCGGAAGCGGCGCCAAAAATTGATAGGATTATAGAATACCCTATATAAAATAACCGCAATCGCACGACGTCTAACTAGTAGACAACGGCAAGTACGGGTCGAACCCACTGGGGGACAATACTGCAATCAATATATGTAATCAACTAATCAAGAATAATATTTATGAATAAAATAATAAAACAAACTAAACTAATAAAAATAAATCAAATGGGAGAACAGTAACCAGGGTTTTCAGTATCCACCACTATTTCTATTTAATTAATGAAGTGAAACATAGCTCCTGAATATTCATCTATTGTTTGTTCTATCGACATCACCTATTATATGTATTAGAGTCGCAAATATCACTGGGACACCCTAAGCATGGCGCATCAAAGCTTTAAGTGATTTCAACATTAAACCCTAGCTACAAAATTAATTAGAGCATGGAGTTGGTTTCTCAAAACCCATAACATGGTGTTGTCTTCTTATTCTCCTGTATACACAGCAGCCACCAACCCACGTTTCTCTCTCCTACACTTCTGATCAATTTCTGTCAGTCTTCCCTTTCTCTAGCTATTCGCCTTCCTCCGTACCTTCCTTGCTAAAACCTCAAAAGCAAACTGCGTCCTGGAGAAAAGTCTCCCCAAAAACGAACTCCCTGTCTCAACCTCCGTATCTTTCTTTTTATAGATTTTTAATCACCTCTTCCCACGTGTTACTCATCCAACACCTACTAACCATATTCTTTCTCTATATTTCACGTGCTACTCAGCCAAACAAAGAAGCTTTTACACCTAATTTGTACGCCACCTCACCTGACTGTACCTAAAATCATGCGTCCCTTTCACTTCCTCTTCTTTTCTTTCCAATCACATGAAGCCTCTACTTTTCTTCCTTCTTCTATCACTAACCAACAAAGTACAACCCCCTAATCAATAGCCTATCTCTCCACCTTTTTCTTCACGTGACAGGCTACTACTCTCCATATGGGCATGTTTCCCCCACTAGCTATACGTTGTCATTGGCCCTTCTTCTCACGTCATTTTCAACCAAATGAAGTCTACCCTTTCAATCTCTCCAATTCACCAACTCCCACGTGTGTACTTCGCTCTAGCACCTAGCCATGTCAACTAAACCAACATACTCCAAGAGAAGTCACATCACCTACTTCCCTACTCAATTCACGTCATCACCACCTAACGCCTCTCCCACTCTCTTCCTTTATATATTCGGTTTAAAAGAAACCTAGTCTCTAGGTATAGCTCCTTTGCTTTTTACGGTACACTTATTCTAAGTCTTCACGTGTTCGGTCTACTTACTTCACTTGCCACCAAAACCAACAGAAGATCACGTCCGTCCAAATTATATGAGCAAGCTCTTTCAATTCAGTCAGCCTTGTCTCTCCAATTTCATACCAATTTAATCCATTTAGCCATCATAATTGTAATGTCGGGTTTTTCCGATTTATCGTCTATAAAAACATAAAAATACATTATTAATATAAATTAAAGTACTAGTAAATATAAATTAGGAGATAAAAATGTATAAATTAATCGCCTATCAGGGTGCCCTTATCCAAATGAAGGGTGCCTTTAGTAATTTTAATGGGTGCCTTTAACACTTTTATGAGGTACTTTTAACACTTCCAAGCCGTCTTTTCCACAATTGTTTATTCTTCAAAAATACCTAAAAACAAATATTATTAGCACATAAATTAAGAACTATTAATACAAATATGAGATCAAATAAGACACATAAATGTGTCTATCAAGAAGGCGATTGGGGAGATGCAACGGAATTAGTGCATGTTGTTACGTATGATTTGTATATTGAGTATTAGTGACATGTAACTAACTTGCAAAAATATTCGGCCAAAGTCGATTGGGAGGTCGAAACATTTGGGTATGATGGTGATCGTATTAAACACAATATTGAAGAACCTGATAAACATGTATCCATTCCGCCTCAACAAAAATTATCATACGTAAGTATACCGCAAACCTTATTTTTTTAAGTACAAAAAAATACGTGATAATGTGATTATTTTTTTGCATAACATCTCGAAGCTTATGGTCTGGTTCAACAATATGCCGATTTTACGCAAGAGTTTCGTAAGGTTACATTAAATGAAACGAAAGAGAGGATAGAGTTTATCATGGAACAAGATGAAGAAATACGGGGACTACAGAATCACAACAAAAAATTGGAGTTACAGCTGGCCTATTTTCGTATGCAACAACTACCCCTTGGATTTGGTACTTTTTCTCAAACTATGCCACAACAAATGTGGAATACAATGCCTCAGGGATCATCATCAACAATGTCGTAAGTTAATTACACATCGAGAACATCTTTGCCTCATTTTATGCCACTGCGATCGGCGCCAGGTAATCAAGATACAGATGCCTAGTATTTCATTTGCATGGTATTGTCATTTGAACAGACTTTATTATCTTTCATGTTTCTTTTTTCTGCTTGGTATTGTCATTTCAAAAGACTTTTTTTTATCTTAGATTTGTCTTTTATCTGCTTTGTATTGTCATCTCAAAAGACATTTTTAATCTTTGCTTTGTCTTTTATCTGCTTTGTATTTTCATTTCAAAAAATATTTTTAATTTTTTCTTTGTCTTTTATCTGCTTGATATTGTCATCTCAACCGACACTTCTTATGTTTGATGCATCTATTCTTTTAAATTGCCTTTACTCAGTTAATTTTTAAAATACCAAGAGTGTGTAGTCATATCAAGACTCAAAGACTTATCTTTAATGCTCTTTGATATGCCTATAAATTGAATACTTGATTCTCCAATTATACAAACCAAAACTGCAAACATCAAAAACCAATGGTATACTATGAGAATAACACTCACTATTATGCTTTTTGTTCTTTCTTTCCTCCTCCTCCTCCTCCTCCTCCTTCTTCTTCTTCTTCTTCTTCTTCTTCTTCTTCTTCTTCTTCTTCTTCTTCTGATGATGATGATGGTGATGATGATGATGATGATGATGATGATGTTGATGATGATGATGATGATGATGATGATAGTTTGTACTCATCAGACAAAAATTTAGTTGCATTGAGCTAAAATAACCAAGCAGTCACTTTGGGATTGGCTATTTCAAGTATGAACTGGCCTCATACTCCTAACCAAATACCAAGAGAACGTGAGGTCGGACATATACTTCTCTGGAAAGATTACTTTTGCAGGAACCCTACGTTTCCACCTAATGTATTTCATAGAAGATTTAGAATCCCACGAGAATTGTTTAACCGTATATTGGGAGATGTCGTGGCTATAAATGTTCGTCTGCGGAATCAGGGGCTTACATTGCGTACAAAGGGAGCGAAAGTATTGTGTTAGAGGTAGTGGTGTCATATGATCTCTGGCTTTGGCATGCGTTTTTTGGTATGCCCGGTTCAAACAATGATATTAATGTGATGAACCATTCTTATATTTTTAAAAAGCTTATCAACGGGAAAACACCAGTAAACTTTGTGGTAAACGGATATTCATATGATATGGGATATTATCTTGGTGATGGCATATACCCAAAGATTGTTACTATTGTGATATCTATTAAACATCCAGATTCCAAGAAAAAACAAAAAATTTCAGCGATGCAATAGGGTTGCCGAAAAGATATAGAGCGAGGCTTTGGTGTACTGCAAAATCAATTTGTCATCCTCAAGCAACCAGCAAGAATGTGGAATCCAGATGTGCTTGCATATATCATAGAAACTATTATTATTTTACATAATATGATAGTGGAGGATGAGCGTCTACCTGGTGTTTGGCCACATGAATATGATTAACGCCGCAACCATGCACCGGTAAATATATCGAGACAACATAGTGCTGAACTTTCGAGAATGAGAGTTGAGAAACGCCGACGTGCAATATCAAATAAGATACGCATATTCGTTTGCGAAATGACTTGATCGAACACTTATGGTCAGAGTTTGGGGACGATTAACATTTTGGAAACCATGCAGATAGATTTTGTGGGTATATCTCTTGTAAACCCTCCCGAGACACCACACAGATGCTAGGGGCACATTGGGGTTTAAAGGCTTGTTGCACATGCTAAGTGAAGCCGTGATGCCTGCGAAAGTGAGTTAGGCTTAATTTTTAGCTCTTGTATTATCAGTATGCTTACTATGTTGTAACAGATAGATGAGTCATTAGAACTCAACGGATATGTTTTTATAAAAATTTACTTTTGTAACGGCTCTTTTTTAGATGTCCCTATAAATTCACATCTTCTCCACTTCACTCTTCACATCTTCTTTACGTCTTTCGAACCAAACATCCACTTCTTCTTCAAATTCACTCCACTTTTAGTTAAAAACAACATTAAAAATTTATATGGACATCTTTGATCCGGTAGAATATTTAGTTATCAGCAAAACTCGGATCACCCAACAATCTTGTCCATCCCCTAGGCAATGAGTTTTACCAGATGAAGCCTTCTGGAACCTAGTATGGCACTACTAAAAAATAGATTTTGGCAATTCCCGTCATAGAACAGTGGATAACATAAGGGATAGCCATGTTTTAATACAGGAAGAAGTCACGCAATTCATCGTCCTTCAATCAACTATTTATAACAACTGCAGCTGTCCAGAACAAATGACCCATGATCGACTGGTATATCTTTTTTTTCTCTTAACTTGTATTACTTTTATTCTACGTTCCTTTAATCATAATACTGATTTTAAAGTTAGTATGTTGCAGGATAGACTAGCAAAAGTAAAGTACAATGAACAAAAAGGCAAACAATTTAAATTTGATGAGTGTTATCATCTTATAAAGACAAAGTTTCCTGACCAACTTACATTCATGAAAAACCATACATTTGAAGTTGATTCCGATGAAGACTAACTTTGATAATAATAGGTTTTGTGGGTATATCTCTTTGTAAACCCTCAAGAGACACAACTCGTTGGGTCGCTTGGTGGTTTAAAGGCTTGTTACACATGCTAAGTGTAATCGTGTTTCCTACGAAAGTGAATTAGGTTTTTAATTAAGTATTGTAATATACTTTCGTTATTTATATTTGCACCGGCGTAATCTATTTTGTAATGAATAAATTAACGAAAGTATCATAAATAACTAATATCACTTATTTAGAACAACAATACATCATTAGATGTTAAGATATCTCATTTTCACAGGAGTCACGGTTGCACTTAGCACGTCAAACAAGCCTTTAAACCATTAGGTGGCCCCAATGGACAAGTTAGGTCTCGTGAGGGCTTACAAAGAGATATACCCACAAAATTTATGATTAAACCTTCAACGAGTGGTACGACGCCCTAAATGACGATCTTGACATCGTCGAAGAACAATCAACACAAAAGGGTTGTATTTTTCCATCACCCTTAGGATCTCGAAATCAGGATGGTACCTGAAATCTGAACCTTTCCATTTTCTCCATTTTCCAGAGATCTCGCAACAACTTCGTCATCAGTTTCATTCCTAATTCTCCTTTCATTCACCTTAGCGGTTAAAGTACAAAATTCTAGTACTGCCCTTACTAATTCCTGAAATCGACAAAAAATGTCTTCGTTGTTCCGGTTATTGGGTTTACTCGTTTTATTACATAAGTTAGCATGGATATGTTCTAACCATTCCATGGTCATTGAACCATTCATCTGACGTTCATGACCCCTTGCTGGATAATATAATACTAAGTTTCGATAGAGAGATAAATCTTCCTCTATGGTAAAATTATCATCATTAATACTAAAGTTTTTGTAAGCCATAATTCTAAAGCGGAGAGAAAAAAATAATCTTTTAATTAGGATATTTGAAGTGTGGAAGGTGTGGTTTTGAAATGGAAACGAATGGGTATATATATATATGGCCTTTTTTAAACGGAAATAATTTTTAAAAAATTTCAATAAAATATTAAAGCATGTATCGAAAGAAGTGACGACTATGTTTTTTTCCAGTCTGGTGGATCCATAATAACAGTCTATTCAATGGATGCCTGGAAACACTGACGCCTAATTACGAAAGGTGTTTGGTCCGTGTGCAAAGACTAAAGCATGATATAGAAAGAAGTGACGAGTCTCTTTTTTTCGAGACTGGAGGGTCCATAATAACAGTCTATTCAATGGAATCCAATGTTTCAATTATTTACTTTGTCAATCTTAAAAATCTAAACAATCGATCTTGTCAACTTATGTAGGAGACGAGTAGATAGGCTAATATTTATAGTGTCTAGTCTTTTATCGTGTTGTCATTCTGGCGTATGTTATACATCAGTTAATAAAAACCAACATCAAGTATTCAAAACAATATTACATCATATTCCTGAAATTCAAACTAACATCAATTATTCAGTGAAGATTTTTTTACATAAATATCCGTTGATGTTAATTCGAAAGATAGAGTCGTTGGTCAAAGTTTTCATCTGACTAACTTAATTACTTGAAATTTAAAGTTTTCATTAATTCAAACAACAATTACATTGGAAGTTCACTAAAATTTAAAATAACAATATTAATTCAAAACTAAGATGGAAATTTAAATCTCTTAATGCAATTCAGAGAAATTAAA
This sequence comes from Papaver californicum, assembly GCA_023531435.1. Taxonomy (NCBI): domain Eukaryota; kingdom Viridiplantae; phylum Streptophyta; class Magnoliopsida; order Ranunculales; family Papaveraceae; genus Papaver; species Papaver californicum. The sequence goes on along the minus strand of JAJJMC010007119.1, from coordinate 5,006,519 downwards.
ATTAAAATCCTAAAAGTAGAAACTAAAACTGTCAATCCATTAATAATCATAATAATCAAGGTTTCAGCTAATCCAAGAACGCTTTAAGCTTGACTTCTTCTTCTCTGCAATATGTCTGCATTTCTAAGTTCGATGTACTCTTTTGTTACAGCATCCAATCCGGAGACATCCATCATCATTATGCGAAACTCGTCGTCTGCTTCTTTCTTTGCGTCAAGTTTGTCTTTCCTAGCTTGTTTTGCCGCAAACTTTGTCGAAGACTCAGCTAGTTTTGCTGCAAACTCGGATTCTCTCTGCGCCATCTTAATTTCTGATTGTTCTCTGTAATTGGTATTGAAGTTTTATTGCTCTTCGATAATTATTTCCATCATTTCCTCTTGGCCATTGGATTTTGCTCTCCCTGTTTTCTTCAGTCGTTTCGCCTCTTTTTTCCCTATCTGACGGTTATGTGTGTTAGGTATATCTCTTAAATATTCATCGCCATTGGAATTGCTTTGAATTTTTTCTTGTATTTCCTGGTCTTCTTCGTCACTTTCTGAATCTTCCTCAGCTTGCGATGAATCGAAAACAGCTGTTGATCGTCGTGAATATTTGATATTTTCTAATATAATTGCGTAGCACTTTTCATGCTTAATTTTTTTTCCACCATTAGATTCCTTGAAAAGCCTCCTTACTTCTACAATCTGTTATTGTTTTAAAAACAGTTTAGTGGACGATGTACGATTCAAAATAATTATTTACGGGACCAAAATTAAACGAGTAATTACCTTTATTTCTGGGCCACATCCAGTATAGTGTTCACGTTCTACTTCCGTCTTTTTTGCTGAGTAAAGCGCCACATCTTTACTTATTCCTTGAAATCGTTTCTGAATGAAGGTCCAACTGCGCTCCGGCATTGTAGGTATGACTTTTTTTCATCCCAACTAAGATACGAGACCATATTTTTCTTCTGATTGATCGGATCCAACAGTAAAATCTTGAGACATTGATAAATGAATTCTACACATGTTTCATCTTCAAATGTAGAAAAATTTGGACCTCGTGGTTTTGGTGTCATAATTCTAACTGGTTTGAAAGAAAAATATATGAAACTAGTAAAATTTGTTCTCGTATACAAATGAAATGGATTAGTATTAGATGAAATGCTCAACCAATTCATATATATAGGTATATCAAAGATAGTCGTTACAACAAATTCAAATGGTAAGAAATCTCAACGGTAAATATTACAGAGGCGCTCATATACACCACCGCCCCACACAGGCGTAATTTCGCTAACGCCCACACACAAGCGGAGTTTTGGTTGACGCCTACACACAAGCGGAATTTTTGCTAACGCCCACGACAGGCGGACGACCCATCAACGCCTCAAGACAAGTGTACGTGTAAGTAAACGTTCAGTGGGGCGTGCTCTTACGTGACGCCTACTACAGGCGTGATCTTTAATTGCGTCGGATCATGAAACGTATTCCACAGAAACGCCTGTCACGAGACGCACTGCTAACGTCACGCTTGATGAGAAACGCACTGCTACCTTCACGCTCTACTAAATTTGGGTTTGGTCTAGATTTCGGATCAGATTTGGTCCCAAATAGTAAAAAAAATAGATTATAAACCAGAAATATTGGCCCCACTATGATTGGTTTTGGGCCGATGAAAGACTATATTTAGGTTTGATCCGTATTTTGATCGCCCCACTATGGACGCTCTCAGGAACCTAATATATTGGAAAATGATTTGAACCTAAGTAACAAACATATTTATGGTCGATCAACATTTTTATGATTTTAATTAGTTTTGAAAAATGTGATTTAGCACGTAAAGGGGTACAACGACTAGGAAAGCAAATGTTTTAAGATAGTCAAAATATGTGATATGCACAAGTGTATTTTGACAGTTTTTCGAATGGAAAATAGTTACAAATTAGTAGGTAAGTAGGAGTGTTTGTATAATTCCCCTCGTATTGCATCTCCAGTGGAATTTGAGTTTCGAAAAAAATTGATACCACATATAATTTTAATGAAAATATCTAATTTTGTAGACTTCCATCCAAACCAAAACTTGTAAATATATTGTTCGTGGATCACATTAGTAAAATCTTTTCCAATTTATACTTATATATTTGTGGGTCATGTTAATAGAATGGGTTAATTGGTTTTGATACTTACATTTTGTTCAGTTTTAGTCTTTTGTGTAACATTTGTCCAATATTAGGACTTGGTATCTGGACTAAACGTTGACCGTAGTTGACTGTAGTTGACTGTTATTGACCGGAATTAATTAATTTTATAAAATAAATAAAATGGGACAAGGAAATGAAAAATTACGTAGATTTAGTGGTTTTATTTGGAACTGTTGATTTAATAGTTTTGTTAATGGTTTAAATAAAATAACATAAAAATTATTGATTTTATTAAATTAAAATTAGACTTAACCTGGTCGACGCAATTCAACGTTCACTCTAGACACCAAGCCCTAATATTAAACAAATATTAAATCAAAGATTAAAACTGGACAAAATATAAATATCAAATATTAATTAACCTAATAAAATCTGTTTAAATTTTATCTTCAGCTAAGATACATACTTAAAGCCACTGGAGATGCTCGTAAAAACTATGTGTTCAACTAAAACCGGTGGAAGTGGAACTTGATTCGTGGGATAGATTAGTTGTTCATTCATAATGTGGCATATTTCGTGGACTCCTGGACAGCAGTAGTGACAGTGTGATGCCCCAAGCAAGGCACTAGGCACGTCTTTCTCCTGTTACCCGTAGGTCCCGTACGTCGTGTTCTTGGTCCTCATGATCGGGGCCACAAACAAACTGCCCGTGTTTGATTCATTACCACACCTCCTCATAATTGTCTGTCAAAATCAAACTGCTATAGGGGCTCATCGATATCATCCGAGCACTTACGTCAATTACACGAACTTTCTGTGTTTATTTGCATTCTTTACTTAGGTTGGTATGCCAAACAGTTATCATTGTTAGGCATGTAACTCATGACAGTATCGTCTTTCGTTCATGACCTCAGTCAGTATACTGTACTAGTACCTATAATTATTGAAATACTTAGAAATGTATTCGCTTAATACTAATCAGTTGATACATTAATGATTAGTACGAATACGATCTCATAATGTACAAATCATTGTTAGAGAACTATTCTTCTATTATAACCTCTCTGGCTTGGAAACAAAAATCCAGTATTATAGGGATCTGTCAATCAATGCAAGGTAGGAAATTAGGTTTAGCAAATTTGCTAGTACACAAAACGACACAATGATGCAAACCAAATTTTATATTGCTGATTACTGATTCGTATGCAGTATGCTGTATGTATGAATGGCTAGTGGGTATTCTAATAGCAAATTAAGCTAGCTGAAATGGTTATTTAATATAGTGTGTATTTAAGCTGTAAAATTAGGTGGCCCTTCTGGTCTACAAATGACTAAAGTAGGTATGCAATATCAACTTGCAGTTTGACTTCGATGTTATCATCATTTGGTGAGCATGATGTTTGACTCTATATTAGCGGGTATGTCTATGACAAATATTGGCTTTTCCCGTGGGAATTAATAGAGAGAAGATAGTGGTTTTGTTGAGTGCTTCCCAGCCAGGTATAGCTAGTTCATCCAAAGACTGTTCCAAGACATAAGATTTAACAAGTGTAATGTGATTATAAAAATATTCGTGTCTTTGGATCACAACCAATGGAATTTGAAACATAGTAAAATTTGATATTATATCATAAAATCAACTCATATTAACATTTAGAAGATGATAATCAATCAAAGCAAGAAATGAATTGACTCGGGTATTTAACGTGGTTTGACAATCAAATTGTCTACATCCACGGGTGATAAAAATTTGTATCATTTTTATTATTCATCATCATAAGTTACAAAAGAATGATACACTATAAAATCATAATCATGTTAATCAAAGAAAAATTGAGTTAAATATTTACACAAGTCTCATACCTAAACTCTTGCTCTGATTCTATGTCTTATGTCCAATTTACTCAAGATTTTCCAGTCCCCTTTCCTGTTTATGAGCTTGGTATTTATAGCCAATTTGATGGGTCCCCCCAATTTACCTTTTCAGTTATTTATTCTTATCCATTCTTTGGAATGAAGTGTAATCCCACAAGACTTATTTGTATTTTCTGCAAGGCTTGATCATGCTTCCCGCAAGACTTAGCATGCGCTTTACTTATTTCTCTTGGTTTCTCACTAGATGTCCCGCAACTCTTTTGCGGACTTGCGTTTAAGTTGTTGTTTTTGGATTTGGATGAACGTTGCGGTCTTATTAGAGTCACAGCATGTCTGACACGTGGCCCTGGAAAGTGATTTGTCACGCTTCAGTTTTCTTTGTTCCGCAACCTATAAAGATGATACATGTCTTTCATGCGTCGATGCTCATCATTTCCCTTTTACTGTGTCAGGCTTTTCGCAACTTGGGTGTCATTCAGTTAGCAAGGCTATCTGTTTCGAGCAGTGTGTCTTGTTTCTCGCAACCCACGTGTTGATCATGCAACGATGCTGTCAGGTTCAAATCTTATCGAATTTTCAGATGTTTGTTCAGTACTTCTTAAAGGGTTTTGTTTCAGTGTTTCTCGTCTCATCATAACTCGTTACTTCTTCACCAGTTTTTGAACACGTGTAGTTTGGAATTTATTCCCTCACATGTACATTGACGGTACATTCAACCCACTTAATAATTTCTCCTTCCTCTTTGCGAAAAAAATTCTAATTTCAGAAGATTGACCACTAAAACTTCTTCTCCACCGTAAACAAGATAAATATCAAAACTAACTGCAAAGTAATCAACGAATAGGTTTGTCTAGTTGTTGATTTTGTCTGAATGGGATTTAAAAAAAATGAATAATGAAATTCTAAATACAAATTACAATCATTTTGTGAATTCTTAACTTTTTACCTGTGTTACAAATTGGCTTAGTTTTAAGAATGTTGTTTTTATATCGACTGCGAGATTCTTACACCAAAGCGATGCATTTTAGCCATAAAATCTTTTCCATTCCAAATTTCTCAACTATTAGTTTATCCTTTACAGCAAAGATGGACATGTAGCTAAAAAGGGGCGTACTGTTCTTGATTCGTATTTATAGACCCTGTAGTTTTAGTCTTTTCTACATTTGGGTACCCACTTCTCACTTAGAAAAACCCACTGCTTTCTGGATATGATGAAAGCTCAGTATAAAAATTATTTGACTAGGTCAATAAAGGCGAAGGTGTTTTCAATGCCTAAGGGCGTCCACAATGGAACGATTAGACTAAAAGACCAAAGACTAAAAATTTTAGTCTTTAGTTCGGCCCAAGAACAACTGTATATAGTCGGAAGGGGTTCTAGCGATGCGCCTGGTGTTGAGCGGTGTCCCAGCGATGCACTTGGAAAGACGGGTGAAATCCTAGGATAACGCTTGCGCGAGACGGAGTCCTAGCGTAACGCTCGATGCGGGCGGAATTCTAACGTAACGCCTGGTAGTGGACGGTATCATAGAACCACGCCCAAGAGACGGGTGGTGTCCTAGAATCACGTCTGATGGGGTGAAGTGCTAGCATAACGCCTGAAGGAGTTGTACATGTGCGAAGTTACCGTGTGGGATGAATGGGACGGGCGGTGTCCTAGCGCCCCGCCTGGGATTCCAGGCGAGTTGTTAGCAGCCCGCTCCATTCCCATTTCCTTCTTCTTCCGCCGAACCCTATTTTTCTCTCCTGAACCCTTTGTTTTTCAACACCAAACCCTCTTCCGCCTCCCCTCTTGAACCCTAAATCTTCTCAAACAAAATCCTAAAGACCCGCCTACGTTTTTGAGACTCCGCTCAAGATTTCTCCAACATCCAAGTGTAATCAATCAAGGTAATTTCTTTAGTTTTTTTGTAAATTATATAAGTTTTGTAAATTAAATTTAGAGTATATTATTAGGTTTTGTTAGTTAAATTGGTTATATATGTTGAATGATTAAACATGTGATTATGAAATTGAGATATTTAGGTTTTATTAGAAATTGTAATTATGGAATATGGATAATTTTTAGGGTTTATGAATGTTGTAAATTGGGTAAAAAAAATTGATGATAATTTGTTGAATTGAAGATAGAATTGATTAAGTTGTTGTTTAATTTGAGTTGGGTGACGGTTAATTTTTTGATGAATTGACTAGATTGTCTTGAAAATTTGGAATGTTTATGTTTTAAAACCTATGTCTATGGAAGTATATAATTGTGGAATTTTGATGATATTTGGTACAATTGGGGCATTGATATTGAAGTATTTTGTTAGTGATGAATTTTGTTCAAGAATGTTTGATTTTTGTATGTTGGTACATATGATTATGTAATTAGATAATTAATTTTATAATTATGAAATTATTATGTTTTTTCTTGATTTATTGATTATTGTATATTTTTATCTTTCTGCATTGTGGGGATTACTCTTGATTTTCAATGTTGTATGAATTGTTTGCCCAGATGTCGAGCAGTTTGACGTCCAGATTTGTTGGCCGAAAGAAGAGGGCCAAGAAGACTAAAATCGTCGAGGAATTAGATGAAGACCGTATTATTGAAGAAACGGTAGAGGTTCCCGGGTTGGAACACTATACAGTTGTGGAAGATACTGAGGGTCACGCCTCCACCAATATAACATATTCAAGCGACGCCAAATTCAAGTTTTCACATCATGGTTCCTCAAATCGGTCCTTTAGACCTACCAAGGTACTGTTAAACATAGCCCTAGGGTCAGATATATTATTGAAAAGGGAAGATGGGACCGATTACTTAGCATAGATGTAGTAGATTCATCGCATGCCTTATTGACTATATTGTTGAGCGCTTTTGGGATATGACAAACACTTTTCACTTCTCATTTGGTGAGCTTGGGTTTACACCCCTTGATTGGGTAATGTTGACAGGAATTAGTATTGGTATTGGTAGTCCTGTTCGGTATGACTCATCGAAGTTCCAATTTGAATATGTCCGGGAACATATTTTTCCTGAACTTAAAGATAATGCGGTTTGTAAAAGAGAAGGTATTCCCTACCAGTGGGTTTTAGATGCAATTATGGTTAAATTTTTATGCACATATTTTGATCCACAAATATTGGTTGCGGCTAACGATGATAGTAGACTTGATGATAGAGTGTCCAGAGCGTTTTATATGTATGTTTTGGGTGAGTTCTTCTTTTCAAATGCAAAAACCTATATTGATGCTGGATGGTTAGCTTCTTTTGAGGATCTAAATGCAGTTAACAAATATGACTGGCGTACTCCTGCATTTTCTAAATTGTATTCCGGTCTCGCCGCATCTGGCAGGGGACAAAAGTCATTGGACGGACCCTTCCAAATTTTGGAGGTAAATTTGTTAGTGTTATTTATAATTCTTTTAAATTGTTTTTTTTGTTGCTCAGTTATTTATTCTATTGGTTGTCATGACATTCTAGTTTTAGGGGTACGAATATCTGGGCATTTGTCGCCCAAAGAACCCTTCGCCTGAAAGTGAAAATGAGTGTCCTAGATGTCGTCGGTGGATGGGAAACCGTAGGAATAGTATTGACATTGTTCGTTCAAGGATTTCTCTGAATCAGTTGTCTGTAGACGATGTGACCTGACAACCGTGGGAAGCTGCGATCATGGTCCTGAATCCGAAATTGGACGGAAAGTTGTAGAGCTCTCAAGGAAAAGGGCAATATTCTCTTGGCTAGGCACCGTGAGTTTTAGGAATGTTTTTTATTTTCTTTGCATTTCGGTTAACTAATTGGTTTATTTGTTTATTGTAATTTTCTTGGATAAAGAATAACATATATCTCGGAGATCGGTGTTGGAGGCAGAACAATCCAAGATGGGGCGTTCCTAGCAACCCGCCTAGTTGTATTTCCAACTTCAGCAACGACGTGGTTGAGAAGATGAGCGAAAACTATCTTGTCCCTGCAAGTGAGTTTGTACGTGTGGTGAACTATGATCTGTATATGGAGTATTGGCGACATGTGACTAACCTGTATAAATATGCCACGAAAGTCGATTGGGAGGTTGAAACGTACGGTTATGATGGTGACCGTATTAAACACAACATCCAACGTCATCGTGAACATGTATCCATTCCGCCCCCATAACAGCTACCATACGTAAGTATACAACAAAACACTGTAAATTTGATTTCATTATACATTGATGGTTCAGAATTTGATTTCATTTTTTTTATCACAGGTCGCGGCTTATGATTTAGTTCAAGAGTTGTCTGATTTTACCCACGAGTTTCGTGAATTTACGTTAAATGAAACTAAGGAGAGGATGGACTTCATCATTGCCAAAGATGCATAAATACATGGTCTATGAAATGAAAACAGCATGTTGAACTCACAGCTTGCCCATTTTCGTCAACAGCAACCACCCATTGGGTTTGGCACGTATGCTCAGAATATGCCACCACCGATGTGGAACACCATGGTTAAGGGATCGTCATCAACAATGCAATCAAATAACTATAATTCCAGACCATCTTTGCCTCTGTTTATGCCCCCGCGCTCAGCGTCCGAGAATCAAGATACGGAAGAGTAGTAATTCATTAGCATTGAATTGTTAGTTGAACATAAAACTTTTTCGTTTCTCAGATTTGAATTGTCTTTTCAAATTATTTTTCTTACATTTATAATCGTTTAATTTATCCTTTAGTTTTGTATTGTCAATTAAAAACTCTGAATTTTTTTTCCTTCGTCGTTTTGGTCATTTGGTATTGTCTTGTCAACCGACATTTCATATCTCTGATGCGTCCGCCCACCCCACTTGCCTCAACTCTATTTTTGCATTAAAATACCAACCGTGTATTGTCAATTCAAAACTCTGAATTTTTTTCTAACTTTTGTCTTTTTGGTCATTTGGTATTGTCTTGTCAACTGAAATTTCATATCTCTGATTCGTCTATCCACCCCACTTTCCTCAACTCTGTTTTTGCATTAAAATACCAACCGTGTATTGGCAATTCAAAACTCAAAATCTTATCTTAATTTGCCTATAAATTGAACACTCGATTCTCCAAAATACAAACATCAAAAAGCAAATGGCATACTATAAAAATAACAATCAGTATTATGGTTCTTGTTCTTTTATTCCTCCTCATTCTTCTTCTTCTTCATCTTCTTCTTCTTCATCATCGTGTGATGATGATAAAAATAGTCTGTACTCATCAGACGAAGTTTTACTTGCATTAAGCTAAAATAATGAAGCAGTCACTGCGGGATTGATCGCTTCAAGTATGAACTGGCCTCAAACTCGTATCAAAATACCAAGATTACGTGATGACGGTGCAAAACTTCTGTGGAAAGATTACTTTTGCTGAAACCCGATGTTTCCTCCTCATGTATTTCGTAGAAGATTCAGAATGCGGCGAGAATTATTCAACCGTATATTGGGAGATGTCGTAGCTGTAAATAAGTATTTTGTTCAACAAAAAGATGCTTGTGGTGTTCTTGGATTAACCCCTCAGCAAAAAATTACTGCAGCTTAGCTTACGGATGTGCGGCAGATGCAATAGATGAGTATTTACGGATCGAAGAAACCATAATTTTGGAAGCAACTCGTAGGTTTTGTAAGACGATAATGCATTTGTACGAGAAAGAATATTTGCGCACACCAACTAAGAGTGATGTTGAACTGCTTCTTGATGAGAACAGGAAAGGGGCTTTCCGGGGATGCTGGGTAGTGTTGATTGCATGCACTGGAAATGGGATAAATGCCCATCGGCTGAATCAGGTGCTTACACTGCGTACAAAGGTAGTGAAAGTATTATCCTGGAGGCAGTGGCGTCATATGATCTGTGGTTTTGGCATGCATTTTTCTAAGAATGATATAAATGTGATGAACCGTTCATATATTTTCAAAAATCTTATCAACGGGAAAGCACCGGCTGTGAACTTTGTTATCAACAGACATCAGTACGATATGGGGTACTATCTTGGTGATGGAATATACCCGGAGATAGCTACTATTGTGATGTCGATTAAACATCCAGACTCGGCGAAGAAACAAAATTTTTCTGCTAGGCAAGAGGGTTGCCGAAAAGATGTAGAACTAGCCTTCGGCGTACTGCAAAATCAATTTGAAATCATCAAACAACCAGCACGAATGTGGAATCCTGACGTACTAGCATATATAATGAAGACTGTAATCTTTCTACATAATATGATAGTGAAAGATGAACGTTTACCCGGTGATTGGCCACATAAGTATGATCAACGCAGCCACGGTGCACCGGTAAATATTTCTAGACACAACACAGGTGAACTTTCGAAAATGGGAATGGACCAATGCCGACGTGTAGTATTCGACAAAGATACTCATATTCGTTTGCGAAATGACTTGATCGAACACTTATGGTCAGATTTTGGTGAAGATTAAAAATTTGTAAAATCCTCTGGATAGGTTTTGAGGGTAAATCTCTAGTAAACCCTCCCGAGACACAACTCGGACGCTAGGGGCACCTAGGGGTTTAAAGGCTTGTTGCACATGCTAAGTGTAGCCGCGATGCATGCGAAAATGAGTTTAGCTCTACTTATTAGTTCATGTTATTTTTTTTATGAAAGAATTCATGAACAATTCTGTATTTAGAGAGAATTCATCCTAAGTACTAAGTTTTTGAAAATACTAGCCGTTAAGTCTCTCTCTTTGTAGGGAAAAATAGGTTGTGCAATTATTTACAATGAAAGTACAATCAACGACTAGTTTTTCGAAATTATCCTATAAATACATCTGTTTTCTCTACCAAATACCACACACACCTAGTTTCAAACACTCTAAAAATTTCATTTAATCATCTCTTCTTTGTAATTCACTTCATAACTCTACCTACAAACATGGCAACATTTGATTCAGCTGAAGATTTGGCTATAACCAAAACTGGTATAACAAAACCCTACGTGAAGATGTCAAAGCTGAAAGGGTTGAACCTGAAACCTTTTGGGGGAGGATCTACCTCCAATATGCTCGAGAATATGGAAATCCAAAGCAAATATCTCTTGAACAAATTCATGATAGATACCAACTTATCCGAATAGGGATAGTTGATTATATAGTTATACAACAATGGATCCAAAAACCCACCCATTTAGGATTATCGATCCAACAATTTGTAAGTATCTTTTACTTAACCTAAGTTGTTTGGTTTTCCAATAACAACATAGTAAACTTGATGAATTATGTTTTTTTTTCCTATGCTTGTGTAGGAGGATCTCGCAAAAATGCACTACTATCAGGAAAAAGGAGAAGAGTTCACATTTGTAGAAGTTCATTAAGTCCAAAGTGTAATCGGAAGTAACTGCTAACTTTATCCATCGATGTGGAGAATTTTCCTAACCTTTGTCAGAGTTTGGTTGTAATCGGTACCTCATGTATTATCAATATATTTTAATAGATGGCCACATTTCATTAGTTAATTAATTTTGTAAAACAGTTGAGCGTAAAATCATATTGAAAAGGCATACATCACGTAACATTAAAGGAGATGAAATTTAATAAATTAATAGATTACACTTAAACACTTAACAAACCTATTATCAAACCTTCAACGGGTCGTATGACGCCCGGGATGACGTTCTTCACTTCTTCGGAGTATAATCAACACAAAAGGATTGTATTCTTCCATCACCCTTAGGATCTCGAAATGAGGTTGGTACCTGAAATCGGAACGTTTCCATCTTCTCCATTCCTCCAGAGATCTGGCAAAAACTTCATCATCAGTTTCATTCCTAATTCTTCTTTCATTCACCTTAGCGGTTAAAGTATAAAATTATAGTACTGCCTTTGTTATCTCCACATATCGATAAAAAGGCTTGCTCTGTTCCGGTTATTGGGGTTACCGGTTTCATTACAAAAGTTAGCATGGATATCTTCTAACCATTGCATGCTCATTGAACCATTCATCCTACGTTCATGACCCCTTGCTGGATAATGTAATATTATGTTTCGACATAGGGATAAATCTTCCTCTAGGGTAAAATTCTCTGCATTAAGCTTAAAATTTTCGTAAGTCATAATTATGAAAACAATAGATTATAAATTTTTTATGAAATGTAAAAGATGTGGATTTGAAATGAGAATGATAAATATAAATTCATTTATTTATAGGTGTATCAGAATACAAATTATAGCCGTTGAAAACGGTAAAAAAACGGTAACAAATTAACCAGGAATTAACCATGCGGACTCCTAGGAGCGCGCCTAGCACCAAGCGGCGTCCTAGCGCCTCGCATATATCTGAGTGAAGTCCTAGAGCTTCGTTTCATTGTAGGCAGTATCCTAGGATTACGCTCCAACTGAGCGGCATCCTAGCGTTGCGCATGTTGATGGGCGTGAGCCTAGAGCATCGTTTCATCAGGCGTATTTCTAGTATATCGCTTGATCAAGCGCATTCCTACGACACCGCCCGTATTTCTGAGCGTTATCCCAGGATAACGCTTCATTCCATGCGGTATACTGCGACGCCGCTTGACGCCAGGCGGAATACTATGAGCCCGCCCGAGTAAACCATGTTTAGTCCGGAATCTTTCCCAAATCTACTCTGTTACAGTTGTTTTTTCGGAGTAAATATCAAATACACTCACTCCACTACGCCACCCATTTACGGACCAAAGAGTAAAGATGATCTTTACTCCACCTTTTAGTCGTCCCATTGTGGACGCTCTAATTGACTATACTTTTTGCTCCAAAAGACGATGAAGTAGATTGATTAAATAGTCATAGCCGCCCATTTAGCTGACCTAATTACGTTCGTCACCAATTTTGTAAGTACAGAAACCACACGTACTAGAAGTTTGTATTTGATACTCATAATTCTTAATATATTTTTAGATATTTTTTATAAATATATCCTAAGAATAATAATATAATAAAATTTATAACAACGTATCTCTTAAAATATATTACAGATATTTATAAATTTTATATTGTTAAAAATATTTTAAAACATATATAACGAATATAAATATTATTATCAAATTATATAGATTTTTTATATTAATAATAATTAATCAAAAAATTTATTTTTAAAAAAATATTTTATTTAGTATAATAATTTAATTTTTTGGAAATAAAATTTTAAACCTAGGAACTTAATTACAAAGAAAGCCATAAGTACATTTTTCATGTTAAAAAAATTTAAAAAGAAAAATATGTTGCTTAACAAAATTATTACCATCCACTACAAAATCATAGAACTGTAATTTGATCGATCGAACTGCGTTAATGTCATAGCCAGCACCACGTATATATGTTTTTCTTTAGAGTAGGTCAAATATACAGTCACCTCGCTCAACCGACACTAATTAATTCCCATAGAATTCTATCTGCTTGTTCTTTAATTTCCTTTCAAAACCCAGTCAATATATCATAGTTATGGATAAAACTACAAACATGACAATATTTATATGGAGTAGTTATCAATCGAGAAGGTCAGCTGGATCAGCTGGAGTACATTTGACAAATTGGTGCGAGTCCCAACTCTCAATTCTTAAAGTAAACATGTGCTCAATTAGCATCTTCCTTGCGTTTTACGGTTTTACCAAGTTCCAAGCCCAATTTAATTTACTACATTTTATTGTCCAAGTTTGCATAAATAAATTTAGTAATTAGTGTTCTCATCATGAATTGACAACGGAAACAGCAAGTAAGTATGCTTCTTAATTGATTCATACTGAATTAAATTAGTGTGTTATTAAATAACCAAACAATCGTGTCGAGATATCAATACCAATAGTTTTGTGGGATACACATTCATACCAGTCATCATCACCTGATTTATCTTAGGTCAAGCACTGCAACGTATTTCATTTAGCTTTGACCATATTATATCGAAAATATAATTATTATGGGTCATTGTTTAGCTATAATGTGATTTAAAACTTTGGTTTCGTTGGTAAAGCACATATATCTGATCCCTACTATAGTTAAACGATGTGAACAGATATCAAGTATCCGTTAAAAAAGCCACTTTATGAATACCAAGTATCCATCTTCAAGACGGGATAGTTGAAACAAAAACAAGTCACAAGCGTGTAAGCGACAAGTTAAGAACAAAGAGGGGGATCCAAACCCATGAAAAAGGTAGTTGAAAGGGTTATACCAAGTTTCCGTCACTATATTGACGGATTCTGAGAACCCGTCTTCGTGGGTTTATTTGTTTGATCTTTTTTCCTTACATCTCTCTCACACCTATTTTGGTCATCCATTATTATTAACGGATCTATATTCTCCACCTTCGGATCCCAACGAATATATTTTAAAATTTTGAAAATTTTTAAATATATATAGCAACCTATTTTTCATCTCGAATCACACCAAATCAATTTTTTTTAACTTGATTTCATACTCAAATCTCCTCAAGTTCATCATTTTGTCTCATTCAATTGAGATTTCTTTAATTTTCTTAACCCTATATAACTTAAAATATCTTCTCTTAATTTAGTTCAATATGGTTAATAGGAATTTTGTTCAAAAAGAAGATATTGATCTTACAAATGTTTTTATTACCGCGAGTGTTGATGAAATCATTTGTTCTCAGCAAGCATCCGCTCTATTTTGGCAACGTATTTACGAAGTCTTTGTATCTCTTAATGGAAATGCTTATAATAGGGACCAAAATTCCTTAAAACTAAGATGAAAATAATCAAAAAAGATGTGAGAGAATTCGTGTCGACTCTTAATATTATATATCAACAAACTAGAAGCGGTGCTTCACATAAAAATTTAGTAAGTTGTATAATTGAATCAAGTTATCTCTGATTGGTGATAATATTAATTAACTAATTGTTTTAACTCCAACGATTCACACTCGAGATGGTCAGAAGCAATTTCAAAACCAAACAGGGCAACCATTCAAGTACGAGGCTTATTATGAAATTATGAGAGAACATCTTCATGGGTTTGATTATCAACTTATTGCCGAGAAAAATAGTATTTTTTTTGCCCAACTTACAGTCTTTACAACAGCACAAATGGGGCAAAGTACTATCTAATGGAGAGATTCGTTGGAATTACAAGCATATGGCGAGTCCTATAGGGACCAAAAAGGAAAAAAAGAAGCAAAGATGAAGAAGGATCGCTAGCAGGGTATTTCAGGGGAGAAAGAGGTGGTACTTCAAGCCATATGGATGAATCGAGTATCGATTAACAAACTGCCGAAATATTCGAGTATTTTAGAGATTCACAATTAAGAAATGAAAGAAGAACACATCAGCAAGCCAGTTCATTGAAATTTTACCGCGTAACCAACAAATGTCGTCTCAATCGAAAGACCAACAAGATAATGCAACTATGGGTATGGATCTTAGAAACCTAGCCCCTGCGGAGGGAAAATATTATCGAAAGAAACAAAATGATTTTTTGAATAGGTTGAATATAATCGGCATCGATGATTCGAAGGATGATGAAGTTATCCAACTCTAATTGTTTTCCCTTGAAGAAGTAATTTAGTTTGGTATTTCAATTTCCAGTTTAGTTTTGAATTAATAATGTTATTTTTAATTTTAATGAACTTCCAATGTAGTTCTTGTTTGAATTAATGAAAACTTCAAATTTCGAATAATTACATTTTTCAGATGAAAACTTTAACTAAAGACTCTATTTTTAAATTAACATCAACGACTATTTATGTAAAATATGATGACTAATTTAAAACAATCTTCGTTAATTAAAATTACAACTGCTCATTCATTAATTAACAACGGTTACATAACGACTGTATTTTTTTGAACCTTAATCCAACGGTTCAAAAAGTAAGACATTTTTTCATTAGTAGATGAAAATTTAAAATTAAAATTTATTTATAATTAGGTGATACTTAGATCTAATATACTTTAACCTGGATAACATAGTACTAAGCTTCGACAAAGAGATAAATCTTCCTTTATTTCCCGGTACGAGATTCCATTATAGATGCAGCTTCGGAATGACGAAACGATTCACATCTCCATTTGGTATATTCATTTGCGCTGTAAACCTGTCCCCTTTGTGTCTAGCTAGAATCTCGTTGTACTTGTCGTATAAATTTTTAACCGCTATCGTGCGAGAAGCACAATACTCTTCCCCATAATCTAGAGGTGGTTTCATGTACTTACCGTCCGACTTGGGCACGGAAGGACATGTTTTAACAAGATTCCAGAAAAGTTTTTCAGGGCGGTGATCTTCCGGAAGATCAAACATGATGTAAATTTTTTTATCCCATTCAGTCTCTCTCTTAACATCCGCATCTATTTCCTTTTGTTTGATTCGCTCGTTAATCTGTTTGGCGGCTCTTTTGACTATCTTTTTTTCCATATAATCAATTGATTTGGTACCTGATGACAATGGGTTAACCATTACAGCAGAATTTCTTTTGAAGGAAGCAATGAATGATGGAAAAAGATTTGTTTGAAAGAAGTAGTGTATGACCGAGAAGGATTTGATTGAATGAAGTAGTGTATGATGGATAATAGGTTATCCTATTTGTATGCATAAAGGTCCAACAACTATATTTTTTTTAACCTTACATCAAACGGCTATAACAAAGGTTACATAACGACTATCTTTTTTTTGTATAAAACCACCACTCTATATCATTTTTTCTAAACACAACTTACCCAAAGCATTCGCAACTCCAACACCTTCAATAAGTATTCTAAAAGCAAAGGAAAACAAATATTATGTATGAAGAAAAAGAAGTTTGTCCATTATGTTAAATGGATAACCATAGTCTGATGCAATGCCTCTGGATGTATTTTAAGTGTCTGCAAGTAGGTTGTTCTGGCATCAAACTGGTCAATCATAATTAGAAAAGATTAGGAACTTGTAATGTCAATATCCAAATTGTCGTGAAGAAGCAGAGTTGCCGGACGATGTTGTGAAAACTAAGAAGATGAAATGATAAATGAACTGCGCAAAAACTTCAAACTTAAAGCAAAATTGAAGATGCGTGTATACAACCACTGTGGAGAAGAAGGTCACCAAACCAAGCGTTGTCCAAACATAATATGGAATGGTCAATTTGAATGATCTAATGTGATTGAATGCTCAATGCGTAATTGTAACACTTATATGAAAATGCACACTTCTAAAGAGAAAAACACATATGAAAAACATTTCTAGATTGTCCAGTGTGTCTTTCGGTTGAATGGACTGATAAAGTGTTGTTGTGTTTTAGTGTGACCAGTGGTTTGAATTTCTGGAATATGATGTACTGTTTTTTGAATAAATTATATTGGTTATTAATAATTAAACGACTAGTTTTTTTTTACCATAAAGTGTTGTAAAAACAAGACTACAACAACTGCAATGACCAATGGTGGACCCATTACTATCTTTGAAATGACCACACGATAAAAGATTAGATACTGCAAATATCAGACTTTTTCCTTGTCTTCTACTTGACAAGACGGTTCTCAATTGCAAAGACCAGTGTTGGACCCATTGCGTCAATTTAGAATGACAACACGATAAAAGACTAGACACTGCAAATATCACCCTGACATGTTTTCTATTGTTAAAATCGATATTTACCTTCTGAATCATTGGATACTGTTGATGTTCATAGTGTTGGCGGGAAGATTTCCTTTAAAAGCAGCGTGAAGATTTCAAACTGAATTTGTGAACTTAAGACACGATAATTATCTTGCCTACTATAAGAGTTTATATACATCTAAAACCCTCGGTCATTGATTCTGTGTAATAAGGAAAGATGTTCCAATTTCAAGAATGAAACCATATCAAAGGGTTCTCTCTCAAAGGAAACAATGTGATCATCAAGATATAAAAAATCGAGAATATACTGCCAGGAATTAATTCTCATTAAAGAAGATATTTGAGTCTTTGGATGTTCCAATATAAATAGAGATAGTCGGACATAGCTAAAGGGTCACGGAAAGAGCCACAGAGAGAAGAAGAAAAATAATCAGAGTGAAAAACTCTTTTCTCTGAGTTACAGGCGAAGAAGGGGAAGAAGAAGAACTAAACACGGTTTAGAACTGTTGTTTTATACCCTTATGTTTTCTTTTATATTCGAGTGATACAGTGACGGTTTCTGCTACAGTGCCATCAACGGTTTCTTGTTCTAATACACAAATAGTCTGTCATTCTTTCACTACACCAGCGAACTGGCTTATTTAGCTGCACTCAAGTTCGGTGCTTTATTCTAAGAGCCTGGAATCAGTCGTTAATTCGACAGAAAATTAAAAAAAATGTAAGTTTTTCCATATTAATAAAATCAAATGTTTAATCAATTTTCTTTGATTTTCTTCTCCATGAGTAGCTAATTATTTTCTCTAGGGTGTAGGAGAAAACTATTTTTGATGTGTAATTATTAGTTTTAAATTTCTTTGACATATTTACTCCAATATTGAGCTATTAAATGATTAACAATTTTCTCTTCTTTAAAATCTTCGTAATAATTGTTCTGAATAGTCTTTAGGTTGTTGATATTTTATAAGCGAAGGAAAATTATACTTTTGGCATAGCAACAAAAGTTGTAATATTAAGTTTTAAAACGATAAATCCTCCAAAACATGAGATTAAGTTCAATAAGGTTTTGAGTAATTAGAGAGTAATAGTTGAAGTAGTGATTAATTAGTTTTACAAACATCAAAAGTAGTGGAATCCGAAACCCTAGAATTTTCTCCTATTTTTCAATCAGTAAAATTTATTTTAGTAATTTTCTTTAAATTTAATTCTTAAAATCAACAACAATAATTTCTTGTCTTAGCACATAATCAGGTAATTAATTAGAAATATTATAATCAATCTCCGTGGACAAACCCGTACTTTCCGCTTCTACTTTGTATTTGTCCTGCGATTGTGGCTATAGGTTAAAAAGCCTATCATCTGCACTTGGATATCCATGTTCATTCCATCATAATCTTCTTCTTTATCTTCGACTTCATCGGAATCGATGTATTTTTCTTATGCCTATCCATCTTTATAAGAAGGTTTACATACGTTCTCATACCCATCTGGAACATGTTCATAATATTGAGCTCCACCATCTTCATCATCCTTTGGATCTTGACCATAATAATAAAATGCATTTCTTCAGTTTAATCAGGAATGTATTCTTCGTCTAATGACTCTGTATCATCAGTTTCTCCATCTGATGAAGATACTTGTAGATATTTTATATTCGAACCTTCCAAACTTGAACCTCCATTTGGTTGTGCTGGGTTTGCTACTCCACTATCAGTCCTTAACTGGAGGTGCAATTGAAGGTTTTTTAGACTTACAATAAATTCACGATGATTATCATTAGGCTCCGGCGTTAGAACATGAGCAAGCCCATTTCCTATCCCGACATTCATGCTCAATATATAATCATGTTATGCAAAATAAGACAACATTTCATATAGGTTCAAGTCAATTTCTTTCCAATACATACAGGACGATCCGACAATTCTAAATTTCCCTTTTAGCACTCTAAAAGCACGCTCAACATCCTTCCTGTTAGACATTGATACCTGCTGAATCTTACCAAGTCTGGATAACCCATTGTTCGAGAGAAAGCTTGTACAACAGTTGTCAATTTTAGGTAAATGTCATCGTCTAAGAAATAACCCATGTTGTATTGGTGACCGTTGATGATATAATTACATGGAGGGGTTATACCCTTGAGCAAGTTATCAAAAAGGGGTGAGTGTGTCGACATATTCAAGTCGTTATTTGCCCCAGGCATTCCAAAAAAGGCATACCAAAACCATAAATCATATGATGCCACCGCCTCTAACACCATAAAATTGTACTTCTCTTACCCCGATATGTTCCTTGCCAAGATATGGGGCAATTCTTCCATGGCCACTGCATGCAATCAATACTACCTATCATTCCAGGAAACCATCGCTAGGCATTCTCAGCTAGCAATCTCCTCACATCTTCAGTAGTAGGTGCACGCAAGTATCTTAGTCCAAAATAGTGGCATATTGTGTTGCAAAATCTCTTTAGATAATAATATGATGTTGTGACTCACATACGAGTGAAGTCATCGATACTATCAGTGGTTGTACTCTTTCATAAAAATTTTATCACGGCTACTAATTTCAAGAATTCTACACATAGCATAAGAAATATTAATACCCACATCCATTCATTATATTTTGGACTCCCCATTAGCGACGAGGTAGCACCTTGAGTCGCGAACTCAAATATTAGTTTTGTCAACCTTGACTCTTAAAAGCTCGCGTTAGCAGCTTTTAAACTTGGTTTCGAATTTCAACGAGCAAGAGCTTGTACTTTGAAACTTCATGACTAGACTTAGCAAACACTACAAGAAAACCTAAATGCCGACAGGGCCATAACCGTTGGCCAAAGTCAATTTTGACTACACTAGTCATTCCTAAGTGAATATGGCACTCGGTGTTGAAGAAAATTATTCCTGTAACAGAAAAACAAACCAAAAACCAGAAGCTTCACAATTGTTAACGTTAGCGCAAATATCACAATCACACAAAGCACAGAGAGGAGGAGTCGCATGTTCAACAGACTGCCCTTAACTCGATATTTGCCAGGTACATTTTAGAAAAGTGTTGATATACCTTTAAATTTGACAAATCGAATCCAGGATAAAACCTCCTGATACCAACCCAGTTAGCAAGACTCGTCGGCCCATTGTGAACTTAACAGAAGAATAAGATAAAAATTAAATCTAGTGCGCACAACAAAGCGAGAAGAGGGGAAAAGACGACAGGATAGTAGCTGCGTCTGGGGTAAGGAAAAATGAAATCATTTTTCTGCTTTTATAGGAAAATTTGAGAGAAGAGAATTAAATTGTATTTATGAAAAATCTTTTTATTAAATTCCCATAGATTCCCATAAATAATAAACGGTTTTTAATATTTATTATAGGAATTTAAATTATATTTATGAAAAATCTTTTTATTTAATTCCCATAAATAATAAAACGGTTTTCTAATATTTATTATAGGAATTTAAAATAAAAAATAAAAAACCATTAAGTCTTGATAGGCACACGCTGCGCACACGTCGAGCTCACGCCGGGCACTCGTCGCGCACACGCCAGCTCACGCAAAAAACACACGCAAGCATATGCAAGCTCCGCAAGTCAGCGGCCCGCGTCCTTCGGTGCGAAGCACCGCACATGTGTGATTTTTCCCACTAGCCCATTCCCTTAGTCCATATCCAATGCACAAGTTCTTTCCCTTAGGTGCAACCTTTGTGGTAATATGGATAGACTTCATCCTTGGTTTATCCCATGTGGGACAAACCAAAGGTTTCTCATTCACATAGAAGTGAAAAATGGATTTGTTATTTCCACCCACAATATAGGCTAGTGACTCTTTGGTCCCATCAAGATAATTTTGGTAACAAAACAATTTTTTGATAAGCAATAAATTCACTTTTAAATTCTAACAATCCCCCACATGGATGAAGAAGGCGATAAATGAGAAAACCGGAAAACGAGAAATACCTCTTAAGCAATAGGTGACCATATGGAATTGAACCTTTGCTTAGTGAGAAGTACCGGAACTACTTGATGGACAGTGAACGCGATGTCTTGAATTGCCATCGTTTGGTGTAGTTCTTCAATAGCTCCTTACGCGAGATATCTCTCAAGATTGCTGTTAAGTTCACACCGTTGTGTCCGTTTTGGCCCTGGACATATCCCGTTTCTCAGAATGCTCTAGAGAATCAGCTCAGTTCTCATAGGAAGCGACCCACTTCCTGATTCAGATAGGTGAGTTATATCAAGAGTGTTATCTGCTACACCCTATTTCAATCTTAAATTGAAACTATAGAACTCATTAAGACTTACTATAAGTCATCCTTACATGCAGTCACACTATCACGTCTACACCATAGGGATGGGACAGAGAAAATAATTCTCTGATAGTGTTTAATTTTTACCCACCACAAATTAGTTGTCTCATTCAAAACCTTGATCTTGGGATCTCCAGTCAACAAGGTTGAGTATCCTTCATGGCAAGTTTTAATTGATGAGCTTAAGTCCCATCCCCCTCGATGCATTACTAACTATCTCCTTGGACAAGCCTTTCGTCAAAGGGTCAGCGATATTCTCCTTAGACCTCACAAAGTCAACAGAAATAACATCATTCGAGATTAGTTGTTTTAGAGAATTGTGTTTTCTCCGAATATAAATGGATTTTCCATATAATTGTTGTTTTTAGCATTAGCAATTGCAGCTTGACAATCACAATGTATAGATATAACTGGCACAGGCCTATGCCAGAAAGAAATGTTTTCTAAAAAGCATCTTAGCCAAGCGGCTTTCTCTCCTGCTTTATCTAGCGTAATAAACTCGGTTCCATAGTGGACCGAGAGATACAGGTCTGTATGGAACTCTTCCAAGACATGGATCCACAGCCTAGAGTGAAGACGTATCCACTCGTAGATTTAGACTCCTCTGATTCTGCTATCCAGCTTGCATCACAGTATCCTTCAAGAACATCAGGTCATCTCTCATAACTCAAACAAAGGTTTGAAGTGTATTTTAGATACCTTAGTACTCTTAAAAGTGCATCCCAAAGCTCCTATCAAACTGGTTATATTTTCTAAGTACAGATTCAAATTAATGAGATTGACTAAGACAATATTTATTAGACTCTCTTCTAATTTTCATCCCTAAGATTACATCTGAGGGACCTAAGTCTTTCATGTCAAGGTCTCATTCAACATGTTCTTAGTGGAATAAATTACATCTATGGTTGTATCCAGTATAATCACATTATCAACATACAAACATACAATCACACAGGTATCATTCACAAGTTTAGTGTAAACATACTTGTCAGATTTATTTATTTTAAACCCACTAGAAATCATTACATGATCAAAATTTTCATGCTTTAAAAGATTTCTCTTTTCTAAATCTTTTGCCTCTTTAAGGCTCAACTTCATCTTCATCTAGAAGTATTGTCTGACAAGTAGTAAGGATATCTAGGGAATCAACACATATCATGCGAGATTCAGATTTCAAAGGAAAATAATTTTCCAAGGAACACAACATCCCTAGATTCCATAATGGTATTCATACCAATTTCTGAAATATCAGAACTTACAACCCTAAACCTATAATCTGTAATGTGTTCAGGATATCCTATGAAGACACATTTAACCGTTTTGGGTCCTATCTTTGTCCTTTTATGTGGAGGGATATAAACCTTAGCCAAGCACCCCCCACAATTTTTGAAGTATGCAAAATAGGGTTGTCTACTTTTCTATAATTCATTTGGAGATATATCTGATTCTTTAAAAAGGTACTCTGTTCAGGACATAGAAAACTGAGAGGACGGCCTCCCCCTACAAGTTCGCAGGTAGTCCTGAACTAATTAACATGTCATTCATCATCTCCTTAATGGATTATATTTTCACCTCTAGTTTGAACTGAGTTCAAGTCAACTAGGTATGATGGAATTAATTCTAAAGGTTTAGAATTTTTTCTGAACATTTTCCTTATAAGACTTTTCAGCATAAATTTGATTTTATGCATATTTAACATTTTATGTTTACTTTCCAAATTAAATTTGGGAATGCAGCCTATGCTTGTCAGATGGTTCATTGAGAACATGACCAAGTCTGTCATGTCAAACATTCAATGACATACAAACATAAAAAGAATCAATTTTATTTATTTAAATTGAGGTTAAATTTAATTTGTAAAAACTTTCTGTCTAATAGCTCTTCCCTACATAGTTTTTACACTGAGTTTACACTATTTTTCTCAGATTCATAAAAACCCTTATCATCTAAAATACTACAAGATACAAGAATTTTACATATGTCAGGAACATGAAGAATTTCATTCAATGTGAGAGTTTTGTCAAAAATGAGCTTCAGCCCAACTTTGCCTTTTTCCGCAACCTGTGCTGCGGACGAGTTACCCATATAGAGCTTTTCTCCTTCCCCTATCTTCTGATAGGAGGTGAACACATCTTTGTTTCCGCAGACATGCTTGGTAGCACCAGAGTCTACCCACCAGTCTCTCACATTGGTTACCAGATTGACTTCAGACACTTGTACCAAAAAACTTGTTCTTGTTGTTTTTCAATAACAATTAGCATTATTTTATTTAATTTCTCTATAAATAAAATCCTTATGATTTCTATAAAATATTGCCTAATTATAATATGAATATGATTTATTTATAATAAAATAATCAACACCCACGCATGCTCCACGTTAAATCATTTTTAGTGCATGATAACTACGTTTTATTATGCGTATAATAATTGTCTTGATTTATGCATTAAATTTAGTGCACAATTACGTTTCATCAAACGTGACTTATGGTTGTTAAATTTGAGTGTATTAACCGTTTTAATAATTTCAAGACATCATGCATATGATTCATATATTAAAAAATATATCATGATTATAATTAATAAATCATACCTGATTATCGTTGCTATTCAGTTTTTGTTGCTTCCTTTAGAACGACCAAGAAAACTGCCTCCGAAAATTCCGCAATTTAACGACCAAGAAACTGTCTTCGAAAACCACCAGAAGTAGATAACCCAAATTCACAATTAACCATGAATTGAACACCTTCCTTTGACGAAAACGAAGAAAACAAACAAGCCCCGGATGACCACCTTTCTAGGACTTTAAACCCGAGCCCAGACCAAATTGAGTGCCCAAGTCCATTTAGTCATCCTTATAATTTTGTTGGGCACAAATAGTAGAGATGAAAGAAGACTCTAGATAAGCATGTGTACCACATGTGTGTCATATGAAGGAGGGGCAAAATGATCTTTTCGCGGATTCTCCTATTAACCCTAGCAAATCATTTTACCGATCTTCTTTTTCCCTGTCTTCTTTTCCAGTGATTCTCTGTCGATAGCTCCACCTACCATTTTCACCTGCTGGTTGCACCTCGAGATGATTTTCCACCTTCCCTTCCGATAAACACCAACACGCCGGCACCAACACTACTTGTTCCTCTTTCTTTTCGGATCGAAGCTTTATCTATCGATCAAGTAAATGTGCTAATATGGAAATATGTTTTTATTTTTTAGTTTTGGAGAATCAAAAGAAGTTGATTACATTGCCTTATCATACAGTATGACATATCCCTTGACAGGAGTGTTTAAGCCAAAAAATCTTTTCGACTAAACAACCAATCATATTCTCGCATATCAATTTAAAGTCGAAATCGAGTAACACCCAAACATCATTGTATAGATTTTATAAAATCATCTGTGTGCCAAACATAAAATCTTTTCTATACGATATATATGATTACTCAAATTTAACATCTTTGAGCTATCATTTTTACAAATTGATTAATTAAGTACAAATAATCCTTCCATAATATAGTTACTTCTCCTAGATTCATACCTAAAAATATCTTCTCTTACTTTCTGAGGTTTTTCTTCCTATTTTTTCCCGACCCCTTCTTTGTTGTTTGGCTTCTTCTATTTATAGATTTATTTACTGGGTCCCACTTTGTGCAACGTGTCATTTTCTCCAGTTTGGTCATCGTTCTAGATCGATTCTACTTTGGGTCGATGCTCTCGTGTCATTTTATCCAGTCTTGTCGTCTTTCTTGGATTTCCTTTTCCTTGGTTCGATCCATTTTATTTCGATGTGCCCATCGTTCTTGTATTTCCTTTTTTATCTGGTGCGATCACTAGGTGACAGATCACTTTTAATTTCTTCTTGGTTCGATGTCTTATATATTCGACACGTGCCTTCCTATCTTTTTAGACTTCTATCATCTCGATCATTAAAATAACTGGAGTAATTATTACCTTTACTTTCTCAATTATCAAGATAAAAAAGTAATCATTATTCTTACTTTTTCGATCTTCCATCATTTAATGTTGTTTGTTTTATTCGATGTACTTCAACTTTCTCGATCATATGTGTCGTTCATGCAATCCATTGCTCAAATGCTTTATGCCTTTTCGATATTTGATATTTTTAATATTGATTGTGTGGTTCTCGCTCTTTTTAATTTAGTTGCTTCCTATCTCGATCTTCTTCCACGTGTCATGCTTCTTTTATTTACTAACAAGGAGCATGCACTTCCAACTTCAAGAAAGAAAGAAAGAAACAAGCGGTAGAATGATAATTGCTACTAACAGCAAATGAAAATATCATGTACCGAGCGGTATTGTAGATGTGAACTGATTGGCGGACAACCAAATTTGTGTAGTTAGAATTTGAGGTAGATAATCAGATTTAGTGCCAAGAACACGAGCTTGAGTATCTGGGAAGAATTCATTCCCTGGCAATTCAGTAATATTCCCTTCGTTCCAAATAAACCCAAACTTAGCTCTGCCATTCAACTGCAACAGCAGAAACAATTTTTCCTACCAACAGTTCCCAGCAGCCTAACCCATTCTCTGCCTTGAATTCATTTCTTCTATTTCTTGCTCGATCTATCTCTTCCTGAATCATACAACATTGAAACTGACCTAGCACTATCAAGCAAACCACCAAGTCCCAATGTGAAGCCGTGAAGATTTGATTGGTGAAATAGTAGTAGTGAGAGATCGAAAGACTACAAGTGAATATTTCATTCCCATCATCATCGACATTTCCGATCGATTTGATTGAATCGAACTAATGATAATAATCTATCTTCTTCTGCCTGCTAACAACTAATACCACCCATTCATTCAAATCAACCTGCAATTTCGAGACCTAACAGGCCACTTTCTTCACTGTTGTACAATCACAACCATCCACAATTTTCAACAGCTCTAACCATCCTTCACAAGAATGTAACTGAGAGAGAACATCTTCAAACAATTCCCGAAAAATATTTCTCGTTTCCATTGTTACAAATTAAAAAAAAATATCGAGTTAAGATTGTTGGAGAAAATTATTCCTGTAACAGAAAAACAAACCAAAAACCAGAAGCTTCACAATTGTTAACGTTAACGCAAATATCACAATCACACAAAGCAGAGAGAGGAGGAGTCGCCTGTTCAACAGACTGCCCTTAACTCGATATTTGCCAGGTACACTTTAGAAAAGTGTTGCTATACCTTTAAATTTGACAAATCGAATCCAGGATAAAACCTCCTGATACCATCCCAGTTAGCAAGACTCGTCGGCCCATTGTGAACTTAACATAAGAATAAGATAAAAATTAAATCTAGTGCGCACAACAAAGCGAGAAGAGGGGAAAAGACGACAGGATAGTAGCTGCCTCTGGGGTAAGGAAAAATGAAATCATTTTTCTGCTTTTATAGGAAAATTTGAGAGAAGAGAATTAAATTGTATTTATGAAAAATCTTTTTATTTAATTCCCATAAGTTCCCATAAATAATAAAACTGTTTTTAATATTTATTATAGGAATTTAAATTGTTTTTATGAAAAATCTTTTTATTTAATTCCCATAAATAATAAAACGGTTTTTTAATATTTATTATAGGAATTTAAAATAAAAAATAAAAAACCATTAAGTCTTGATAGGCACATGCTGGCACACGCTGCGCACACGTCGAGCTCACGCCGGGCACTCGTCGCGCACACGCCAGCTCACGCAAAAAACACACGCAAGCATACGCAAGCTCCGCAAGTCAGCGGCCCGCGTCCTTCGGTGCGAAGCACCGCACATGTGTGATTTTTCCCACTAGCCTATTCCCTTAGTCCATATCCAATGCACAAGTTCTTTCCCTTAGGTGCAACCTTTGTGGTAATATGGATAGACTTCATCCTTGGTTTATCCCATGTGGGACAAACCAAAGGTTTCTCATTCACATAGAAGTGAAAAGTGGATTTGTTATTTCCACCCACAATATAAACTAGTGACTCTTTGGTCCTATCAAGATAATTTTTTTGATAAGAAAATAATTTTTTGTAAATAAGCAATAAATTCACTTTTAAATTCTAACACTCGGAGCTAGTGTCAATCCAAAATTGACAAAGATAAGGCCTTGTCCGACACTGCAATTGCTTAAACTTTGGCGCGCTATATAAGTTGACGGCTAAAATTGGGTGTTACATAAACTTGGTATTTCTAAGATAAACAATTGCACTTTAGATGCTTAGCTTATGAGCGGTGATATTTCATATTTGATATTCGGAAACCTATTATAAATAAGTTGGGAAAAAAGACGGCTACTCGATCTGGTAAAGGATGCGTAATTAGTAATGATCTAAACGACCATATCTGAGCGTTGGTTGCTGGTATGGTAGTTTTTATTAATAAGTACCTAATTGCCCACTGAAATTAACAATCACTAAGTATTAGGTTTATACTTAGGATGACCGATAAAAATCGTGTTGATTACAATCAATTTTCATTGACATCATTCCACACTTACCATCTCAGTCGAAATTGAAAATTCATAAAACAACCGTGAGAACTATCAAAAGAAATATATCCCATATTTTCTCAATAATTCAAGCGATACGATCTTGACGATCGCCAACAGCTAATGTAAGGTGATAATTTGAAGATCATGAGTTAAATAGATCACCAGGAAAATGATAAACATTTGGGTTGGCGGTGATCATTCACAGATCTGTACAATTTGTCAATTCCTTGGTTAATCTATATTCGGTTGTTTATCATAAATTTGTTGGTGAATAACAAAAGAAAGAAATCTTTTGTTTTTAAGAGAAGAAAAATAGAAGAAGGATAGTTTGGTTAAGAAATATATCACGGATATCAAAATGTTGTTCAAGCTCTGGCCATCAGAGGTGTTAAAAAATTTAAAGGGAAACATAGTACTTATTTAGGGACTTATGGGTATATTTGTAAAATCATATGATTTTCCAAAATAAATTAGATTCTTTTGAATTTCTAAATAATAAAAAAAAAAATCACTAAATAAAAATCTAAAATAGATTTGTCAAATAAAGACTTTAACGACCAATCATCGGCTCAGATACCATTTCTTAATAAAATATTAGATACCAACGTACCGTGTTAGTTATTTTCCGGGTACCATCCTTTTTATAAAAATTAAATGATTTTAAAAAATATATATATATATATATATACATATATATATTTTAAAAAATATACGTTGGATTATTGTAAATTTCATGTATTCATAAAACTGTCTGAATTATCTTTATCGATAGTAAATAAAAATATCAACTTTTTAGATTTTAACATATTTATTTCTCTCCCAGTGATAAAAAATTATAACACTTGACGTGCAACATACCATTTAATTGTTAGAAAGAAAAGTGTAAAAAACTAGCATCCGCCAACCAAGGACGGACCTTAAACAAGGCTAACATATTTTGGATTAATTTTATAGTAATTTATTATCTTTCGATTATACCCTACTAATATACCATGACACCTAGGTTATAAAACCATAAAAATTTATTGGAATTTTGTCATAAAAGCAACAATTTTTAATATAAATTAGAGAAAGTATACCGAATTTGTTCAGTTTAGAGAAAAAAATATCAAATCTGGTATTGACGCAGTGATTTGGTAGATTTGACTAGTAAATATCCTTTCTGACTAGTAAATATCCTTACTTAATTATATTATTATATTTACATGTGAATTCTCTAATCTTCTAAATAGAAATATGTATTTTATATCACAACTATTTCATTTGCGTATTAAGTGAACGATTTTGACACCTTTTTAATACACTGAACCAAATTTTTATCCAAAACTTGGTGCGATTAAGAAAAAAATTTAACATTTTGGATGGCTCATTTGTAGTTGTTTAAAATACTAGCACGTTTAAGTGAAAAATTATTTACTATTAAACTAAAACATAAATAAAAAAGATAAAAAATATTAATTCCGTTTTAGAAAAAAAAATTACTATCACTTCTTAAAATTGATCTATTTTATTGATTTACGGGAGGTTTGAGAACAAGGACTTCATCTTGAATGTCAAGCGTCTTATTTATAGTCATCACAAGGACAAACCCATCAAAATTATGGTTATAAGGTTGTACCACTTAGTCGGTTAAGATTGGAGTTTCACCGAAACTATGACTTGTGAACTCATGTGGACCAATGATACGGTTATGCACTCGTGTGAAACTATGCCTTTGTGCGGAGTCGAATAGGTACATACATAAGCTAGCTATTTATATTCACATCAGTAGTAATTCAGGATATTGTCTACTTTGTTTTTTCTTCTATTATTATTATTATTATTATTATTATTATTAATGAGCAAAGAGTTATAAAAAACTAGTTGGAAGCCTAACAAGCTAAGTTTCAACAACGAACCATATTAGTTGAACAGGTTGTCGTGCTAGCCTACCAACGAGCCTCATGAAAAACCAACCAAGGGAGCCTAAGCGGATAGAAGGGATGATTATGTCGTAAGAGGGGCAAGTTAACTCTACCTTCCATGCCAAATTCTGCAATATTGCGCCATCGGGGACTCGAACCTGGGACCTCCTGGAGCGCATCAAACCTTTGAGGAACGAGGATGACCAGCTGAGCTAGCTACCCGTTATTATTATTATTATTATTTTTTATTATTTTTATTATTTTTTTAGAACGAGAATTTTATTGGATGAAAAAGGTATTTACACTGGACCGGAAGGAAGCCTAGCCACAAGCTGGGCTCCCACTCCTTTTTGGATGGCTAACCATAATCTGAAGAAAAGAGAGTTGTCGATTTTATGGTTGTAATCAAAGCTAGCTATACAATTTTGCAACCTCTTTACAAAAATTATCATGTCTTCTCCTAGTTCGCCTAGGGTCGTGAAGGACAACACACCAAGTTTGTATCCGTGAGCCTCACACTTAGCAAGGTATTTGGTGCGTTTCCGGGTGATAGCGTTCGAGATGGCTTGACCGGGTGAAAAGGCGACTCTCCCCCCACCTGTGAAAGGGGACACTCCGGTGACGTCAAAGCATACATCACGGCCGTTCTCCCAATTATATACTAGGATATCCGCTAGCCGTAGGGAACGCTCGTCGTCGGCCAATAAGCCCAGAGGCGCATCTTTCCGCGCTGACACGCCTGCCCTGAAAAACATGTCAGCGACCACGTCTCGGACCATGTCATGCCTGAACCTGAAGATATTTTCATTAAAAGGGAGAAAAACATTTTTACACCGACTTAGTAGGAATCCTAGCGACAAGTTGGGCACCTACCCCTTTTTGAATCGAGATGCCTAAACAAAAAAAGAGGGAATTGCCGATTTTATAATTATAATCGAAACTGGCTATACAATTATTATTATTATTATTATTATTATTATTATTATTATAAAAAGGATTTTTATTAGATAGAAATAGAAATTTACACATAAATGGTAGGAAGCCTCGTAACAAGATGGGCCCCTACCTCCTTTTGGATGGAAATGTGTAGTCTGAAAAAAAAAAGAATTGTCTATTTTGTAATTGTAGTCTAGGCTAGCGACGCAATTCTGCAACCTTGTCACAAAAGTTATCATGTCTTCTCCCAATTCTCCTAAGGTAGTAAAAGCGAGCACGCCTAAACCATATTCGTGGTCTTCGCATTTGGTTAGGTATTTGTTTCGTTTGCGAGTTATGGCATTCGAAATGGCCTGAACAGGCGTGAAGGCAGCTATCCCGCCTCCAGTAAACGGGGACACCCCGGTAATATCAAGGCACACATCACGGTCGTTCTCCCAATTATACACAAGGATGTCAACAGGCCTTAAGGAATTCTCGTTTTCCGAAAGAAAGCCCAGTTTGGCTTCTTTGCGAGCAGGGACGCCTTCTTTGTAACACATATCCTCCAGCACATCTCTGACTAAGTTGTGTATGAATTTGAGGCCCACCTCACTGGCACAGTGTAGAGCATGATCCCCAAAGACATTCATTCTTCTCCCACAACTAGTATATAAGCCATCCTCCTCAAACAAGGTTATTCCAAGCCTATAACTAAGAACATCCCGGAACTGCCGAGGCCCAACATATAGGTTAAGCCCAGGTATAGGGACAGTTTTAAGGAAGTCTTGGGCATGGCTTAGTTTTTTACACTACCATAAGATGTTGTCCCGCTCAGTCAAGTTGAATCTACTGGGTATATTCTTCTTGACCACATCGAAATACAGGACTGCCAATAAATGCATTGGACGTGGGGCAGTGGCTTGGATGTTAAAAAAATAAAAAGATAAATCACAGACTTGAATGAAGCTGGACAGGGCCTGCTGGAAGTTGTGATGTTGATTAGCAACAAGATGAGCTTTGAGGATAGTGTTCTACACTTGTTGAGTTTGTATACAAGAGGCTAGGAAACTGTAGTGGCTAGTATCCCCCATTGTGTAGACTCCTAAGCCTCCATCCTTCATAGGCAGGGTTTCTAAGTGTTGTTGAACTGGGCCAAATCTTGCACCATCTCCAGTCACAATGTGTCTGAGGAACTGTAGGAGGTGCTGGTCATAATGTGCTGCTGGAAGCTGAAGGGCCAAAGGGTTGGTAGTCCTCATTGTGAAGTATAGTCTGGAGACACTAGCATAATTCCTCGGCAGAAGTAACTCACAAGAAACTAGTTGGAAGCCTAGCAAAAAGCTGCGCTCCAACACCTTTTTAAATAGCTAAACCTAATCTAATGAAAGGAAATTGCGAACCTTAATATTGGCATCATGCCTAGCTATGAAATTTTTCAATCTTAACAAAAACTCTATAGTATCAATGTCAAGATCACCCAAGGTAGTAAACGCCGAAGTACCAAAACTATAACCATTGGCTCCACATACATCAAGATATTTACCCATTTTACATTCAACGGCTTAAACAAAGTAAGAACCGGTGTAAAAACTTCTACACCACCCCCAGCAAAAGGAGAAACCCCAGTCACATCCAAACAAGTATCACGACCTTCCTCCCAATTGTAGGCAAGGATGTCTGCCGGTCTGGAATCATTACTGTCACGAAATAAGAAACCCAAAGCCACTCAACTTTAGTATGTACACCTTCCCTATAACAAATATCCGCAAAGGTGTCACGAACAAAATCATGTTGAAACTTGAGTCCAACTTCATTGGCACAATGTAAGGCGTGATCGCCATATACATCCATGTCCCTGTTATAATATAAACAATTACTATTTTCTGCAAATAAGGTTATGCCCAGTCTATAACATAGAACTGCACAAAACTGACGTGGTCCAATCTTCTGTCCAAGCCCATCAGCAGGAATAGCAAGTGAATAATCTTGAGCATGCTTGGTTTTATTGCACTGCCAAAGTACTGAGTCACGCAATGACATATTTTAAAGGTAAGGCATGTCTTTCGTCACACTTGCAAAATACTGAACTTCCAGCCAATGCATAAGATAAGGGAAATTATGAGCTTGCTAAGTTATGAAGAATCAATACCACACATTTGAACAAAATGATCAAAAGCATGTTGATATGATGGGCCCTTAACTGGAATGCCTAAATATGTAGAGTCTGTTGATATATTATGTAAGAGAATCCCCTGTAGATGTATGGCATGGGAATAAGAAGCCAAAAAACAATATAGAATAGTATAAAACATATAGTAGATACCAAGACCCCCATCTTTGATAGGTAAAGACACTGGCCTCTGTTGTAATAAGCCAAAATTTGGTCTATCATCAGTCAGTAGTTCCCTCATATAATTGGAAAGATAACTATCGAATATTACTTGTGCTTCTTTCACATATTAGTAGCAGTAGTATGCATTATTATTATTATTATTATTATTACTATAAAAAAGCTTTAATTAAAGGGGGGAAAACAAATTACACCGAGTTGGTAGGAAGTCTAGCAACAAGCTTCTGAAGGCTTTTATTATTATTATTATTATTATTATTATTATTATTATTATTATAAAAAGGAAATTTTATTAGATAGAAAAGGCCTTTTACACTGAAATGGTAGGAAGCCTCGCAACAAGCTGAGCCCCTACCCCTTTTTGGATGGAAATGCCTAGTCTAAAGAACAGAGAGTTGCCAATTTTGTAGTTGTAGTCGAAGCTAGCTACACAATTCTGCAACCTCTTTACAAAAGCTACCATATCCTCTTCTAATTCTCTTAAGGTAGTGAAAGCTAGCACTCCGAGGCCATAGTCATGGGCAACACATTTGTCTAGGTATTTATTTCGTTTGCGGGTAGGCGTGTAAGCTGATCTCCCCCCACCTATGAACGGGGACACCCCGGTGACATCGAGACAGACGTCGCGTCCGTTCTCCCGATTGTATACCAGGATGTCCGCTGGCCGTAAAAAATTCTCGTTGTCCGATAAGAAGCCCATTTTGACTTCTTTACACGCAGCCACTCCATCCCGGAAGCACATGTCCGCGAGCACGTCTCGGACCAATTCGTGTCTGAACTTGAGGACAACTTCGCTAGTACAGTGTAAGGCATGGTCGCCGAAGACGTCCATGCCTCTACCGCAACTGGGGCATAAGCTGTTCTCCTCAAACATGGGTATCCCAAATCTGTAACTAAGCACGTCCCGGAACTTCCTTGGCCCAATTTCCTGATTAAGCCCAGCAATAGGGACTGCTTTGAGGAATTCTTGGGTGTGATTGAGCTTGGTGCATTTCCAAAGGGTGATGTCGCGTTCAGTCATAGTGAATCTGCTGGGGATGTTCTTCTTAACAGCATAGAAGTAGAGGATTGTCAGCGAGTGTATTGGGCTGGGGGCAGCAGCTTGGATGTTGTAAGAAGACGTCAAGTCGCAGACCTGAATGAAACTTGACAGGGTGTGCTGGTAGCTGGGGTGTGTGTAGTCCTAGACAACTATAGTGGTTGTTTCCTTCCATTGTATAGACACCAAGCCCACCATCCTTCATGGCAGGGTTGCCAGGCGCAGTTGAAGTGGGCCAAAACCAACTCCATCTCCTGTAACCAAATGCCCGAGGAACTGTTGGAGATGCTGATCATATAGGGCAGCAAGGAGCTGGAGAGCCAAGGGACTGGTAGTCCTCATTGTAAAGTAGAGTCTGGAGAC
Source organism: Papaver californicum (assembly GCA_023531435.1). Taxonomy (NCBI): domain Eukaryota; kingdom Viridiplantae; phylum Streptophyta; class Magnoliopsida; order Ranunculales; family Papaveraceae; genus Papaver; species Papaver californicum. Next base: position 4,971,674 of record JAJJMC010007119.1, on the reverse strand, counting down.
ACCAACACAGTTGTGCATGAGGAGTAGCTCACAATGTGGGTCCTGCAGCTTCTTCAGGGTCTCCATGAGCTGGAGAGTCTTTACTACTCTTCTTTGCACAAAGTCACTGTAGAACTTTAAGTCCTGACTGATTGGAGCTCCTAGTAGCTTCACCCCAAGCACAGGCCTGTTGGTATCAGCTGGGAAGACCCCTTCCATCAGACTTCTAGGATCAATTGTGGGCCAGAAGAGCTCTATTTTGGTGATGTTCAGGAGCAACCCCCTCATGCACCCTTCTGCATGGATGATGCTTAAGGATTTGACCGCCTCGATAGTGTCACCAGCAATGGTACCATCATCAAGGTACCAAGCATGTAGGTCTAGTGTGCAGACTGAAGCTATGATGATGATGATGAGGGGGTGCAAGGTCAGTGCAAAAAGAAGGGGGCCCAGGGGATCCCCTTGTTGGACTTCTTGTGCAGACATGAGGATGTTGTCTTGGTAGTATAGTTTGTCTAGCTTGGCATAACAAAACTCAACCCATTTAGAGATGCAAGGGCACTTGTCTCTGACTTCCTTAATCATGGCAGATATGTCCACCATGTTGAAGGCATTGCTAAGATCTACTAGGAGCATACACTTGTTAAGGGAGTTACCTTAGAGCTCCAGGAGCCTGTTGGATGAATGCAGGATTGCCTCACCTCTACATTGGATCCCCACCCCAAACTGGAAGTCACCTAGGTAGGCAGTCATCTCTTTACAAACAGCAGAGGCAGTCAACTTAGAACACAGCCTCCTCCAGATTTTTCCCACTGCAATGGGCCTTAACCCTCCATCAGGTTTAAGCAGGGGAGTCAAGGGGGCACTGGAAATGTACTCCCATAGCTATGGAGGGCACCTCCCTGCCAACCACAAGTTAACCACCCTAGTGATGGAAGAAAGTAACTCATCAGCCATAGCTGCGGCAGGGCCACACAGGGAATCCAGTAGGTATTGGGCCCTAAGGCCATCCCTCCCACAGGAGGTCCCTTTGGGGAAGCCTTTTATAGCTTTCAGGACAGCTGTGTTGTCAACACTAAGTGCATCACCTTGGACAGGTTCTGCAGGGATGGAAGGTGGAGGGGCTCTAGGATGTTTCTGGCTCAGGTCCGCTAAGGTGGCTGAGGAGTCAGGAGCAATTTCATTAGAAGCAAGCACCTTGATAGTTGTAGTGTACTGGCCATAGCTCAGGTTTCTCCTGCAAGCAGTGAGGTTTGAGCCCCCAGACCTCCTTTTGTTGGTTCTGCTCCTTTGAAGTAGCTTATCCTGATCCAAGAGGGTATGCACCATGCTGAGACACCCCTTGTCATTCCACTGGAGTAAGGCCTAGTTTATGCTGCTAGTCTTAAGCCTTCTTCTTGCCCTGATCTTGCTTCCATAATGCTTTTAGGGGCATATAAGCTGAGGGTATATACTGGCATGAGGAGAATGTGTAACCACTCTGACAAATCAAGAGGGTTAGCGGAGACCTTGTCCAGAGTAGCCTTTAATCATCTGGAGAAACTAAGCCTACATTGGGGGGGATGCTGACCACTGTAGTGCAGTTCATCTGAATGACTTGATTGAGCAACTCCAAGGAGAGGCCATATGGTGACTCTGGTTCCACTAGCTCACTTGGTTCTGCAATGGAATCTTGTGGTTTGTCTAGGCCATGCACCAGGAAGTCAGCAGATAGCCCATTGTAAGTCCTGGTGATGATATCCCCATCATAAATTCTGCAAGGTCTTCTCCAGGAATAGATGTGCATGCATTTGGTGCACAGCCACATCTGCAGGCTAGACAAGACCACCTCCCAACCTTTGTAGACAGCAGCATCCTTGCTGATCCTTCCTCTACAAATGGATTTTGACTCCTCAGCTGGGAGGTGCATTTTCTGGAGGTGTCTCTAGAAGCCGGTTTTACTCACGCCCCCCCCCCCCCCACCACCACCACACACACACACGCCATTATTGTAGCCATCAAACCTCATGTATGGGCATTGGAACAATGTTTCCTTATGATGACCACCTATGTCATCTCCTGGTGATGGGATTATTATTATTATTATTATTGTTATTATAAAAACGAGGATTTTATTAGATTGGGAAAATCGGTTACACATTAGTGGTGGGAAGCCTCGCCACAATCTAGGCTCCGACACCCTTCTGAATGGAAATGCCTAGTTTAAAGAAAAAAAGAATTGCTTATTTTGTAATTGGAGTCAAGGCTTGCGATGTAGTTCTAAAGCCTCGACACAAAAGATATAAGGTCCTCCTAATTCCCCTAAAGTGGTGAACGCTAGCACATTGAAACCATATCCATGGTCTTCACATTGGGTAAGGTATTTGCTATTCTTGCGAGCTGTAGCGTTCGAAATTGCCTGACTGGGAGTGAAGGCGGATCCCCTGGCACCCGAGAACGGGGACACTCCTGTGACGTCAAGGCACACGTCTCGGCCATTCTCCCAATTATATACTAGTATATCTGTCGGCCTCAAGGAGTTCTCATTGTCCAAAATAAAGCCCAGGTTGGCTTCTTTACGAGCGGAGACTCCTGCTTTGTAGCACATGTCTGACAGCACATCCCTGACTAAATCATGTCTAAATTTAAGACCCACCTCACTATCGCAATGAAGTGTATGATCGCCAAATATGTCCATACCACGCTCGCAACAAGAACATAGGCACCCCTCCTCGAAATGTGCTAAACCAAGCCTGTAACTAAGGAAAACCCAGAATTGACGAGGCCCAATAGCTTGGTGAAGCCCAACTATGGGGATTGCCTTAAGAAATTCTTGGGCATGGCTCAACTAGTTGCAATGGCAAAGGATGGTATCTCGCTCGGACAGGTTGAAGCTAGTGGGTATATTCTTCTTGATCACATCAAAGTATTGGGCTACCAGAAAGTGCATAGGGCGTGGGGCAGCGACTTGGATGTTGGCACAAGATAGAGGGACCCCACAGACTTGTGTGAACCTGTTTTGAGCCTGTTGGAAGCTAAGGGGCTGGTCTGCATCATTATGAGTATGAAGGATGATGTTCTGCAGCTGCTGTGTTTGTATGCAGGAGGCTAGGAAGTAGTAGTGGCATGTGTCTCCCATGGTATAAACACCTAAGCCACCATCCTTCATATGCAATGTAGCTAGACGCATCTGAGAAGGACCAAATCCCTCCTCATGACCAGCCACTATGTGTCTGAGAAACTGCATGGGGTGTTGGTCAAAATGAGCAGCTGGGGCCTAGAGGGCTTGAGGGTTTGTGGTTCTCAGAGTAAAGAAGAGTCTGGATACCCCGACACAATTTCTCAACAACAAGAGCTCACTCTATGGGTCCTGCAAAGCCTTCAAAGACTGCATAAGATGTCATATCTTGTCCACTCTTCCCCGCACGATGTCTCTGCAAAAGCTTGAGTTTAAGCTGACTGGTCCTCCTAGTAGCTTAACACCCTGAGTTGGCCTTCTGATGCCTGCAGGGAAGATACCCTCCTCCAAAACTCTAGGATCAATCATTGTCCAGAAGAGCTTTGTCTTGCTGATGTTGATATAGAGCCCTCTACCGCTGCCTTCTCTCTGGATGATTTGCAAGGCTTTGGAAACCTCCAAAGAATCACCTGCAATTGTGTCATCGTCCAAATACCATGCATTCCTCACAAGGGAGCACTCAGATGCTATATGAGAGATGAGGGGATGCAGGGTTAGAGCAAAAAGCAATGGTCCAAGGGGATCCCCTTGTTGCACTCCCTGAGCAGAAAGGAGAACGTGATCGTGGTAGTATAATTTTGCTGGATTTGCATAGCAAAATTCTACCCATCTGGAGATGCTTGGGCATTTTCTCCTCACCGCATGAAGCATCACAGTTCTGTCCAACATGTTGAAAGCGTTGCTGAAGTCTATCAACAGCATACTCATGGTCTGGCAACTCCCCTGTAACTCCAGGAGTTTGTTAGCTGAATGGAGGATGGCTTCTCCCCCACACTGGACACCCACTCCAAACTGATAATCACCTAGGTAAGGTGCCAAATCCTTACTCACCACTGCTGCTGCCAGTTTGGAGCACAGCCTCCTCCAAATGTTCCCTACGGTTATTGGCCTTATACCTCCTCCCGGTTTGAGAAGAGGGGTTAAGGGATCACTAGCACATATGCACCCAACATGGGGGGACATTTTCTAGAAATCCATAAATTAACCACACCTGTTAATGGGATGAGCAACTCCTATGCAACAGCGGAAGCATGTCCATTTAAGGCATCTAATAAGTATTGTGCCCTAAGGCCATCCCTACCACAAGAGGTACCCTTAGGGAATCATTTAATAGCATTTAAGACAGCTTTCTTGTCCACGCATAGTGCATCTGCTTGGATATGACCCTCTGGGATCCTTGGTGAAGGGACAATGGGATGCTTGGTCCTCAGTTCATCTAGAGTTGCTGGAGAGCTTGGTGCAAGACCATTAGAGGACAAAACGTTAATTGCTGCCGTGTATTGACCATAACTTCATTTCCTCTTACAAGCAGAGAGGTTTGAGCCACCTTGGTTCATTTTAGGTGTCTCGCTCCTTTGTGTGTTTGGTAGCTCCAAAAGGTTGTGCACTAAGCTGTAGCACCCAACTTCATTCCATTGATGTAAGGCTTGGTTAATGCTAGATGCTTGGAGCTTCTTTCTTGTGCCAGACCTCTCCTCCTAGAGCTCCTAGGATTGTACAAGCCAAGAATGCAAATGGGTAATAGCAACTAATGCACCCACGCTACCAAGTCTGTAGGATTAGCTATGACTTTCTCCAAAGTGGACTTGAGGGTTCTAGAAAAGCTCAACCTACACTGTTGTGGAATGCTATCCACTGTAGGTACATTCCTCATGAATAGCATATTAAGCATATCCAAAGGGGAACTTGCTGGAATAACAGGCTCTGCATAAACCACTATGTCTGGTGCAATGAGTGGTTTGTCAATCCCATAAATCAAGAACTCTACCGTCATACCATTGAGTGGCTTGGGTATAAAGTCAGCATGGTCGCGGCAGGGTCTCTTCCAAGAATAAGTGTGCATACATAACGAACACATCCACATTTCCAGACTTGCCAGGACCTGTTCCCATGCTGTATACACTGCCAAATCTGCGTTAATCCTGTTTTTACATGAGGACCTGGCTTCCTCTGAAGGCATATGCATGTCTTGAAGATGCTTGATGAAGCCCGACCTGCTGAAACCTCTATTTCCCACCTCATTTGTGCACCCATCGAACCCTTTAAAAGGACAATGAAAGCAAAATTCGCCTTGGGATCCCTCTACTGCAATGTCTGGTAAGCCCATGGCTGATCTAGTGGTGGTTGGCATTGTGGCAGGAACTGACTTGTAGCTTCTCATGACGTGAATATGACCTGAAGTGTACAGAAACTTCTGCTCTGGAATAAGCTCAAACATCACAATGCAGAAGCCTATACTAAGAGTAGAAACTGGGCACCACAAACATGTCTTGTATCCATCCAAGAAGTGAAGTGTGACAGGGACAGACTTAAAACTGTTCAGGAATTGAATGTGGACTGGAATGCTCAGGAACTTTAACTCTGGAATGGACTCAGGAAACACACTGCAGGAGCCTTGCCAAAGAGTTGAAACTGGACACCACAGACTTTTCCTGAAGCTAGACAAGAGGTGGAGTGGATATGTCTGGACCCCAACCACTAGACTGCTAATGCATGCACTAGTTGGGCTAAAATTGCAGAGAAAAATGAAAAAGAACTGGAAATGACAGGAAGTGTATCTCTGGATTGGACATAGGCAACCAAATAAAATTGCTTAAAATTGACAAACACAGGGTATTCTTGGAAATAATCAAGAAATGGAATAGAGATGGAATGAGCCATACAGGGATCACAAACACCACCCAAATGTTGTTTCCTGAATTGAATATACACCACAAAACAGTTCTGAAGCCAGCCGAAAAATAGGTTGGTGTTGAAATGAGCCAGGAATGGGTCTCCAACACTACCCAAAACCTATTGCCTGAACTGAATTTACGCCACAAAGCAGTTCTAAAGCTAACCGAAAAATGGGATGGAGATGAATCACCAACACCAAGAAGCAACATCTTAACCCAGATATAGATATTAAAAACCAAGAACTAAACACAAGATGAAAAAGACCTGAGTTGAAATGGGAAGTTATGAAGCTAGCCGACAAATGGGATGGAGATAAAATCACCAACACTAAGAAGCAGGAGCTTAACCCAGATGTAGAAATTGAAAATCAAAAACTGAACGAAAAAAGAAATAGACCTGAATTGAAACGTGAAAATAATTCTGTATGGAACACTACCACCAAACTGCAAATGTTAGGCTTGAATTTACAAACTAAAAAATGAAAAGCAAGAAACCTAGATGCGTAACCTACTGAGATGTAAGTATGTACAGTGGTGGTGGGAGATGTATGATGTCTAACAGGGGAGAGTGTAACCTGAAGCGAAGGATGCATGGCTGAAGCTTGGGTATTGTACGGATTCCCACCTAAAGATGAGCTCAGGGAGTTCATTCAATTCACCATTAAATAGGGAAGCAGAGCTTCTCTCTCCTCTTGAATCCATATCTAGAAGGCATTATTATTATTATTAATCTTTTTATTATTATTATTATAAACGAGAAAATTTTATTAGATAGGAAAATCCGTTTACACATTAGTGGTGGGCAGCCTCGCCACAAGCTGGGCACCGACACCCTTTTGAATGGAAATGCCTAGTCTAAAGAACGGGGAGTTGCCTATTTTATAGTTGTAGTCTAGACTAGTAATACGGTTTTGGAACCTCGTCATTAAATCTATAAGGTCCTCTCCTAATTCCCCTAAAGTGGTGAACGCTAGCACGCTGAAACCATATCCATGTTCTTCACATTGGGTTAGGTATTTGTTGTTCTTGCGAGTCGTAGCATTTGAGATTGCCTGACCAGGCGTGAAGGCAGCCCTCCAAGTACCCGTGAACGGAGACACTTATGTGACGTCAAAGCATACGTCGCGGCCATTTTCCCAATTATAAACGAGGATATCTGCCGGCCTCAAAGAGTTCTCGTTGTCCGAGAGGAAGCCCAAGTTGGCTTCTTTACGAACGGGGAAGCCAGCTTTGTAGCACATATCAGAAAGCATGTCCCTGACTAACTCATGCCTAAACTTGAGGCCCACCTCGCTAGCGCAATGGAGTGCATGATCACCGAAGACGTCCATGCCTCGCCCACAACAAGAACAAAGGATCCCCTCCTCAAATTGCGATAAACCAAGCCTGTAACTAAGAACTGCTCGAAATTGCCGAGGCCCAATGGCTTGATGAATCCCTGATGTGGGGATGGCTTTAAGAAAGTCTTGGGCATGGCTCAACTAGTTGCATTGCCAAAGGATGGTGTCTCGCTCGGTCAGATTGAAGCTAGTGGGTATGCACTTCTTGACCACATCGAAGTATTGGGATGCCAGTAGGTGCATCGGGCGAGGGGAAGCAACTTGGATGTTGGCACTAGAAGGGAGCTACCAAGCTTGCGTAAACCTGACTAGGGCCCGTTGGAAGCTAGGGTGCTGGTCAGCTCCGCAATGGGATTTGAGGATGATGTTCTGCAGCTGTTGTGTTTGTAAGCAAGAGGCTAGAAGCTGTAATGGCAGGCATCACCCATGGTGTAAACCCCTAAGACGCCATCCTTCATTGTCAAGGTAGCTCGACGCATCTGAGTGGGACCAAACCCTTCCCCATCACCTGTCACGATGTTCCTGAGAAAATGCATGAGGTGCTGGTCAAAATGAGCAGCTGGGGCCTGGAGAGCCTGTGGATTGGTGGTTCTCAGAGTAAAGAAAAGTCTGGAGACACCTGCACAATTTCTCAACAACAAGAGCTCACTCTGTGGGTCCTGCAAAGAATTCACGTACTCCATTAGCTGACATGTCTTGTCCACTCTCCCCTGAACCATATCCCTGCAAAAGCTAGAGTCTAAACTGACTGGCCCACCAAGTAGCTTAACCCCCAAAGATGGTCTGTTAATGCCTGCTGGGAAGGTACCCTCCTCCAAAACTCTATGATCAACTATTTTCCAAAAGAGCTCTGTCTTGCTGATGTTGAGGAAGAGCCCTCTGTTGTTGCCTTCTCTCTGGATGATTTGCAAAGCTTTGGCTACCTCCAAAGAATCATCTGCAAATAGTATCGTCATCTAGGTACCAAGCATTCATCTCCTTCTGAGGGTATTTATTAAAAATATCAATAAAGGAGCAATTACAATGAGTTGGTAGGTAACCTAGCAACAAGCTGGGCACCTACACCTTTTTGAATAGAAATACCTACTCTAAGAAAAAGGGAATTTCCTACTTTATGGTTGTAATCATGACTATCCATGTAATTCTCCAACCTCTTAGAAAAAATTATTGTGTCCTCTCCAAGTTCTCCTAGGGTAGAAAAAACAAGCACTCCAAAGCCATATCCATGAGCAGTGCATCTGTCCAAGTATTTGTTTCGTTTACGGTTAATGGCATTTGAAATGGCTTGACCCGGTGTAAAGACAACTCTCCTTCCACCAGTAAAAGATGACACCCCTATAACATCGAATAAAACGTCACTTCCATTCTCCCAATTATAGACAAGAATGTCAGCAGGCCTTAAGGAATTTTCATTGTCTGAAAGAAAGCCCAATGTGACCTCTTTATGAGCGGATATGCCTACTTTATAACAAATATCAACACGTCTCTAAATAGATCATGTCTGAATTTGAGACCGACGTCACTAGCACAATATAAGGTGTGATCGCCAAAAACATCCATTCTTCTACCACAGCTAGTGCACACACTGTTTTCTTCAAACAATAGTATTCCTAGACGATAGCTAAGAACGGCTCTGAATCGATGAGGCCCAGTTGACTGATTCATCCCAACAATAAGAACAACTTTAAGAAAGTTTTGAGCATGATCCAGTTTGTTACTCTGCCATATAAGTTTTTCACATTAAGTCATGGAGAGTCTGTTGGGAATGTTCTTCTTAACAACACCAAAGTAACTAACTGCCAAAGAGTGCATATAACGTGGGGCAGTAGCTTGGATGTTGAAGGTAGAAGAAGATAATACGCAGACCTGTATGAAATTGGATAGAGCATGATAAAAGTTATGGGGTACTTCTGAATTCATTGGAGTTTTGATAATAACGTCCTACAAATGTTTAGTCTGGATGCAAGATGCAAGATAGTTGTATTGGCTGATATCCTCCATTGTGAAAACACCAAGACCACCATATTTCATGGGCAATATAGTTATGCGTTGTTGATATGGACCAAACCCTGCACCATCTCCAGTGACAAGGTGTCTAAGAAACTAAAATAAGTGTTGGTCATAGTGTGAAGCAGATTGTTGAAGTGTCATTGGTCTAGTTGTCCTCAAAGTGAAGTAAAGTCTGGAAATACCAGTACAATTGCGCAAGAGTAATAATTCACTTTGTGGGTCCTGCAATATCTTCAAAGTGTCCATTAACTGTATAGTCTTCTCTATTCTACTTTGCACTAAGTCATCGTTGAAATTTTAGTCAAGAATAACAGGTCCCGCTAGTAGCTTCACACCCAATGAAGGTCTACTTATATTGGCAGGGAAAACTCCTTCATCAAAACTTATAGGGTCAGTATTGGGCCAAAAGACTTCAGTTTTGTTGATGTTGAGATACAAGACCCTACTGCTGCCTTCAGATTGTATAATATTCAGGGCTTTGGCCACCTCCATTGTGTCCCCAGCTAAAGTACCATCATCAAGGTACCAGGCATGCAAATCAAGAGTGCATTCTGATGTTATTTTTATAATAAGTTGATGCAGAGTCAAAGCAAAAAGTAAGGGACCAAGAGGGTCACCTTGCTGAACTCCTTGTGCAGAATAGAGTATATTATCATTGTAGTAGAGCTTTGCTGTGTGGCATAGCATAACTCCACCCACCTAGATATATTTGGGCATTTACACCTAACTTTTTTGATAATTGTGGATCTGTCAACCAAGTTGAATGCATTTCTAAAGTCAATTAGGAGCATACTCATATTTTATAAGTTACCTTTTATTTCAAGGAGCCTATTTGCAGAGTGTAGTATGCCTTCACCTCCACATTGATCACCAACACCAAATTGATAATCCCCTAAGTAAGTGGACATTTCTTTGCTAACTGCAGTGGCAGCAATTTTAGAGCACAACCTCCTCCAAATAATTCCCACATCTATAGGCCTCAGGTCTCCTCCTGGTTTGAGCAAGGGTGTTAAGGGAGCAATAGATACTCCCCAAGCACAGATGGACATTTACCTTCCAAACACAGGTTAACCACACCTGTTATGGAAGTTAAAAGATCATCTGCAATTGTTGTAGCTGGACCACTCAGAGCATCTAAAAGATGTTGATCTCTAAGCCGATCTCTGTCACAAGAAGTCCCCTTAGGGAAGCTTTTGATTGCACCCAATAGAATATTATTATCAATAGTTAGAGCAACAACTTGGATAGGTTCAGATGGAATGGATGGTGAAGGAGTATTGGGATGTTTTTGGTTCAGTTCATGAAGAGTATCAGCATAATTAGGAGCAATGCCATTGGAGGAAGGAACCTTGATGGCTGCAGTATATTGGTCATAACTCATCTTTTTTCTGCAAGCATTTAGATTAGAACCACTTTTCTTCTTATTTTATTTTTTTGCTCTTTTGAATTTGCTTTCACATTTCCAAGAGTGTATAAACCATGTTAAGGCGGTTATTGGTTTCTTTCCACTGTAGCAAAGTGTAATTAATGTTGGCAGTTTATAACATTTTTCTTGTTCCAGATCTCTCTTCCGTGGTGCACTTAGGGGTATATAAGTTTAATGTGCAAACTGGCAAAAAAAAAGAGATGTGACCATACAAAAAAATCCATTGGGTTAGCAATTACCTAATCCAAAGTTGCTTTGAGAGTTCTTGAAAAATTAAGCCTGCATTGAGGAGGAATACTAGCTACAGTGCTGAATTGCTTCTGGTAAACCAGATTAAGCAAATCCAAGGATAAAACATCTAGTGCTTCAGGTTCATCAATAATATTTGACTCATGGGTCATTGCATGTGGCTTGTCTATACCATGTATCAAAAAATCTACAGATAAACCATTGTAAGGCATGGATACCAGCATGCATGCGACATGGCCTTCTTCATAAGTAGATATGCATAAATTGGGTGCAAAGCCACATCTGCATGTTAGATAAGACACATTCCTAAGCATAATACACTGTTGAATTATTATTGATCATGTCTCTGCAATTATTTTTGGCCTCTTCAGTTGAAAGATGTCTATCATGTAGATGCATGTAAAAACCAGTTCTACTTAAACATCTGCCACCAACTCCATTATTGCACCCATCAAAGTTCTTGAAGGGGCATTAGAACAGGGAATCATTAGTCAAAAGCCTTTCATCAAAGTCTGGTGATTCTTGAAACGCTATTCAAGATCTAGTTCTTTACATAGTGCCAAAAACTTAAGAAAATAACCATCGCAACTGCAATAACGGCCTCGAAGGATCGTGAAAAATCAAGAAGAGCAGAAAACCATCCTCTTTCGCAGGCAATTAGGTAATAAGAACAAGGAGGGAAAGAAGTGAATATGCAGATTGAATACCAAGGGAAAACAAAAGAAACAAAAATCGACTTTCAATCTGTGGAATTGTCTCCTCCAAATCGCCGGACTTTCTCTCCACGCCCTTATTATTATTATTATTATTATTATTATTATTATTATTATTATTATTAT
>JAJJMC010007119.1:4904078-4953837 GCA_023531435.1 Papaver californicum | reverse complement strand
ATTATTATTATTATTATTATTATTATTATTATTATTATTATTATTATCAATAAGGGAGTTATTACAAAGAGTTGGTTGGTAGCCTAGCGACAAGCTGGGCACCTACTCCTTTTTGAATAGAGATGCCTATTTTAAGAAAAAGGGAATTGCCTACTTTATGATTACAAACATAACTAGCCATACAATTCTGCAGCCTCTTCAAGAAAACTGTTGTATCCTCTCTAAGTTCTCCCAAGGTAGAAAAAGCGAGCACACCAAAGCCATAACCATGAGCATTTCATCTGTCCAAGTATTTATTGTGTTTATGGTTGATACGACTTGAAATAGCTTGACCAGGTGTGAAGGCACCTCTTCTACTACCAATAAAAGAAGACACCCCTGTAACATCGAAGCAAACGTCTTGTCCATTCTCCCAATTGTAGACAAGAATATCAGCGGTCCGTAAGAATTTTTCGTTGTCAGATAGAAAACCCAATGCAACCTCTTTACGAGTTGACACCCATGCTTTGTAACAAATATCGGCGAAAACATATCGAACTAAGTCATGTCTAAACTTGAGCCTGACGTCACTAGCACAATGTAAAACATGGTCTCCAAACGCATCCATTTCTCTGCCACATTTAGCACATACACAATTGTCCTCAAATAAGGTTATTCCTAGTCGATAACTAAGAATAACTCTAAATTGGCGAGACCCAGTTGTTTGGTTACATGAATTGTGAATTTATCATACGGATTGCGGACATGTACCGTAATAGTTGAACAGGTTGTCGTGCTAGTCTACCAGCAAGCCTCATAAGGAACCATCCAAGGGAGTCGAAGCGGAAAGGGGGACTGATTATGTCGCAAGGGGAGCAACTTAACACTACCTTCCATGCCAAATTCTGCAGTATTGCACCATCGGTGATCCGAACCTGAGACCTCTTGGAGCGCATCAAACCTGTGAGAAACGACAATGACCAGCTGAACTAGCTACCCACTGTTAAAAGCAATCAAATTACATGGGGAAGGATAAACGTATCATTCAAGTGAAACAAAATAAAACAACACACTATATTATTACACCTAGTATTCCGAAGAGAAAAGAATTTGTACACCGGAAATATGACCAAATACAAGCATGTAAAGAGCCGACATATTCTAACCATTTTGAAAGTTTGTCTTCTAAAGAAAGATGAGCTCCATCAAATGAGGAGATTTTTGCCTAATTAGTCTCGATGATGGTGAAGATATTGGTGGCCAAAAATTATCGCCGATGTACCTCTACCCTTGTACTAAGAGAAAGATTTCTCTTAAAGCCATAGAGAAACTTCATGATAACGCAGACAAAAACGCTATGAAAATACATAAAATATGTTGGAAAACGGGAAAGATGAAACATTGTAAATCTTAAATTTTTTAATTATAAAACAGAAAAGGAAATAACAAATTAAGGGAGTAGTTTTATGTTCGCCAGAATATGGGATTATGTTATCCGAAAAATCACACGAAAAAAAAGGAAAAAAAAAAAGAGAGAGAGTTTTTGATTCCTATCTTTGAATTTTTCTTAACCTGTATTTTCTCTCCCAAAATTCCTTCTTCATTAATGTTGGTAATTCTCTACAAGTACTAACTCATTCACGCTTCATACACCTAAAATATTTTGGAAGCCTTCGGCCGCATAATCGTCGGTTTGGATTGTTCGCCCGCCTTACCCAATACACAAATCGGAGTCTGCCTCTGTTGCCAACGCTCAAGACACTTACACTCTACTTGTACTTAATAGGTGTTCTGTTTGAGTCCGAAAATATGTATTACCGTACGAAATAAATCAGGGATGGACTCATAATTTTTATTAGGTAGGGCTTGAATGTTATTGACAAAGCGAGTGGAGGTCATGAAAAAAAAAGTAGTATGAATCGCATAATCAATGTATAATAGTCATACTAATTATTAGTAAAAATTTGAAGTATTTGATGAATTTATAATTTATGGAAGATAAATGTGTTTGAGAAGAAAAAACTTTTTATTTTAAACAAGATTTTGATTCTGATACTCTCTCATAATATAGGCTAAGACTAAAATTTATATAAGTTAAAAGATGGGCTAAACCCAAAATCAAAAAAGAAAATTGAATAACAAAAACACATTGAGCCAAAAATAAAGACAAACTATACTCTCAGTTAATCCCTTATTAGATCCGTCCCGGAAATGAATAGAGAATCATACCGCATATGCCGAAGAGTGTCAGATCCTTATCTTAAACTTTAATGATTATAAATTAACTTTCATTATTATGAAACTGTACTATTCAGAATTGTTACATCATTTGCCGCCCACGTTGGCACCAAAACATGGGCATGTTCTTTTATAAATATATGAACACTGAAACATGAAACTAGACCCGACCAATCAAACTATATTCCCCTACTTGCCTGTTCATTCAAAACCTAAACACACACCTTCATTTTTATCTGTAAATGTTCTTTTCGGAAACCCCACCTTGTGTTGGCACTTGGCAGGGCGGATATATAGATACGCAAAACTTTTTCTAAACTTGCCGTTGAGAGATACTTCTTCTTTTAAAAATAAAAATTTAATCAAAATTCACTCGTCGATATAAAAAAGGATATCTATAAGACTTCGGAAACAAAATGAGCCTCTACTGGCATACGAACACGTAGAAGATGGTTTGAGAAGGTTTGGCGAGAGGAAAAGAAACGTAAGGTTTTTCATGCGTGCTATTTACGCGTGGATATAAGCTCAATATATAAAGAGAGAGTACAAGGAAACCAACCGATTTAATATAAAAACAACTAAACAAGAAAAGCCAAGAAAATCTATACAAAAACAAAAAAATGAGCCCATAAAAAGTGAGTGAAAGGAAGGCATCAATATATATAGTGGAGAAGAGAACCCCACTTTCCCCTCACAATCTTTTATACTCGTCAGAAAATTTTACTTTACAAATTTGAGGAATGAAGTTAACGAGTGGCTTTTTTCCGTTGGAGGTTTTTTTTCTTTTTAAAGTGAAACACAACTTTTTTTTCCCAAAACCATTTTAATGTTAATGACGACTGTTTAAGGTTTGAGAAACTGCTGTTTTTGGTTTGAGAAACTCCTGTTTTCTTTTGAAATACGACCGTTAAAACGGTCATATCTATACAACGTGCTAATAAAAATCACTGATATTCGTATTTAAATAACACCGATGAATAAAAAAATCAACATTATTTAAATCCGTTATTATTATTTTCAGGCATGTTAAAACTATTTTTAAAATTAAATTTTATATATTTTTTTTCTTAATAAAATTTTAGCTTAAGTTTTTCTTGATTATTTTTTCTATTTTCACGTCCGTTATAAGAGTTTTTTAAAAAATATCATATTTTTTATTTCTAATCTAATGTATAAAAATTAAAATTAAAATCTTTAAAATAAAAAGAACATTGTAACAGCATTATTAAACCCGTTATAACTGTTTACACATATGTTATAACCATTAGATAGAAAATTAAAATCATAATTTTTATTAATTTTATTTATTTAATAGTTATAACGTCCATTAAAACTTCAGTAATATAAAACGAAATGCATTTTTCCCTGTATAACTTTTTTTTAGCTCCGAACATTCTCATAACCGTTAAGATGCGTTGTAACTATCAAAGCCACAAATCGTGACTGGATCTGTGTCTGTTTTTCGAACCGTGTAAATTTATTTTTTACTCTGTAGAAACGTTTCTTATGTCAGCTATCAGCCTATCACGGCCTTAACTAGTGACTCGTGTCTAATCCTTCAAACTTTGTTTGAATAGAAAATGAGTCTTATAAATGAAAAAAATGTACTTGGCTTTTCTTCTTTACCAAGAAGAAAACATGATTTTTGTACACAATAAACGATAACATGCATCGCCATTACAAAGTAGACTGTTAATTGGAGTAATAAAAAGCCGTCAGATTCCCTGATTTGATCATGACGTGTTGGAAAAAAGAGACCACTTCCACTACTTTTTAATGTAAGCCCCCCACCCTCACTTCCTTTTGCTATCATGAGCCAAGAGCTTAGTGTTTGCCAGAAAGGAGAAAGAAACGCTCTATTTTTGCCTTTTGTTTTGTTGTTTTCTTTTTCATCCTATTCATGTCCGGCGCGCACAATACCCATGTCTGGCGCATGTTTGTTTAGATTGCATCTCAGAATAAAAGAAATGGATAATAATATTTTCCCGAATAACCAATTTTGATTTATTAATCGGCCGTGGTCCTGATGTTTCACACGAGAGTACGTTAGTTTGTTGTTTGCGCTTGTGATCGGCTGTAGAACGTTGGATTTTTTTTTTTAAACATGAAATTTAATAATTTATTAAAGGGTTATTATAAGAGGGTATACAATATTCATAGGTTCAAATACAGTTGGACCGATATGTTAAGAATTACAGTAAACTAATATTAAAATAAGATACGAATAGTATTTTTCGGATTTGAATAAAAGCGGGGAATAACTATTGGAATTAACAAGGTGGATTGGGATGATGTTGTCAAGTTTCCACAAGATTTCGACGAATGTTTTCCACAACAAAAAATTGTACCTTTAATGGATATGGATATTTTGTTTTCTTCTTTCTTTTTATCGGTATTGGGCAAGGATAAAATATGGGACTATTTATCGGATGATATCACGATTTGATAAAAACCTTGTTTGCCTATCTAGTTTTTCTGAAATTTGTTGTTAGTATTTGAACTTTAGTCAACCGTCAATGGCTACAATTGATTTGGCTGATCATTACAGAATTATAATATAACTAGAAAAATTAACTAATTTCTCAACATTGTTATACTTCATGACTTAAATATCATGTTAAGTGGCCATTAACAGGGCCGACCCTAAGGCAAATGAAGTCTATCAAGACTTTGTCTTGGCAGCACCGGATAGTGGAGCAACAAAGGATAATTCAAAGGAGGTTTTACCTTTTGGGGAAACTATTATTGTAAGTAAAAAAATATGACCAAATCTTAAGAAAATGAATGGGCAAATACCAATAAGGTGTTATTACCACAGCAAAATTTGAATAAGAAAACAAAAAAAATCAAACACCAAATATCTTTTTTAGCATTTTCTCTGTAACCCTTCCTTCCTTCCTTCCTTGATCTTCTTTTTATATGAATCACGACAACCACTATCAAATTTATCTTTTTGAAGCATATCCACTATCAATTGAATGGGGAGTGAATTATCAATGGATTAGATTATGTATTTTATAAGTACAAGAATTGTGATTTATATGGAATTTAATCGTTTGGGTTTTTTAAGTCTCCAATCAAATTTTTAAGATAAAAACTTCAAATCTCCAACAAATTTAAACTTTCCAACGTTGGTTGTTTATTGATTTAAACTGGTTTTTTACTGTGGTTTTTTATTTAATATGGATATGCGAAAGGAAAGCAAGCTTCTGAGAATTGAAATAGAAAGAAAAAAAAAGTAATTTGAATATACTAAATCTCTTGCAGGTTATCTTGTAATTTTTTAATGAGAAATTAACTAATAGTTTAGTTTTATGTTATATTGGCATCTAATTGAAGAAAATATATCGTGGGGTGCTTGATAAATTGCCTCAATGAATATTCATAAGAAGAGACATTACTGATGGGGGCAATAACTGAGATTTTACCTTGGGGCAGCAAAATCTCAAGGCCGACCCTGGCCATTAGTCTCCTTTGCCCATAATTTCAGATAAATCAAGGTTTTCAACCTTTCTTTATACCTGCAATTCAACAATATTCTGCCGAGCTAACTTTAACAAATACTAAATTAATACTTTAGCTAAGTAGCAAAAACAATCATCTTTAACCCCTTACAAATTGTGATAGTCGAGAATGTGTTCGACTACAAAAATAAACTTTCAAATTTTTACATAAACTTAACAAACTAGCATGGCAAGGTAAATGAGATAGATTGATGAAGATTGACCAGCTCATATTGGCTCCAAAAAAGCCGATCTGAGCAGAGCAGTGCTTAAAATTTTAGGATTTTCGTATCCGGTTTTTAGGCATGGTACCACATAATAAAAGTGTTAAACCCAAAATTAATTTGTCATAGTTTGAGAGTTTAAAACTCATATTCAATGTAGTCAATCTCGGCAGAGATACCGCCGATATTACCGGTTTCGGCACTCAACCAAGACGAGATACACTATATCGTCGATACAATATTTGGCCAATAATCTCGGCCGAGATGGACCGAGAAGAGTTAGCCGAGATGGCCGAAATTAGGGTGGGGATTTAAGAAAAAAAACTAAAAAAAATGGATTTCCTTGTTCTAGGGTTTCCAATTGTTGCTCATGTTTTATGGGCTCCCTGTCTCAATGTTCAAATTTCCATGTTTGTATGTAACTATTGTTTCAATTATCTTATGTTTGAGCTTTGCAATTCTGATTTTGTATATGGGTTTTATTTGTTTCATACAAATATCAGGTTTTTGATGATATCCTGAGTTTGTTTGGTGGTACTTTAGAAAAATGAGTACTAGTTTTATATCTTAATAGGTGCACTATTAGAAAAACGTTTGATATCTATATCATAAGGGACAATGGTGTTTTTTCCAATCAACGGTCACCCACAGTTTGGATATACAAAGGACGACCGAGATTGAACACTGGACTTGAAAAATACAATGGTGTTTTTTTCAATCGACGGTCATCCACATTTTAGAGACATAAAGGACGTCCCAGATTGAAAGTTGGATTTGAAAAACACAATGGCGTTTTTTCCAATCGACGGTCATCAACATTCTTAATACATAAAGGACGGCCCAGATTGAACATTGGATTTGAAAGACACAATGGTGTTTTTGTAAATCGACGGCCATCCACATATGGAGGCATAAAGGATGGCCCAGATTGAAACTTGGATTTGATGCCATAATAGTGTTTTCTTGAATCGACGATCATCCTCATCTTCAAAACATAAAGATTGGCCCAAATTGTAGCTTGGATTTGTTTGCCTTAATACAGCGATTCTTACCCGATTCTCACCTAATTAGGTTTAGGCCGCATAGTTATTTCCTTTTCAACTCATCACATAAGGTTCTTTTATGTTATCTGGCCGCATAGTTCTTTCCCTTTTCTAGCAGCGATTCTCACCTGATTATCTTTATCCCTTACTATCCTCTCAGGCGTTACATATCTTCTCGAATCAGATGTCAGAGATCTATATTTTGAACTCATAAAAGACGGCCTAGATTGGGTTTAGGTTTTTCACTCTCCTCTACTGTTCACGTTTTGATAGGTCACATTCGTTGTCGGCCGTCATTCCCTTAATGAAGGCTAGAAAAAAAAAACGCAAACAAAGAAATAAAAGTCACAGCCATTTCATCTTCATGGTATTCAATGGAATTGAAAATCGTTTATACCCAATTTCATAGCCCTTTCATCTCCAGCTACACCCAGAGGCATTAATCTTTCTCTCAATTTTTGGTTTTGATTATTCGCTGAATTCAAAACGTAAGCCCTAGATATGTGATCACAATTTTTCTTTTTATTTTTATATTTGTTGATTCTTATTTCTCTGTTTTTATATTTGATTCTCAACTTTGATTATGATTTTATGGATTGTTGTTTAGTAAAGTGTATCAGTGTCTTATATTTTATTTTCAATCATTATTTACAATATGATTTTGAGTTTTGATATGTAAACTTTGTCGAACTTTTGTTGTTTTTTTTTTAAAAACTTCTAGGCTTATGCAATATGTGAGTTTCTGCTTCAAAGTTTGTCTTTCTGCAAGTTAAGATAACTTTCTTTTTGGGGTTCTAACTTCTAAGTTTAGACTTCTCTTATGGATTAGAAACACACCAAATGTATATAAACTTGACTTTTCATCCTATATTTCCCAGGCATTAAAAAGAAACCTATCCCAGTTTTCTGGCTTTACATGGCATGAGAATGAGGTAAAAAGAAATATTCACACTCTTAAGGATTTTAATTTTCTTGCTTGATTCCTTTTGGATTTATTTTTTACAGAGCGATACATGAGTATGATGTCCATTTATAGAATCTAATTCGTTTTTTGATTTGATTTATGACGATGCTTGAAGGATTGACATGTATGTTAAAGAGAAACTGTTTAAGTTTTGTGACGTGCTTGACATACGTATTAACAAGGCTATATCCAAAAAGGTTTGTCATTTCACCATTGTACATATTGGTTTTATGATGATTTTAATGAAGATGCATAAGTGGTGTCTAAAATATATCCTCCATAAAATGCCAGTCTTTTCTAAATTGTAATCCTCTCTAGCTCTATAATCCTGTAAAGCGTCTCTCTTACTCCACAATGACTCCTGGAAATCTATGGGCTTTTTTTTTTTTTTTTTTTTTAAAAAAAAAAAAAAATCAAACAAGAGCGCTAACTACATGGACCTCTATGTTTCAATTCCAAAAATGATGGGCAAGATTAGGAAGAAAACTCGACTGCTAAATCAATTTCCTGTACCAAGGCCCCCACAGAAAAATTTGTTGATAATGAGAACCTACCTCTAATTTCTCTAAGTTAGAGTAAGTCCCACCTGCCAATTTTATCCTTATGGTTCCAAATTTCGTTAGATGCTCAATTACGTCGGGAATGCTTATATACACATGTTGATTATGTTCTGCATATTTTGTGTAAGGAAGAAGACTGTATAACTTACTCTAATGTCAACAATGAAACATGAAATATTAGGTGGTCTCCAAGATATGCACGTTGTTGTACATGAGTTTATTTAGACAATCACTTGGGTTTTTAGCTCTGTAGAGAAAGATTACAAGGACTAGGTGACATGATTGAGCATCTAGGTGACATTGATGATCCTGTGATATCCCCTCTAAGATTTTATGTATCTCTGTCATGTTGTTAGGATAAGATCAACCAGTATTATACATAATCCTTATTCTTGTGGGGTTTTTTCCTGTGTAGCAATCTTTTATTAATTAATCCAGGATAGGGATACACAAAATGCATCACATATTGTAACTGAGTTGTGTGGATTCGTAACAATTTTATCGGGAACGTTTTTTCTCCGCACAAAAGATATGGGTGACTAAGCCACTGAACATACTGTCTTCACAAACGAGATGTCAGCTGTAGAACCAACTGTCTTCAAAGGACAAGGCTCATCTACTGAATCATCTATCTTCACAAGACAAAAACTTAACTAAAAGTGTTAATGTTGTTTACAAGTAAACCCCGGTAAATTATACAGAGGTATTCTCGCATTTCATCTTATATTTTCAGGCATTTCAAAACAACCTATCCAATTTTCTGGTTTTACATGGCATGACAATGAGGTAGAAAGAAATATTCACACTTTAAGGATTCTAATTTTCTTGATTGTTTCCTTTTGGACTTCTTTTCACAAAGTGGTACATGAGTATGTTGTCCATTTATTTGTTCTTTTGTTTTATGAGCTAATGAACTAATTTTTGTTTGACTAGACGGTGTTGCATTATATGAATCATGTCGCACTGAAATAAAAGAACCACTGCAATATTGTTGTTTCTATGATCAGTTGAGGAGGATTGGATTTGTGAAATAATGATGGACTTTTTTTTCACAAAGTGGTACATGAGTATGTTGTCCATTTCTTTGTTCTGTTGTTTTATGAGCTAACAAACTAAGTTTTGTTCGACTAGACGGTGTTGCATTGTATGAATCATGTTGACTGAAGTAAAAGAACCACTGTAATATTGTTGTTTCTATGATCAGTTGAGGAGGATTGGATTTATAAAATAATGACGGAAGCCATGGACTCTCATTGAGAAACCATGATTTGCATAAAGAATCCAATATTACCTATTTTTCGTAAATGAAAATCTTATTTAGCACTACTTATAGAATATGTACGCGACACTGCATGAATATTTTATTGTAGTTATTTTGACTTGTAAAGGGGATAGTGTTAACTCTTTTTTGAGTTAAGTCCTAAAGGTTATGTTTTCCCTCTCATATTGTTGTTCAATTGTATGGATTTTGTTCAATCTTATTTTATAGTTGAATAAAACTGATCATTCAATTGTATTGGCTTCACTTCAGAATGCAGGAAGTGCTGAAGGATGGATTTAATGAACCTACTGCAATTCAATCTCAATGATGGCCTATGGATTTAAAAGGTCGTGATCTCATTGGTAAAGCAGAAACAGGGTCAGGAAAGACATTTGCCTATCTACTCCCGACGATAGTCCATGTTAATATGCAACCTTTTGGTATCATTGCTGATTCTTCATGGTTTACATATTTGAGAATGATTGATAGACGCATAATTTATACAATTTTATCAGCTTATTTATATTTTCTAGTCATCGTTGTTTTACTAAATTTATCATTTTATTGTTTTAATAGGTGGTTCGCATAAAATCCAAAACTATAAGCTAAACATGGTTAAAATAGTTGCTAATTGGCGTTTGCGATGAAATGCAACCAATTGTGGCTCACGGAAAAAGAGGGAGTTGGGACTTTTCTGAACGCTGGCTAGGAGTGGCTAATGGGAGTAGGCTTGAGAGAAGAATAAAAAGTGTGAGACAGAAAGGACAAAGAAAGGGACGCTACAAACGAGTTTAGTATTGAGAACAAGAGAGAAGTGATGGGTCACAACTCGAGTGGGTAAAAGAGATTAAGAAGGTGCACATATTGGTTAGCTGGTGGAGTTGACATAAAAACTCACGAAAAATAGAGTAAGTGGGTCCTAGTGCTGGCTAATATAGAAGAGTATGGATGGAAAAGAAAGGATGTGCTGGAGTAGGTGTAGCACGTGGATGAGAAGAAAGGTGAAGTGAAGGTCCGATCTTAGGTGTTGGCCGAACTAGGTAATAGAGAATAGAAGTAATCATGTGGTTTTAACGTGGCATAGAAAGATAAGGGGACAAAGGGGTCAGAAGGTCAGAGAAAGGACGGGGAGAAATTAAGCACAAAAGAAAGAAGTGGGAAGAAAGAGGGGAGAGGGCGGCTGACGGCTGTGAGGCTGGTGAGAGGGAGACGGAGAGAAGGTTTGGTGGGGGGAGTGGTAGACAAAGTATGACGATGGGGAGACGGCTAATTGGAGGCGGAATAGAGTTGGGTCTAGGTGCTGGGTGTTGACGGATGGAGTGTTACATAAGAAGTTGTTGTTCTGGTTTGGTTTTTGGCTAGAGTTGGTTTGGCTGTTGGCGTCAGGAGCACAAGAAGAGGACTGGAATATTGAAGTTAAAATACACAAAGAAGGGTTTAATCTTTTCTCTATAATCTTTTACTATTTATTTTTGATGGGTTTTAAGAAACTCATTTCCGTGCCTTGGTAATCGTGTAGCTAGGGTTTTAGGTGAAAACTAATTTGATTATACAACACTCAATAATGATTTAAATGTTTAGTAATTTTCTTCAATATTTTCTTGGTAATTTGTTACATAAATAGTGGAATTGATCATGTATGCTTTCTGTTTCATGCGTCGTGCTTGAGTGAGATTCTTTGACGGTGTATGCTTATAAATTGATATATGATTCTTTAAAACTATAAATTGGTTAGATATATCTATTGATTGTTTATGCTTTTAAATTGATATGCCATGCTTGGTAATATTTGATGGGGTATACTTTTCGACTGATAAACAATTCTTTAGAAATGTCAACTTGGAAGCGAAGAAAATTACAGTGGTGAAACAATCTTATTTTAAAGATTGGATATGAGTTATATATATCAAATTAGTGGAAACCGAAAAACTCTGGTGCGCTCTCTATTCGATCACATTGTATACTTTTGCTAGTTTATTTTATTATTTTCTCGTTCATTTGTATTTTCGAAAATCCAAAAACATAAAAGTATCAATCTGATTAGTTAATTAGGAATATTGATTACAGTATTGTCCCCTCTCCCTGTGGTTTCGACCGTACTTACCGTTGTGTGCATTGTAGACACCGCGTGATTGCGGTTATTACATATAGGTATTCTAAAAAACCTATCAATGATTGCTTGATGCATTATCCTTTGTATTAACTGGTTTAGTACTTAGTTTATATCTACTACGTTTACATTTTCTGCTCCTTGTGATGGTCCAATTGTTTTGGTATTGGCGCCAACCCGTGAACTTGTTTTCCAGATACAACAAGAAGTTTCAAAGTTTGGGGCATCGTCAAATCTCAAGAGTACCTGTATATACGGAGGGGTTCCAAAAGGACCTCAAGTCCGAGATCTTCAAAAAAGGTAAAAGTTGGTTAAGTTTTTAATGATCCATCGTTAGCCTTGAATTTGATGAATTGGGTAGCCTTAGCTGGAATTCTTAATGTCTATATTTTTTCCTACTCCCTGAATTAAAATTTCGTTGGAAAATATTTTTCTGTTCCCTTTAATTTTAGTTTAGATTGTTAAGTTTTGTTTGAATTTGATTTTGTATAGGCATACTGTTCTTTGCTTAAGAAATATGGAAATCCAATTGCGGTGCTCTTAAACAAGAAGATTTCATCCCACTTCCTATAGGCATACTGTTCTTTGCTTAAGAAATATGGAAATCTAATTACGGTGCTCTTAAACAAGAAGATTTCATCCCACTTCCTCTTCGCAAGAATTCTGAATGTTAGTTCTTTTTCAAGTTCTATATTTTACTTATGATACTTTAAATTTACTATTTTAGTAAGATTTTAACATTTTACAATAAACCTGATTAGAATTGAGTTTCACTTGAACTGTTGATACGTGAGTAACAAAATTCTTGAGAACGATGCTTATAATTGATATAAAGGAACAAATTTATCTTTTGTAACATGCTAAACTGTACACTCTTGCTTTAAACTGCCTCCACCCATGCGGATGTCGTATAACTTATCAATTTAGTTTTGATACATTTTATTTTAATATAACTGTTGTAATTAGGGAGTAATCATGCATTTTCCAATTATGAATTACAAAGAGATTCATGAAAAATCATACTAAAGCAATAATAATATCTATGTGATATGTATCTTGAACTATATACACAAACTGAAATATCTAGGAGTCTGGAACTATAAATACAACAACAAAAAAAAGTCGTACTAAAAAGAATTTTTAAAAAAATCCATTAAGTTAATAAGACTAAAAGTAAATAATCGTAGATAATTATTTTATAGTTATACGAGTTATTTAGATTGATCCATAACCATATGTTGAACACATGAATCTAAATTGGCGGAATAAAAAAATCTTGTATCGTTACGATATAGGTTATATCCTAATAATAGTTATAGATATATAATTTGGAACTAAAATTTCAACGATAATCTTTCTAATATAAAATCATATCAATGTTTTGATTCTAATAGAAATAAACCGAATCCGATATAAAGTACATTGCTTGAATTTCATGAACATGAATCAACAATTTGCACAGAAGACAAGAGGCAAGCTCTAACCACCACGTTTGATACTAAAATGTAATCACGCAAAGTGTGTGAGTTTTCCACCGGTGGTTATACTTAGGACACGATTACACTGTCGGTTGTTTGTTAAGATATTTAAAGAAAAATCTTAACAGTTCTGACCTTCGATTAGTTCCCGTAATATGAGGGTGGATATTATAAAGAATCAACTTTTGCAGCAATAAATCAATAACGCGTTGAACCTAAAACCTAGCCGATTATTGGTCCAGTTGAAATAAAAAACGGTGTAACGTTGTCTGTCGTAAATTAAGGAGTGAACCGAACATACCGAGCCACTTCCTTTGTTGACTACTCACTTTCACTGACTAGTCAAAGTCAACGTCAATAAACTCCGTAATAACATCGTCAATAAACCGTTAAATCATTTAGCTAGAAATGCATGTAACGTCCGTTATAAACATTGTCACGGTGATAAGCGTATATAGCACGCTAGAACAAAAGAAAGGGGGAGTAAAGTAACGTAACGCGGTTAAAGAATTTCTTTGCCCCAACCCCCTTATAACTCTCTTTCTCTTCCTTTTCTCTCTCTAAAACTAGTCTCTCCATCTTCAAAATTAAACTTAGGGTTTCTTTTTCATTTCCATTTTTTTTAATTCTTGAATCGAGCATGGTTATTTGATTGAGACCAAGAATTATATAAAAGCATCTCATTCTGGATTTGTGGGTTTCTTTTTCTTGAAGAGTTGAAAGGGAATTTTCATTTCATTTCATTTTTTTTTTGGATTGATTGGTGGTGGGATTGAAGATCTGAAGGGGATTTGATTTCAACGAAATTTGTGGTAAGGATTCTTTTTTAGTTGATTTCTGAAGAAAAAAGGTTGAATTTTTTTTATATCATTTGTAGGGAGTTAGGTGTGGTTTTTTTTTTAATGGCTTCAAATGGATCTTCTTCATATTGGTGTTATAGATGTAGTAGATTTGTAAGGGTATGGATTAGAGAAGTTGATAGAAATATTGTTTGTCCTGATTGTGATGGTGGATTTGTAGAAGAAGTTGAAAATCCACCTCGATCTACACATACTGAATCTCAAAGAAGAAGAAGATTTCCTTCTGCTGCTATGTATATGTTGGGTAATCGATCTAACAATAATAATAGTAATTCAGAAGAGAATAACAATAATAATACAAATTCTGGGTCTGGGTTTCGGCGTAGTCGAAGAAACGGCGGAGATCGTTCTCCGTTTAATCCTGTAATTGTTCTTAGAGGACCTTCTGAAGGTGGTGTTGCTGCTGCTGCTGTTCCAGAAGGTGCTGTTGGTGGTGTCAACGGAGAAAGAGGAAGTTTTGAACTTTATTATGATGATGGTGCTGGTTCAGGTCTGCGACCATTACCCGCAAGTATGTCTGATTTCTTGATGGGATCCGGATTTGATCGGCTTCTTGATCAATTAGCACAGATCGAAATCAATGGTGTAGGTCGGTGTGATCATCCACCGGCATCAAAAGCAGCTGTTGAATCTATGCCCACTATTGAAATCATTGATAGTCATGTTTCTACTGAATCACACTGTGCAGTCTGTAAAGAGGCTTTCGAGCTTGGATCGGAAGCTCGAGAGATGCCTTGTAAGCATATTTATCATACAGATTGTATACTTCCATGGCTTTCTTTAAGAAATTCTTGTCCTGTTTGTCGGCATGAGTTACCTACTGATGTTCGTGGAAGGAGTTCGCCTGAATCTGATGTAAGTCAGGCTCCACAACAACAGGAACAATCCCCTGTAGCAGCAGCAATTACTGAAGAAGATACTGTTGGACTTACAATTTGGAGGCTTCCTGGTGGCGGGTTTGCTGTTGGTAGGTTTTCGGGTGGTAGACGCTCTGGGGAGCGTGAATTTCCAGTTGTTTACACTGAAATGGATGGTGGCTTCAACACTGCTGGTGCTCCTAGGAGAATATCATGGACATCAAGAGGTAGTAGGTCTAGAGAAAGTGGTGGAATTGGAAGAGTTTTTCGAAATATCTTCTCATTCTTTAGAAGGAGTTCGTCTTCTTCATCATCTAATTCTAGTTCAGAATCAAGAACTACACGGAGAAGTCGTTCCAATTCAGTATTCAATAGAAATTCAAGAAGACATAGCAGAGCTTGGGCTTTGGTTGATAGTAGTACAATTGCAAGATGGTAAAATTGAATCACGAAGCAGGAGCTTACCTTGCTTTGTTATTGGGGTTTTGTTGTCTTATGATCTTTAGTTATGGTTAGTTTTTCCGCTAGAGAAGAAAAAAAGAAAAAAGATCTGTATAAGTCATGTCTTTTTTATAAAAAAAAAATCACTGTAAATAGCAGGCAGCATTGAACCAGAAGAAAAACAATTTCCAGATTAAATTCCTAGTGTGAAGTTTTGGGGCTTCAGTTATTAGCCAGATGATTGCTGCTTCAGAATTTGAAATAAACAAGTAACTCAAATTCAACTAAACATGAAGTAGATGATTTGAAGTTAGCAACGGAATTGACTCAAAGCTAAGAAGAAGGTGAGAACCCTTTCATTCATGTTCAAATCTCCACCTATGCTGGTTTTGGTGTTAGTGACTGACAATGGTTTAAATCATCCATTAGTAGCTTTTGTTAGAAAATACATTTCTGTATGAATTCTATTTTTTTTGTTCCTTAATTTGTAATCTGTTTGTAGCTTCGATTGGTTTAATGTTCAGTACTACCTTTTGAGGATTCGTTTTTGTGTTGTTTTAGGTTGTCTGATGATGAACTGCTCTTTTCCTGTGTCATCATCTTGATAATTCTGAGTGTTGTACTAGTTAGTGACTCAGGTTTTTTGAGAAGGAAAATAGCTAAGACCCTTCTGATGATAATAGAGATAATGGGGACTACTATGTTGGCAGATGTTTCCCTTGAAAATTTTGGGACCATGTGATGGGTTTCTTGAAATGAAATTCATTTACTCAAAATATACATTACCTATCCATTATTAAAACAATCCTTGTTTCTTGTGGGTTGTCTTTGCCTGTTTATTTTTTTTCTCTTTTTTTTTTTGTAGAAAGAAATGTAAGAGTACAAATTGTGCACATAATTGAGAAAACAAGAGCCAAATCTGACAGCTAATAAACCAAGAGAGAACCATACTCTGATTAGTTTATTGACTTCTATGATCTAAGTTAGTTTTTGGTACATGTCTTCCTTCAACGAAAAGTTTCAAGAATTCACTAGACATTTGTGGTTATGTTAGTACCTTCTAGAACTGAATGTCCATGCGAAAGTTGGTTAATATTAGTACCTTGGTAGAAGTGGACATTCATGTAAAAATTATGGTGGTCTTTCTTTCTGCTTCTGATTGTGTTCTGGCCACCGGTGTGGGTTATATAATGAAAATCCTGCTAGAATCTTGTCTCACCAGGTTGAAAAAGATTTGGGGAGGAAAATTTAAAACCTCTTTTATAAGAAAAAATCGGCTTCCAAATAGCTAGGCAACGTAACTAATGCAACTGATAGACATTATTCTACCAAAGAGAAAGAGAAATAGGTACCTTTCTAGCTTACCATCCATCCGTAAACTTGTAAAGATAAAAGATAAAAGGTTTTTAAATCCTCGCTTGGTAATGTCAAATTGTGTCTGATTCTCAAACAACTGCCACTATGCTCCTCCACATTGATTGAGGGCTTTTGTCTACTAGTTTTCTCGGTGGACTGTTCAAGTATACGGAAGACACTGCGAGTCTACGACCCTGGTGGTCTATTTTTGTGCATATTCCTGTAAGAAGTGTATGTTTGACATGTTGATTTAATTGACTGATTAGTTAACGGATGATTCCATTATCACATATTCTTAGGATTTCGACCCTCATTATATAATCAACGGTGGAAATTAAAATGTCACGTGCACACTCATCAGAGAGTGTACATAAAATCGAACTCACCTTAGTGTTGTATATTTTGAGTTCCTTACTTGGTCTTCCAAATTAGGTCTCTTTAAAAATAAAATAAAATAAGAAAATGATATATATTGGAAAGAAGGGATAATATGTACAAAAGATGGTTGCAAGATCCTATAGAGAAAAAATGCTTAACAAAACTCGACATTATAATATTCTCCCATTGAAACAAAATATGTGAGATTGTGTATCCATTGAAAATGTCTTTAGGAGAACACCAAAGAAAAATATCTTGTTTGACTGCAATCAACAACTCTATGTGACTATTAGCTCTACTTCCATGAGCACGAGAATTCCCCTCTTTCCATAACTCCTAGCTAATGACATAAGACAACACACTCCAAATAGTTTAGTTTGCTTCTTGATACTTAACTTCCATCTCCAATTTCTCAACTGATCCTCAAAACCCTCAGACTGTCAAACATAACCCTATTTACATGCAATGAAGAAAGAAAATACTACCAGATTTGAGAACCCCAGCCACAGTGCATGAAAAGATGATTACTAATCTTCGACTATTTGTTGCATGACACACATAAATTAGAAGCTAAAGAAATACTTCTATGTTACAACATATTCCTTGTTGGAACTGCCTTATGCATTACAACCCATATTGGAAAATAATTTTTTGGGGAAATATATTTTTTTCCAACTTTTTAAAGGTTTTTTTTTTTAAGTAACAACATTTATTAAAAAAAATAAAAGAAAAACATAAACATGGGGGGGGGGCATAAAGGCAGAATCTCCTGAAGAAAGAAGAAGAAAACAGATAAAAAATAGAGCTGGTAAAGCGAAAAACTACATCAACAAGCTCATGCAAAGCGTTTCATCCGAAAAATCTTTTCAGGAGCTTTCAAGTAAATTTCCTGTTTTGATTTCTTCTTACACAAAATAGGTTAAAAATTATCCAATGGAGAAGAAGGAGTGTCTTTAATCACCATGTTCCCCAATACCGACGACAATAAAAATGTTGAATAGTCATCATATTCATTATCATCTGTATACATGGATAGCATATCATATCTATTAGTATCAGCACTGGAAATCATATTTAATTTCAGAGGAAATCCATTCTTTGTTTTTTGTTCTTTATGAATAAATCTCACCTTTCTCCTCAGATAAATCTCCCAGCAAGTTCCTTTCAAATAGTCAGGAGTCACAGTATTAACAACATTAATATCAGGGCTAGTAGTAACGAGAGATCTTTTGTTAGCAAACTTTGTTGATAATTCTTATATGGATTGATTAGATGCTTGAAGTGCTATTTGTTCAACAAATACAAGTTGAACACTACTGCCATTTACCATACCCACTCTAATTGTAGTTCCACTTCTCGGAGAATTCAAAGTTTGAGTCTCTGCCTCAACAAAAGCATCATTTTCAGGTGCATTAAGAGCAGTTGATCCATCTATATTCTGACGTAAATCATTACTTGTATCGACATGTTTCCTTGTGCTAACATCATTATTCTCTCTACTGGAAACTCCAGCTTCTTTATTTCCATCAAAAACAACTTTGTTACCACCATTGTCAGCACCTTGTATATCATCATTCCTTGTGCCAACATCATTGTTCTCACTACAAGAAACTCCATCTTCTTTATCTCCACCAAAAACTGAATTTCTACCACCGTTAGAACCAAAATTCTTAGGAACATATTGCGGCACAACCTTATTTGGTTGTTGAGTCTTGGATACATCAACAGGTTTTCTCTTGCACTCTCCTAATCCATGTTCAAGAATTTTACAATGAGAACAAAAGGATGGAACTTTCTCATACATCACCTCTGACATGATAGACGTTCCCCCACGCTCCACCGTAATTCTCTCCGGTAAGGATTCAGAAAGATCTACTTCGATAATAACACGAGCAAAGTGCCCAAATTTGCACTTCCATGTTGCCTTATTTACCAATAAAGAATTTCCAATTGCACATCCAATTTCAAAGGGAGTCTACACTTTCCAACATTCCAAACCCAATTCATAAATTCTTACCCAAACTTGAGCAAGAACCCTTATTTGAGTGCTAGCATTAAAGTCTTTTGTCACTTTTGCAAGTGAAGTACACCAGGCTTAAGATGACAAACTCCCAACATGCGAACACGTCAAACATCATCTTGAGATGAAAATAAAAATCTTTTCCTAAGGAGACCATATTTCAGCAAACATCTGTAGGCCAAATACTTTTGAGTTTTGCATTTATCTCCTCTATCTTCAATGGTGTGGAACCTTTTGGAATAACAAGTCTGCCAATCAGGCAGTTCTTACAGTCATCAACCCCTTTTCTATATTCATCATCCGATATCTTGATCGATATGTAATCGCCTTTAACGCAAGGCTTTGGAAACCTATCAATAGGAAAGGTTTCTTGGAAACTTTTCAAATTTACACCTCCCAAACCTTCACGATTTTCTCTTAGAGTTTCTTAGATGTGAAATCTCCACTCACTTTATCGTCCTTCCTAGTTGCAGAGTGATATTTCTCAAGTCATGCTTAAATTCCAGTAACTATATTCTTTCTGCTGGATCTAGAGCTCTTCTGAATGTTAGCTGCCAATTCACTATTCTAGTATCAACTATAAATGCCTTCTTCTATAAGTTAATCTTAAAAAGCCTTGGATACCTGCTAGTTAAAAAAAACATCCCAACCACCAATTATGTCAGAACCTAATATTTTTAGTATCTATTACCTGAAACTGCACATAAATATGAGAATCCTCCATTGATTTTGAAATATCATGCCACATGCTCATGCCAACTGATCCCTTAAGGATGTCATGGCACAAAAAAACTGCATTAGAGATAGTTTTTTTAATGATAATCTTTCTCCACTATGCATTCACCTCCTTTGCATATTTCCAATGCTATTTAGCCAATAATGACCTATTAACACATCTCAGACGTCTAACTCCTAGCCCAACTTTATGCTTAGGCCTGCATACCTTCTGTCATGAAACCCAACTTATTTTATTCATTCTTTCATCCTCCTTCCATACAAATTTCGTGATAATTTTATTTAACCTTTTCTCAATGGATGCAGGTAAGTGCATTAGTGAAATAAAATATGTCGACAAGCTTTACAATGAGATTCTAATAAGAGTTACCTTATCTGCCTTATTGAGAATTTATTCTCTTCCAAGGTAATTTTTTTTTTTGCATTCTTTCAATGATAACTTCCCATACTGCGAAACTCCTTTTAAAGGTACCAACTGGCATTCCTGAGTATGTAATCGGAAGTGAGTCACAATTAATTACATCCTAGTTCCAGTGCAAGGTCACTAATTATTTCATCAGCTCTTATACTTGTCATTGAACTATTATCTAAGTTCAATTTAAGCCTTGTAAGCAGTCCAAAAATCATTAAAATGATATGGAGTCTTCTAACCTCAGTTCTTGAAGCATTCAGAAGTACAATGGTGTCATCTGCAAATTGCAAGTGCGACACTACAGTTCCATTGTAACCTGAAATCCACCTATTCTATGATTTAAGAGCAGCCTCATTTAACACCTTTGGTAGAATTTCCACTACTAACAGGAATAAAATAGGATATACAAGATCTCCTTTTCTTGTTCACCTAGTTGGCTTAATTCGTTCAATAACTTCCGTATTTATAAGAATAGTAGAGCATGATCTGTGTCATAACGTCACCTACTATATAATAAGTAATTTTGTGTGTGTTTGTCTGTTGATTTTGACCCTTGTATTTTATTTATTGTCACTATATAAAATGACAATCGTTCTCGGTGCTTTTTTATTATCATGTTATATTTTATATTGTAATTGAGTTTATTTAAACACTAAAAACGATCAACTACATCTTCCACGCTATAAGATATTATTTGTGCCGTAATATTAGGGGATTAACATTGTCCACTATTACTCTCCAACACCCACCACACTCACAAGAACCAACCATTATCACTCACAACGCCATCATGTGCTCCACCGCTCACCAACATCCACCACACTACCATCTCCGGCTCCACCACCACAACTACCACCAATGTCCACTGATATAATTATTAGCAAATTTATTATTTATTATATATATCAATGCTTCTTATATAAAGGAGAATCCTTAATGTTGACGTGGTGATACCACAATCATTCTGATTTATGGTTGCGCCACATCATCGTTCTTTTACATGTCACACCTTTAAGGACATATCCCAAATGAAATGGCATGTCACACCTTTTGGAATTTGAATTAAAATATAATTAGTTAGTTTAAGTTGTGAACGGATGTGTCAATTCATATGAACCCTATCAATTTAAATTTGAATTTCTTTATCCAAAGGATATGACTCTTCATGGAAGGATTTCTCCAAAAGTCTCCTTTGAACCTATGTAAACCCTTTTTCTCCATTGGGTTTGATATAAAAAGAAAAGAAGAGAGAAAACCAAACTAAGTAGTTTCAGTGCATTAGTGAAACATAGAGTTTGTTGTCAAAGAGTATGTGCTACATCAATATGCGTTCGTTTTTTGTGATAATCTGAGTGATGTGAAGATCATCAAAAGTATTGTTAAATTTTGGTGACATATGTCATTTTTGTAAACAAAACAAAATAAAGGGATTAAATGTCTTAAGTAAAGATATTACTCACCTCATTACACCTAGATAAGTTTGTTAAAGAATTGTAGTATGTTTCTTATTTTTCTATTATTCTTCTGTCTTTTTCATTTTTGGTGATGAAGTATAAGTACGATGGTAATATATATGAATACCATAGTTATAAAGTTTTACAACAAACACGACACAAATAATACTAGAGTCGTGTTGTTTCCCTATAGGTAACGAAGATTTCCTACAATGCCTTTTAAAGGATACATTCCAAATGAAAAGATATTATACCAACCTGATAGCAAATGGGACATCCAAATGAATGAGCATCCTTCAAAGGGCATGTCCCAAATTAATAAATATTCCCAATAAGAAAAATTAAGTACTCTCTTTCAGCAAATTTAAGTATACCGACTAAAAAATGGTTAAAACCCGTTCAAGGAGTTGGACAAATCTTTTAGTTCAATTTTTTTGATAAATATTCTTTAGATAAAAGGATAGCCTGTGCATTTCACAGGAAAGAAAACCTTATATATATATTAGGATAATTAAATAATAACATTATGAGAAATTAATAGAACATTAATTATGTGAAAATTAATAGGAAATTAATAATTTGATAGTAAATTAAGACTATTGAATATATTTCTCCCTTTTAATCAAAGATGTCCCTTTTGAGTCCTCTCGTTCTTTGCAATCCAATCTTTTCTAAATAGGAAACTAAACTAGGGAACGAAAAAAAGTTAGCCGCGAAGCAGCCATAATGCGAGTCATTTTGCTTGATCGAGAGCATTCAGTTGAGACATGCGGTTGAACAATCACAACCGTAGATTTGTCTCTTGGGAGGATAAATCCAAACCGTTCTTTAGCTAGCCTAACTTATCTAAACCTTGTTTGTATTGTAGAAAAAAATGTGCATCTATAATATACCATTGAATCCAAGTAATCCACTTTTCTCCAAAACCATTTTTTCTTAGGATAACAAATACAAAAATACAATTAACATTATTATATGCCTTTTCCATATCAATCTTGCATAAAATTCCAGGTAGCTTATGTGTAAGCTTGCTGTCAATCACTCATTTGCCATCAAATTCCATCTAAAATCTGTTTGTATTTGATAAAAGCACCTTGAGCATCAGAAACCAGACCTGCCATAACCAACTTCAACCTTTATGCTAGAATCTTATAAATAACCTTATAGAAACTATTAATCAAGCTCATGGGCCTAAAATCCTTAATGGTTATAGAATTAGCTTAATTTATGACATGTTTAATCTCCAATCAAATTTTCCTTTTAATAAAAACTCATTAACATCAAGCATTAAATCTCTTTTAGTGATATTTCAATATTGTTTGTAAAAGAACTAATGCTAAACGCAAGAAATTTATAAGGTATTCCCTCCCAAACATTATTATGCTGAATAAGATTCGGTGATAATGATACATATATTACTTATACAAATATCGCCGTCTTCTTCAATATTATAACGAACTCTTTGTCGGGATGATGGAACTTGACACTATGAAGCCACGTGAGAATAAAAAATTACTGGAATATTAGTAAAAAATATATATGAGATACATTAGAAGATATTTATATGGGATCAGTGACAGAGCCAGTAATTCTGATTGGGTAGGGCATACTAATATAGTGGGATAATAAAATATAAACACAAATTGATTGTTAATTTTTAAAATTATTTTTTTTAACACTTATATTTGTTACAAAATACTCCCTCTGTCCTAGCAAAAAAGATACTATCACTTTTTCATTTTAGCCTATTTTACAAGGACGAAGGTAGTATTTACTAAAGGTTACAATTTTTACAATAACCTTAACAGAAAAAAGTATAACAAAAAAGTTTACTAACACTTATATTTGTCACGATTGAATTGTTAGTAAAAGCATTTAATTTTGGGTGGGTCCAGAGACCCACCTACCTAACATGTGGCTTCGTCCCTGTGTGTGATTAGAGGTGCAAAGAAAGTGTGAATAAAATTTGAGTTAGATTAGATATATATATATATAGGAGATTGAAGTGTAGATGTTACATGATATAGACGTTAGTGGCTATATCAATGCAACTCGACCATGGCTCTACCACTAGGTACTTACTCTATCTAGCGGTAGACTATTCATGTTATATTCAAATGCTCAAATTTAAGCATTTGAGCAACGACTTTGCCGAATAGCCTACTCTAAGGTGGTTCATAATTGATAAATAACCAATTTGCTCTGCATACCCAGTTTTTTTTTTTCTTATTCTCCATTATTTTGTCAAACCAAATCTAAATCCTTTTTATGTCTTTTCTCAATTAGATTTTCTGCCCAGATCTCAATCATATCATTAATATCTGGGCAGCACTTAGGATTTATAAATATAGAAATAATTATTATCTATATAAAGATTAATCTCTTTTGATGATTATTAAATTTCATATAGTCTTCAAGGTGCCTATATCGATTGCTTCGATCGTTTTCAATCATATCTTCGAGGGTGATTCACACTGGAGTGACGTAGATATGAAGATCCATGACTACTGGATGTGATTCGATTTTCGATTTCTGTGCAGATAACTCTTCTTTGGAGCACTTAATCTTAATGAAGAAGAAAATTTTGTTCTCAAAGAAGAACATAAATTCAAATGGTGGAATCAAAATCTTCACACCATCTCGTAAATATTGTCGGATTACATTATTTTATACTTTGTTTATATTTTAAAATATATAATCTTTGTATTTCTTCGTATATTCTAATTAAGATGTAATTGATTGATGTAAATTGGGAACATTTGCTCATGTTCCTTCAAAAAAAAAAATATAATTATGCTAAACGGAAGAGATTTGTAATGACGGTCATATTATTTAGCTAAGGTGGGGTTTTAGGACTTTCAACAGTTCAGCTTGCTTATGTCCTGGGTTTCTCAGTCCTGTCTTCTTCAATTCCTTGAGGAAGGAGCCCTGGCCGACATGCCAGAGTGAAAACCCTGGAATTATTAGAGATTTTTTTTGAAAAAATGCTCAAGTAAGATCAATTGATGCGCTAGCAGTCAGCACAAAAGAAAGGATATAGTTTTTTCTCTTATCCATTCAATTTAGATGTTTGACGTGGACTTATCCGTTCATGCGAAAGCATCCACGTGTCTTTCCTATATCTGGAATTTAGATAACAAAAATCATAGATATATAGTTTCCACAAATCTCAGTTTTTATTTTTGTTATTATATTTGAAGAATCTATTCTGAGATTAATCCCATCGGAAAAACAACTGAAAACAATGGCATCTTTACAGCATATGGTACCATCAACATCGTCGACTCTACAACAGTCAGTAGGCTGTAACTCATCATTCCTCCATTCAGGGATGAGACTGGCACTTGTGCGCTTAGAGGTGAGGAATAAGAAGAAGAGATCACCATCGCTAACGGTTGTAGCAGCTGTGGGAGATGTATCTTCTGATGGCAATAATTTTTTGATAGCAGGAGCGATTGGAATCGCTCTACTTGGAACTGCGTATCCCATCCTTTTCTCTCGCAAAGATACGTTAGTAATCGACTTATATTTGCAATTCATCATCAATTTTATATTAAGTAGTTTCAAAATCAATTTTAGTGCTAAGCTGAAATTGTTTAATGTTTAGTTTAATTAACGTGTGTTGTTGTGGATTGATATTTCAGATGCCCAGAGTGTGACGGGGCGGGATTTATAAGAAAAGGTGGTGCAACACTAAGTGCTAATGCTGCTCGAAAGGATCTACCTCAGATCGTTTGCGCAAACTGCAATGGGCTTGGCAAACTTGGTCAGATTGACAAGTAAAATGTATTAAAGCAATCAGAATGTCCAATGTATTAAAGGATCCGGCCGAAACATTTCTTATTTACGTGTTTACATGTATCTGCGGTTTCTGGTCATATAATTGTTCGTCATGTTGTTTGTTACTTCATCGTAAGTAATCAAAACCATTAATCAGGAGGTAATCTAGCATAAGTTATATGCAAATCCGTGCTATACTAACAGCATGGCTTGGTAGACGTGACTAGCAAATACATGAAAGCATAGGTGCATTCCCACTAATCTCAGAATCAATATCCAGCTGACTCTAAAGATTCTATTTCAATGAATTATAATTAGGAATCTGAAAAACAGATTCCCAAGTTTTCAGGACATAAAAACGAAGTCTACCATATGAGGAAACCCGAAGACTAGTATTACTATTCTTAATCTGATTTCATTTGTCTTAAATGGTGACCTCAACTAGTTTGGATTAATTTTCTCTGCCAACAATCTAACAAACTTTTCTCCAAGATTAGTTTGTTACTGATCTTACGTCAAAACTTCAAAAACAAGGCAAAAAAAAGCCATCTGTTCTGTTTGTTTCATC
The DNA here is from genome assembly GCA_023531435.1 of Papaver californicum. Lineage (NCBI taxonomy): Eukaryota > Viridiplantae > Streptophyta > Magnoliopsida > Ranunculales > Papaveraceae > Papaver > Papaver californicum. The sequence goes on along the minus strand of JAJJMC010007119.1, from coordinate 4,927,616 downwards.
GCCTCCATTATTGTCTTGATGCATTTTTGGAAATTGCATAACAAAGAGAGAAAAGAAATCTAGATTATACTGGAAAGAGAGGGGAGAAATGGCTCCTGCTTATGATGATATGGGACGTGATCATAGAGCCTTTCAGTTCTGTTAGGAGTTAGTTTGGTTTGTTTCACATGTGTGAGTCATCTGTGTGAGTTCACATGTGTGTGTCATATTTGCGGTTGTTATGTGTATGTTAGCTGGTTAGTTGTGTACGTTAGCAACACTTTATATTTGGTAAAGCTGCATCTCTGTAACTGACATTCAGAAATACAATCACTAAATATTTCTCTCAAAATCTTTTAGAAATCTTTCATGGTATCAAAGCTACAATCTCTAACGAGTTGTTCTTGATCCAAATCCTTCTTTCTGAACAAATTTAGAAACACTTAAAAACTCTATTAATCCTTCAAATCATTAATACTTCTAAACAACACTTACAATGGAGAATGCAATTTCATCTATATCTACAAACTCGCATTCATCAACAAATGCAGCAGATCTCTACCAACAACATCAAATTCAATTACATTTTCAAAACATTTGTAACTTTGTTTCCCTGAAATTAGATTCAACAAACTATCTTCTCTGGAGACATCAGTTTGAATCGATTCTGATGAGTAACAATCTCTTAAGATTTGTTGATGGATCTTATCCAACTCCTGCTTCAAGGATTCTAATTAATGAGGTACTTACATCAAATCCCGGATATGCTTTTTGGTCAGCAATGGATCATTTTTGATGTTCTGTCTCAATGCAACTTTTACACAATCTATTTCTTCTGGTGTTCTTGGACTATCTACATCAAAAGAATATTGGGATTATCTTAAACCTGAGTTTAACCTTCAATTATTTGCAAGAAAATCAATGCTAAGAGGACAGATTCAGTCAATAAAGCAAGGTAATCTTTCAGTTCTTGTGCCAGATTAAGGAAATCACTGATAATCTTGCTGCTATTAATGAAAAAATTTCAGATGATGATATTGTTATGTATACTTTGAATGGTCTTAGTAGATGTTTCAATCAGTTTGTTGTTTCTTCTCATAATCGAGAGAAACAATACACCTTTTCTGACTTAAGGTCAAGATTAGTTCACCATGAACAATGGCTTAAATCACAAAAGCAAGATTCATCTATTTTTTTTGATTCTACAAACTCAGCCTTCTACTCAAAGAAAACACAACATTATAATAACCTAATGTTTCTACTTCATGAAACATTGAGAATCGATCTCCTACATATTTTTCTGATGTAGAGTGTCAGATATGTAAAAGACTGGGACATACTGCCAACATATGTCATTGGCGTTATACTCCACCAACAACTACTGCAATACCACATGCTTCTACTTCTAAGGAAAAGCCTCATCAAGCATTTTATACATGTTCTAGAGTTGAACAACCTGCATCTGATTTTGTGGTTAGTACACAATGGATTCCTGATTCAGGTGCTACTGCACACATCACCAGTAATCCTACATTGTTACATGATTGCAAAACTTATTCAGGAACTAATCAAGTTATGATTGGCAATGGTAAGTATCTTCAAATCTCTGGAATTGGAGAAGCTACTTTAGTTATTGAGAATTCAGAATTTCTTTTGAAGAATGTGTTGTTGGTTCCACTACTTACACAAAATCTTATTTGTGTTTCACAATTCTGTATTGATAATAATGTGTCATTCAACATGTTACCTTGGGGTTATAATATCAAGGATTTATCCACTGATGAAGTAGTTGCTGAAGAAACAGTGCGTAATAATCTTTATCCTATTCAAGTTGCTCCACCCCCTACTAAAACATTTACTTTTATTCTTGCTTCATCTTCTCTTTGGCACAAAAGGTTAGGACATCCTTCCTCTCTTATTCTCAAGAAGCTATCTGATATGCCTTCTATTCAACTTTCAGATCAAAACATAGATTCTTTTTGTCATGAATGTTAATTAGGAAAACACACTAAATTACCTTTTCAATCTTCAAAAAGAATTTCTGTTTCACCATTAAATCTTATTCGTTGTGACATTTGGGGACCTGCTCCAGTCACATCCTTGGATGGTTTTAGATATTTTATTCTGTTTGTAGATGATTTCAGTAGGTATCACTGGATTTGTCCTCTCACTACAAGAGATGAGTCTCTAAAATCTTTTCAACACTTCAAGCTACGCACTGAGAAATTACTCTCGACTTCTATTGTTTCTTTTCAATGTGATGGTGCATTTGAGTTAATCAAAGGATCTTTTAGAACATTTCTTAAACAATGTGGTATTACTTTGAGGATTTCATGTCCAAGACTCCCCATCAAAATGGTGTTGCTGAAAGAAAAATAAGACATATTACTGAGGTTGGTAATACTCTTTATTTTCAAGCTTCAGTTCCAAAATCTGTTTGGTTTGATGGCTATCTTACTTCCACATTTATCATAAATAGACTTCCTTCTAAAGTCTTGCATTTCAAGATTCCTTTTGTTCTTATGTATAATGAAGTGCCAGACTATAGCTTGTTCAAAGTTTTTGGATGTAGCTGCTATCCAAATATGTCATCATTCAGAAAAGACAAGTTAAGTCCTAAGTTTGTCAGGTGTACTTTCTTGGGATATAGTTCTTTCGACAGAGGATATAAGTGCTATGATAATTCAACTAGAAAAGTATTTGTATCCAGGCATGTTACTTTTGATGAGTCAAGTTTTCCTTTTGTTGAACATGTCATTGCTCAAACTAATACATCTGATGTTGTTCACCTACAAATTGGTCCATGTGGGAGTTTTTCTACTTCAGTTCCTACTTCTGTTGGACCCAATGCTACTTCCGTATTGGAGAATTCTACTTCTGAAGAGTCTACTACTTTCTCATTACCTCCAGTAGTTCCTACAATTACTGGTATTCAAACAAGGTCCAGAAGTGGTGTTTCAAAACAGAAACTTCTTCCACCAGATTTTGTGGCACATTACACCAATTGTCATGCCATTTCATCTGCTTTTATTTCAGTTTTACATACTCCTGTTGAACCAAAATCTTACAAGATTGCTTGTAAAGATCCAACATGGGTTAAGTCTATGGATGGGGAATATGCAGCTTTAATGCACTATGGGATATGAAAGCTGGTTACTTATGTTGAGGGTATGAATGTTCTTGGATGTAGATGGGTCTACAAAATAAATTTTAATTCTGATGGTTCAGTTGACAGGTACAAGTCTAGACTTGTGGCTAAAGGTTACTTGCAGTAGGATGTAGTGGACTATTCAGAAACTTTTAGTCCATTGGTCAAGTCCACTACCATCAGATGTGTTCTTACTATTTCCTTGAGCAAACATTGGGTTCTGCAACAACTAGATGCTTCTAATGCTTTCTTGCATGGTTTTTTGGATGAGGATGTCTACATGATGCAGCCATGTGGGTATGTTTCTACTACTCATCCAACTCATGTTTGTCATTTACAAAAATCCTTATATGGATTGAAGCAAGCTCCTAGAGCTTGGTTCACAAGATTCAGTACTTTTCTACTTGATCAAGGTTTTCTTATGTCTACCTGTGATCATTCATTGTTTATCTATCATACTGCTTCTGAGATGATGCTTCTTTTTCTCTACATTGATGATATTATTCTTACTGGATCATCTGTTGCTTCAGTTCAAAAGTTCATCAAAATCTTGGGTACTGAATTTTGTATGAAGGATCTTGGCCCTCTTTATTATTTCTTGGGAATTGAGTGCATTCGATCCAAGGAATCTGGTGCTCTTCTACTAACTCAACAAAAATATACACTTGAATTGCTTCAGAAAGCTGAGATGGTTGATTGTAAACCAAAACACCACTCTTGTGGCTTCTGGTTCTAGACTATTTGTCTATTGTGGTACTGCTTTAGTCTCACCTACTTATTACAGAAGTCTTGTGGGTGGTCTACAATACCTCACTATGAACAGGCCAGACATTACTTATGCAGTGAATTATGTATCCCAATTCATGCATTGTCCATCTGATTTACATTTTCTGCTTGTCAAGGGGATTTTGAGATATCTTAAAGGCATTGTTGGTTCTGGGATAACAATTTCTGCTGGAGATGTGGGACAAATTGCTGCTTACTCTGATTCGGGTTGAGATGGCTTCCCAGACACTAGAAGATCCACAAGTGGGTATGTAATTTTTCTGGGTTCTTCTTTGGTTTCTTGGTCATCCAAGAAACAACCAACCATTTCTCGCAGCTCTAAAGCTGAATATAAGTCCTTGGCTGTTACTTCTTCTGAACTTTTATGGATATCCTACTTACTTAGGGAACTTCATATGCCTGTCTCTCAGTCTATGATTCTTTACTGTGATACCAAAGTACAACAAGTTTGGCTTTCAATCCAGTTTTTCATGCAAGAACAAAGCACATTGAAGTGGATTATCACTTTGTCAGGGAGTTAGTGTCTCAACAATTACTGAAAATTGTTTATGTTCCTTCTATTCATCATCTTGCGGATTCGTTTACAAAGGGTTTGTGTACTTCTATTTTCAAGTCTCTTTCTGTCAAGCTTATGTATCTTGTAGATTCACAGCTTGCGGGGGAGTGTTAGGAGTTAGTTAGTTAGGAGTTAGTTTGGTTTGTTTCACATGTGTGAGTCATCTGTGTGAGTTCACATGTGTGGTTGTTATGTGTATGTTAGCTGGTTAGTTGTGTACGTTAGCAACACTTTATAGCTGGTAAAGCTGCATCTCTGTAACTGACATTCATTCAGAAATACAATCACTAAACATTTCTCTCAAAATCTTTTAGAAATCTTTCAAGTTCGAAACAGATGATGGTGATTATAACACTACATCTGCTTCATCTTCGAATCATTCTGAAGGCAGTCAAGCTTTTAGTTATTCTGCCTGGCTTCAAAGTTATAGGTACATTTTGCTTTCTTTTTTCAATGTGTTTTCCTTTTTTTTTTTGTATACTTTCTAAAACTTGTAATAATTGTGTATGTGCCTCCTAGGAAATCGATGGCCATGTATACGAGTGTGACACCTCCAACTGTTGGATTCCTGGCAGGCTCGAGTTTGGGAATATGCAGTTCTTTCTTGTCTACATCAGCACGAAGGAGATCATCATTCCAAAGTTCTGAACAATCGTTAGTTAAACCATTCATTTCCATATCGAGCTTAGACAAGGAAGGAATTCAGCCTCCTCCAACATTAGCGTCAAAACAATCATCACGACGTTTCTCATATCAAGAGTTACCACCTACCCAAGAATGCTCTTATGTTCAATCGGTCCTTAACGGTACTTATCCAACAAACCCCAATTTTACGTAATTTTATCTCAAAGATTTGTAACATGATTCTTAGAAATGTTTACTTGTGTGCAGGGGTTAACGTTCTGTGTGGTGTTGGACTCCTTTCGACATCTTATGCTGTTAAACAAGGAGGGTGGATCAGTTTACCAGTGTTGTTCATATTCGCAGGCATTTCTTGCTACACTGGAATCCTCTTGAAACGTTGTTTAGATAGTTCTCCTGGACTTCAAACATATCCTGATATTGGACAGGATGCTTTTGGTGCACCGGGTCGTTTAATGATAGCTGTAAGTTTTAATGTACACGAAGTTAATTTCCAATGAAATTTATACTTTTAAGATTAATCTTAACACTGTCGTGCAAATTGCAGATAATCTTGTATGTAGAACTATATGTAAGTAAAAGGTTCTGTTAGGATCGATGCTATAAAGAAAAGAAAACAAAAACAAAAACAAAAACAAAAACACATAAGATTTACTTGGTTCATCCAATTAGGCTACGTCCAAGGAGCGGCTGCGGTTTTCACTATGATCATAAAAGTGTTCTAGAAGAATACAACGATGATAATAATAATATAAACCCTAGATAGTGTTATGTTTGTGTGGAGCCTGGTAGTGCACGACCCGGTTTCGCACTTGACCCGATCCGACTGGCACTACAAGAAAAATGGGTTTAAGCGACATGTCGTTTTAAGTCGCTTAAAGCCTCTTTTAAGTCGCTATAACCGTTATAGCGACTAAAAGTGGCACTCGCTCCGTTGGTTGCCCAAAGCCATGTATCTCAAAGCCTTGAGCGACCATGCAATCGCTCTAGTAATAAACCAACTTATCTAAAGCGAGTGCTTTTCTCATTGCTTAACATCAGACCAACTAACATGGAGCAAGTAAAATTTTGATCGCTTAACATCTAGACCAACCGATATAGCAAGTAACATATCAATCGCTTCAGATATACCAATCATTATAAAGCAATTAAACTACTTAGTTGATAGATACATGGAGCAACTATTTATGAAATTGCTTGGTTAAAGTTTTAAGCGATCAAAAATTTTGCTCGGTAAAAGTGATTTATGATTTTGATTGGCCTGAAGTTGGTTGCTCAAGCTTTTGAGGTACAAAATTTTTTACTCTCTAGAAGCAGCTTGTGACTTAGGAGCTATTAAACTACCTAGTTAGAAGATACATGGAACAACTAAACCTGATTTTACTTGGTTAAAATTTTAAGCGGTCAAATGATTTTGCTTGCTACAAGCGATTTCTACTTTTGATTGTCCTGAAGTTGGTTGCTTAAACTTTGAAGGTATCAAAGTTTTTACTCAAGTTGATTGTTTAAATTTCTGAGCTTCCAAATTATTTTAGAATTCAGATTTTAATTGGCTTAAAGTTGGTTGCTGGAGTATTTAAATTACTCAATTTTTTTGTTCATTTTATTTAAATAATCCAAAAATCTAATTACAATTAAAAAAAGTTATAACTAAGATTGATATAATTAAAATGAAAACATCTAATTAAGAATTATAATTAAGATTAGATAATTACAAATATATTTCATTTGAATATCCCACCAAAAAGCATAACCTTTTAACAATATTGTTTCATACACATCCCGACAAAACCAAAATACATACAAAATGAATAGTACTTGTATCATCTTAATGTCTAGTTTCACTTCCCAAAAGAACAAGAAGGTTGACAACCAATCTTCTTCAAAAAGCCTCATTCAAATACTGACATTAAGCTCTGTCCCTTGAAGCTTTGAGTTGAGCAGAATAGTGTACCTGCAGCAATAATAAACTTTAAATACAAAAGTTAAGTTTAATACCTAAATAATACATACAAAACAAACCCCAAAAAAATCCTATTACAGTATCAAAACCCAAAAAAAATACAAAAAAATACTAAAATTATTACAATCATCCACTTACATAGATTCATAATATAATTCCTACAAATCCCAAAATTATCCACCCCAGTAAAAGAAAATGAAAAAAAAATCACAACAGAAGACTACAACTGCAAACAAATTATTCATCATTATTAGCCCATCTTCATCATCATGACTAAACCAAGATTAAACTAAACCTTACAGATTGTCGTACACTAACCTGTAGTCATCTTGCAGACCAACATCATTAATACAGTTGTATCCCAAAATAAGCCCTGCATCAACATTTTGTATCCCAAAATAAGCCCTGCATCATCTTGCAGCCTTGCTCATCCTAACATGTATACATAAGTTTATTGATCAGTATGCAAATCAAAGGAGAAAATCATCTGTTGAAAACGACTCTTAATCCAAGTAGTGATAGCTCAGCATTCCATACTCAAGTAGATATCTGGCCAAGGAAACAGCAGAAGCAACTATCACTATGAAGAAATCACAAACTGGAACTTGATCAAAGAAAACCAGGCATAATCAAGTCAAAGTCATCAAGTCACTTTGAACATAATTCACACAAATAGAAAAATCAATTCATCTTTATTAACAAAACCCACTTCACAAAACTGGAAAATTTCCCAAATTAGATCAAAATCCCAAACAAAAATAAAAAGCCCTGATTCAAAAATCCAAAATCAAAAAATTCCACTGTTAAATCAAAACCCACTTGATAAATTAGCATAACAACAGACCACGAGATTAGTAAATTGAAATAATGACGGTCTGCAATTGTATGTTGCAGACATGAAAAGTGTACTATACATGTTAGATCTTCTACATCTTTTTTTACGAACTGAAAAATTATAATCAATACAATATTATCTTTCTTCACCAACATGATCATAAATAGCGAACTTGTGAGCCTCTGACATCAACAAATAGATATCAAAATAGCAGATGTAACCTAACAAAAGAGAGATTTAGTTTAGGTTAAAGAGACACCGCAAACTACATGGTACATCTTCTTGATAGTATTAAACTTGGGTCAACATAATCTCACTCAGTGAAGCAATGATTCTAACTGAAATGAGGTGCAGTCCATGCGGCCATGCGAAGCAAGATTGTGAGAAAACAGTATTCATTCTCAGACATTAGTGAGAAGGAGGCGCTGGAAATTTAGTGAGTGAGGCAGAGAGAGGCAGAGAGAGGCGCTGGAAAAACAGAGATTCAGTAGGGTGGCAGAGAGATTTAGTGAGTGAGGCAGAGAGAAGGAGGCGCTGGAAATGAGAAGTTGAGAATGTTTCCTTAGGGTTAGGGTGTTTATATATAAGGGTACTAAACGTAAATAGAGGGAACTTCGTGGTCAATAAATAAAAAAAATAGGGTTTGATTCATCTGACGGTTTAAGATTAAAAGTTAGGTTGATCGGATGGTTCTAGGTTTTCCATCTCTACTCATACAGATTGTTAATCTGACGGTTTAAAATTAACATTTTATGCTCATACGGATCACGAATCTGACGGACCAAAATTAACATCTTATGCTCATACGGATCACGAATCTGACGGACCAAAATTTCCATCTTTTTTCGCCCAATTCAATACAATTTAATGCAATCGCTTCAATTTAAAAGGACTGAAATTTCAATTTCTCCGTTTTCTTTTAATCTCGATATAATTCATTTTTGATTTACCTAATTTTAGCTTCTTCGTAGACCCCTCACCGTGAAAACGCTCATCTACGTTTGGATTTACATTTGAAGTATCAGATTTTGATTATATTTATTCAATCTAACGCAATCGCCTCAATTCAAAAGTTTTTTTTTTTTTTTTTAATTTATTCAATATCCCTACAGTTTTAATTCATGTTTTCCCAATTTCAATTTTTGTCACTCTAACTTATCCAATTTGACATAATCTCTTTAATTTTAGTCGAATTAATTTGAATTTCTTCTTGTTTTTTTCTTCCGTTGATCTACAAAATTTGCAATTATTTCTTCCAACCTCAAATCTCTAGTTATTTGTTGATCTTAACCTATCACACCAAATATCTAGTTATTCATCATTTTAAGCAAATGTCCATTGACTTTTAGTCAATTTTACCCGTTGTCCATTAATTTTATCCAATATCGGTCGACCTCACTCAATTTCTCTTGAACTCCATCGGTTATTCCTCACTCAATCATTTTATCTATCTTTTTTTTTAAATCAATCTTATATATTGCTAGTTGGCCTCACTCAATTTTTCTTCGATTTCATTAGTTTATCCACTTATCCATCATTTTAACGAACTCGTATGTTAGGTTTATTTATCAACCTTCGATATGAAAAAAAACAAAGAATAGTAAAAAAAATAATGATTGAGGATATTTTTATCGACCTTTGATTATACATAAATTTTTATTTTGAATATGTAAGAATGAATCAGGAAAATAAGAAATTAATTTGATAATTGTTTCACTAGAAAATAATAAGGGATAGGTATAGGGTGCCAAACGCTTTATATGTGATGTCGAACACTAAGAAGAATTCATTTTGTAGACTTTGAAAGGAAAATAAGGTTTCAGACAAGTTAACGCATCAAACATTTCTCGTTGTGTGAACCTTAAAGAGCGGAGGTTTATAGGTCTAAAAAATCACAATTGCCATGTTAAATCGAACTCGTGCATCCGATTTATTTATCAACCTTTGTTACAATTCAACTTTGATTTCTCCAATTTGGGTTATTCGTGAGCCCTCAAAGCAATAGATATGATTTACCCAAAATTTCAACATGTTAATACACAAATGGTAAAACTAAATGAGATCGAAACAATTTGAGTGAAATTGAGTAATATTGAACTATCCATCAACCTTAGGTCATTAAGAAAAGTATGAAACAATAGTCCATTTAGGGTTCCAGAAAAGATTCTCAGTCAATCGACTAGGTCATTAAGAATAATATGAACAACAATGGTACATTTAGGGTTTCCTTGAAAACTCATACTCAATCGACTAGGTCATCAAGCACAATATGACAAATACACATACATTTAGGGTTTAACTTAATTTTTCATCAATTTTACTTGATTTCACTTATATTTATTGAATTTTATCCAATTTCGATCAAACTTATTCATTTTTGTATCGATCTAACAAATCTAACGATATCAGACTATGATTTCATCAATCTGACTACAATTTACTCAATTATTTATCGAACCGACTTGAATACACTCAATTTTGATTGATCTTACTCAAATTATATCAATTTTACTCGATTTCACTTTGATTTATTGAATTTTGTTCAATTTCAATCAAACTTATTCATTATGATGATGAGCCTGTGTTTAAATCACTTTCTATTGCTGATGGTAAAGCTAGAGTTTAAGAATTAGAAAGAAAGATGATGATGAGCCCTTCATATCTTCAAGCATGTTGCAGACTTCACGAGGATGTTTTAGTCTTCATATCCAGCCATATGTCTCTCGCCCATGCTGAACTTTAATAACTTCAGGTGCGGACACTTGAGGTGCTATCAGAAACTTCTCTTTGTTTCAGGTACGAAATTGTGGCTTCATTATAATGTCATCGTCTTTGGGCTTGATTTCAATTTCGTCTTCTTTAAACTGAATTTCAAACTTTAGGCTGTGACGATTGAATTATGGTTGCGGACTTGATTTGTTGCACCTTTACTGTTGGTTAAATAGCTGCCATCAATTGTAGTCAGTTTTCGCCGTTGGATGTTCTATTAGTGTAGTCACCAACTGTTGTTCGTCTCCTTGGATTGAGTTGGTATTCAGTTCTTCAATTCGGGCTGCAGAGTTGAAGATTTCTCGAGTCTATGAGTCACTGGAGTTGTGCTTGGAAGTTACTTAACATTGATGACAGTCATATTCTTCTGGGCTGTATGGAAAACTGATTTCTTGTGTAATTTGTAACATGCTTACATTTCAACTGTATGCTTTGTGTGATTGAAATTTCTAACCTTCTTACATTTCAACTGTATGTTTTGCTGGACGCTGCTTGGGAGTTGGAACTAGATATGACACGTTGGCAGAATTGTCAAGAAGAGAAATGGTGTCAAGAATAAAGCCATATCCTGATATTGATGCATTCATGAAGGCAATTTCCATAGAAGGCCAAGAAAGCAGTATGGTTACAAATTATGTTATTAAGAACACAATAGAGTAATTTCTAGCAATTAAATGTATACTCTTGTAGTGTTGCAATGGTCCCAAAATGCATATCAGTGATGCAATGGTCGGAAGAACACAATAGAGTAATTTCTACTCCTGTAGTGGGTAAATTGAAGAAAATGTATACTCTAATCATTCAATTAGAGATGTTTGAAGTTGATAATAGATTTTAATAATTTAGACATTAGTTTTTCACTCACTACCTCGAATCCCGATATTTCCAGTTAAGCAATAGGATTGGAATACAATATGTGATTGATTTTAGTTGGATAAAATTTCAGGGTGTATTCATATCAGATTTGATTAGTGTTGTAATTGAACTTCCAGATATTTCTTATCTGAACATATAGAAACATCATTTTGGAGCTTATATTTCGATTGTCACAAAAAATATTTTTTGTGGACCTTAACTACAGATATTTTGCTTTGATTTACTTTCATTTATGGACCTTAACTACAAATATTTGACCAAAAATGGAGTAATTTAAACACAAACGTTATTTTTGTTTTTTAAGTCTAAAACACACACACAATGATCCTTAAATTGTTTATCTTGCCAATAGAAAACCAAAAATATCTGATCCAAATGGATATAAATATAGATTTTAGGAAATCATTATTCTTTGGATTTTTTCTCAGGTTATTAGTTTTTTATTCTTCCATAAATACATATTCCTCGATATTAAAATATATGAATATTTTACTAATTAAAATATGTATAATATTTAGACAAAAATAATTAAAAAATAATCAAAAAAGGGTGTTATAACCAAGTATAACCGTACTAAAATGGACAGATACGATGTTTTTCCAATGAGTCACATGGATCACAATCCGTATGACTAGATAGAACTAGGTATAAAACGTTGATGTATTTTGATCACACGGTCTATCTTTCTCCCTCAAGTAATTCATTTTTTGACATGTGGTGGTGGCTTAAACTTAGTTGCTGAGAGAGGTTTGAGCAACCAATTCATTTTCTGTAGCTACGAGTCTGTGCCTCAAAGTGAATAGCTACATGATCACTTTTTTAGATGCTACAAGTTAATTGCAAAACGGATATAGTAATTAAACATATTTGGTCATGGCTCAAACTTAGTTGCTGAGAGAGGTTTGAGCAACCAATTTATTTTGTTGTTGCTACGAGTCAATGCCTCAAATTGAATAGCTACATGATCAACTTTTAGCTGCTACAAGTTACTTGAAAAACGGATCTAGCAATTAAACATATTTGGTTGTGGCTCAAACTTAGTTGCTGAGAGAGGTTTGACTAACCAATTTATTTTGTTGTTGCTACGAGTCGGTGCCTCAAACCGAATAGCTACATGATCAACTTTTAGCTGCTATAAATTACTTGAAAAACGGATCTAGCAATTAAACATATTTGGTTGTGGCTCAAACTTAGTTGCTGAGAGAGGTTTGACCAACCAATTTATTTTGTTGTTGCTACGAGTCGGTGCCTCAAAGTAAATAGCTACATGATCACTATTTTAGTTGCTATAAATTACTTGAACAAAGGATCTAGCGATTAAGTATATTTTTTCGTTGCTAAATAATAGTGGACACATGTTTATTGCCACCAAAATTTCGGGCAGTTGCAATTTTAGACGCTTAAACTGTTTAAGCGACTAAATTTTTGAGCTCTTGCTAAGATTTTAGACGCTTAACCCCGTTTTTCTTGTAGTGTGGCGATCCGTTGGAAAACCGCAGCCGCTCCTTAGACGTAGCCCAATTTGGGTCAACCAAGTAAATATTGTGTTCTTATTTTTCGTTTTCGTGTTGTTTTCTTATATCATCGATCCTAACAGATAGGGCAACTCGATATATATAGAGACTACTCAAAATTTTTGGATCTCATTTAGTTTTCCAACGGACCGCCAATCGGATCGGATCAAATAACAAAACCGGGTCGTGCACTATCTGGCTCCTCACAAACATAACAGATTCGACTCTTTACTTGATTCCTTTGTTCCATTTGTGTTCTGTTGTAATTATTATGATCTCAAACTGAATTTTTCCACGCAGTGTTGTTGTGTAGAATACATAATTCTTATGGGTGATACCTTGTCGTCGATTTTCCCGCGTGCCTACATAGACCTTGGTGGGAGTGTATCTAGACTCTCTCCATGTCTTCACCATAATGACAACTTTAATGATTCTTCCCACTGTCTGGCTTCGAGACCTTACTTTCATATCTTTCAGGTCCTTCACTTGTTTAAGAACGATTCGAGGCATATTTCTTTTTCTATCTTTTGATTTTGAATGACTAAAATGATTTAAGAACTTCTGAACTTTGACTTCAGCTGGTGGAGTGATTGCATCACTAGTAGTAGTTGTTTGCTTGTTATGGGTTGGTGGGGTAAACCAAATCGGATTTCATCCAGCTGGGACACCTTTTGATCTTAAAAACTTTCCTGTTGCTATCGGCTTATATGATTTTTGTTATGCTGGACATTCTGTTTTCCCAAACATCTACTCTTCCATGAAGGAACCATCACAGTTTCCGGCAACTCTTGTAACTAGGTAAACCACCTGCCTTAGATATCATTTTCATCATATTTTAAACCTTCATGATAATCAAACCTTATCGTATCTTTGCCAACAAACAATTCTTGTTCTGCAGTTTCATAATCGTTTGCTTCCTGTATACTGGGGTAGCATATGCGGGTTTCTGATGTTTGGTGACGCCAAACAATCTCAGTTTACTCTAAACATGCCTCAGAAATTTGTTGCTTCTAGAGTTGCAGTTTGGACAACGGTGTGAAACAAATCTTTAAGTTTCTATTATTCTTTTATGTTTCACCCTAATTGTGATTACTAAAAATCTTGGTCTTTGGATCACAACCAATAGAATTTGAAACATAGTAAAGTTTGATATCATATCATAAAATCAACTCATATTAACATTTAGAAGATGATAATCAATCAAAGCAAGAAATGAATTGACTCAGGTATTTAACGTGGTTCGGCAATCAAATTATCTACACCCACAGGTGATAAAAATTTGTATCATTTTTATTATTCATCATCATAAGTTACAAAAGAATGATATACTATAAAATCATAATCATGTTAATCAAAGAACAATTGAGCTAAATATTTACACAAGTCTCATACCTAAACTCTTGCTCTGATTCTATGCATTATGTCCAATTTACTCAAGATTTTCCAGTCCCCTTTCCTATTTATGAGCTTGGTATTTATAGCCAATTTGATGGGTCCCCCCAATTTACCTTTCCACTTATTTGTTCTTATCCATTCTTTGGAATGAAGTGTAATCCCGCAAGACTTATTTGTATTTTCCGCAAGGCTTGATCATGCTTCTCGCAAGACTTAGCATGCGCTTTACTTATTTCTCTTGGTTTTTCACTAGATGTCCCGCAACTCTTTTGCGGACTTGCGTTCAAGTTGTTGTTTTTGGATTTGGATGAACGTTGCGGTCTTATTAGAGTCACAGCATGTCTGACACGTGGCCCTTGAAAGTGATTTGTCACGCTTCAGTTTTCTTTGTTCCGCAACCTATAAAGCTGATATGTGTATTTGATGCATCGATGCTCATCATTTCCTTTTACTGTGTTAGGCTTTTCCATAACTTGGGTGTCAGTCAGTTAGCAAGGCTATTGTTTCGAGCAGTGTGTCTTGTCTCCCGTAACCCACGTGTCGATCATGCAACGATGCTGTCAGGTTCAAATCTTATCGAATTTTCAGATGTCTGTTCAGTACTTCTCAAAGGGTTTTTTTTCAGTGTTTCTCGTCTCATCATAACTCGTTACTTCTTCAATATTTTATGAACACGTGTAGTTTGGAATTTATTTCTCTCACAATTTGCCCCATTTTTTCTTTTAAATTTTGACACATGACAAAAATTTAGAAAAGGAAAAATAATTATTACCTTTTTGATTTTCACACCTGCAATAACTTCTCTTTCCATGCTTAGTTTCACTTTCTTCCGATTTTTTCGCTAGCAATAACGTATTTTCCCACGTTTTTGTCAGTTGGCGGTTTCGAGGTAATTAAATCTCTGATAAAGTTTCTCCCTTTTTCAGTTTTTGACGGTTCGTCCGTTTCAGGATTCTCCTATTTAATGTTAGTCATATCCCTCATTCTATTTTTATATCATTTGTCTTATTCTTCATAAAGTTTTTGTGCTTTTCATTCTTCTGAGCTTTTCAAGGATTCTTCAACGTCTTTTCATTCTCCCAAACTTTTGTGATCAAGAACTTTTGCATCGGGATCAAGTTTTTTGTTCACTCAATCATTTGATTCTTTTCTGTCTTTAGTTTCATTACAGGTAATCCTCTTGACTTTTTCTTTCATGTATTTGTCTATCTTTTTTACTGAATCTTTTTAGAGTAAACGTGATGATGTTGATACTTATGATGTTCTTATTTTTGTGTTTATTATTTGTTGGAGTGGATGACAATGATGATGATTCCTTTGTTTTGAAGTTTGATTACTTTATTATGATTTTTTCTTTCTCTTGATCAAAAAATTGTTTGCTGATCGGCATTCTGATTATGCGTTTATCTTGTTGTTCTTCTGCCTTGTATCTTTCATCTTGTTGTTCTTCTGCCTTGTATCTTTCATCTTGTTGTTCTTCTTACTTTTGTTCATGGTGTATTTATCTTTTCTGGTTTTCTCATGTAGATAAAAATTTATCATGGCTGGAAGAAATGATGGTAAAGTCACTGGTGATGTTTCTCATCAGAATGATCATCCTTTGATTAGGAAATCATCTCGCTACCCAGTGTCGAAAGGTCATCCTTATGACTCTACAAAGCCCGCAAGTGTTCCTGTTGCGGTCAACAATCATACTCCAAAGAACAATCGGTCTCACGAAAGTTGTAGATTTAGGTTTGTGAACCTTGAGGAATTCAAAAGGAAACATCATCTTCGCCGATTCAAAGTATCCTTGTATGATCATGTTAAAGATGAAATTTCAATGGAAATGATGGAAGGGTTTGATTACAGCAACAACAAGCTATTAATTCTTGCGGGAGCATTAGATGCAGGCCTACAACTTCCTTTGTACCAGAGCGAAAATCCTTTTCAATTTGAGGTTCTCGCCAGCCGTAACCAATACCAACATGGCTTAGTCCGGTCCGTCATTCAATATAATGGAAATTGGTGGCGCGTGCTGGACGAATGTAGCATGCGAAGCCAAGGAGGAACCAATTTTACCTGTTACGTTCCTAACCCTGCGGAACGTAAACATTACACAGTCGAGAACTTTCATGCCACATATGCGGAAAACATTGCCGCGAAGAATTACAAGAAATGGAGTGTTGGCCCGGGCCGCGAAGGTGGTGAGGGATTCCGCTTGCTAGAGGAAATTGATAATTCCAAGCTGAAATACATTCCAGGGACACAAGTTCCTTTAAAGGAAAAAATCTGCGAGGATCACGATTTTAAATGGTACCGCACCCCTCTAATCATTGAGGGTCGATGGGTCTTTGGGTTTATCCCAGATAATGTGGTATACAATCTTCTTACACGTTTTGATGGTTACTGCCCTTGGCGGCTACATTTTACTGGTTCCAACTTTCCACTTGTCATTGTGGTACGTAAAGTTTCTCTCTGTCTTTTTATATCATACTTTATATATTGCTAATGGTTAAAATTTCTCTCTGGTGGTTAAAATTTCCCTTTTTTATAGCCGCAAACTGATGAGAGCGCAAAAGGTGACGCGGGAGTGAAGCGAAAAGCCGCAACCCCCGCAGAAAAGGTATTATTTTAACCTAATGAATTCTTATAATCCTTATGAATTTTATTCCATGAATTATTGCGGTTTATTAATAGGGTCGGAAGAAGGTTAAGGGTGCACCCTGGGCTTCCACTGACAGAGAAGAGGGATAAATTCAAGATTCTCCCCTTCATCATCCAATCTTGAGAGGTGAAGGAAGCTCCGCTCCAGAGAGACGTGAAGAAGAGCAGAACATACCTCTTCAAATAACAAATTTTGAGTCTGCGGAACAAGTTGGTGTTGCTGAAGAAATTTCAGATGTTGCGTTTAATTTCTCGCACCAAACTGTCGTTCCTGATCCTTCTTTCCTTCTCCAATTCTCTCATTTATTCGTTGATGAGCCACTTGAAGCTGCAACAAGTGAAGATGATTCAGCTGACAAAGAGGATCGCCTTATACAAGGTGATCCTAAAAATACTTCAGAAGTAGAGGATGCGCGTGCACATGCTGCGGTAGCAGATGAATCTGCGGATACTAGTGCAGTGGGCAGTGTGCCCATAAATACTATGGTAGAAACTAGACCTGCCATAGTTAATGTTGCGAGTGTGGCTGTTGCTGATGCAGTGCAGTCAAATAAAGAGATCCCGCAGAATAATAAGGGCAAAGGAATTGCGGAAGGTTCAGATCTCTTGGCTAAAGAAGAAGAAGCCTTCCGTTGATTCATGTCAAAGGAGTTTCTATCGGTCCCAAGTGATTCCTTACCGATGGAAGCGGATAGTCCTTCGATCTCGCATCTGCGGGAGTGCATGCGGGCTGCACCATATGACATGGTGAAGGACGTCTGGCTAAGGGGCCAAGGTCAACCTTTCGATCCCACCTTCTTCAGAAATCAACCTTCTTCTCTTGCGGAGACAATTGCTCCCGCGGATGGAGAAGTATATTCTTTCCCGCAACAGGCTCTTCTGCAGGTATTCTTATTGTCTTTATATCCTTTGATTTCTCATTATTTTTACTTTTATTTACAACTTTAATTCTGTAAATCGCATCTTGCGCGGGGTCAAAACGCCGCACATATAGCGTATAAATTCTTCAAGGCGCGGTCCACAATGATAGAGTCCCAATTTAGGATTGTAGAAGAGGAAGCTATAGGCTTGAAGCGGGAAAATGACACGCTTCGCCAACAATTGCTTGACCTTCAAAATCAAGGTTTAATTCTTTCTATCTCGTCAATTTTTCTTAAATTTTTTACTTGTTTTCTGAATTACCTCATAGGATCAGCGAGGGATTCAGAACTTATATCTAGGATGCGGCGTAGAAATACGCAGTTGAGAGATCATGTAGTGAGGGTTAACAATGAGAATGTGGAGATCAAGACAAGATTTAACAACCTTGTTGATAGTCATGATTTGGTCACACTGAAGTACGATGAATTAGAATCGCAACATCGGCTTTTATTTGGGGAGAAAATTTGCAAGAAAGCAGAGTTTGATGTTACTTTATCGTGGATTAAACATTGCGTTCTTGAGGCACGAGCAAGATCTGATAAATTGGAAGAAGAGAACCGCAAGCTTTGTGTAGAACGTCAGAATATCCTTGTGGGATTCTCTCGTTCCGGATCGTATCACTATTCTCAGCTTTCTTCGTACATAACTCAGCTGATCAAAGACAGAGATAACTCAGCTTCGGAAGCTCATTCTAAAGGGAAAGCTCTTGCGGATGCTCAAGTTAGAATCCGTAATTTGTCCGATTCCATTCTTCATCGTGAGAGCGATATTTTCCGTTTGCACAAAGAATTAGCAAGGTATACATCTAAATTGAATCAATTGCGGAATAATGAAGCAGAGTTAAATCAGTGTCATCAAAATCTTCAACAACTCACTGCCAATTATAATAATCTTTCTAGAGATATGATTTTCTTGATGTTACTAAGGATGCAATGGGTCACGAATTAGCAGAGTTTGAATCCCTCGCAAGAGATATCATATTTTACCGTATATTTGACATTTAATATTATGCCCGCATTGATTAACCCGTTTCTCTTGTTTCAGGTTTTGAAGAAAAATTTAAAGATGCAGTCGCAAGAGCTGCTAAAGATGAAGGAGAGCTTGGTGCTGCAAATACTAGGATGGAAGAACTCAACAAGAAACTAGAGCTAGCTTCTATCAAGGCTAATGAAACGCAAACTCAGCTAGAGCTTTCCTCTACCAAGGCCAATGAAGCGCACGCTCAACTTAAGCTTTTATCTTCTAAAGTTAAAGGAGCTGAAGACAAATTAAAACATGAAGCTCTGAAGAATGAAATCCTTGTTTGGGACTTATCATCTGAGAGAGGGAAAATAAAATTTTGGAAAACAAAAATCTAAAATTCCGAAGCCGAAGTAAATCAGTACAAAAAAGAGTTTGAAAATAGAAGAGCTTATATTTCTTAGTTAAGAGCCGAAACTCGAGTTTTAATTGTAAAAACAGTCAATAATAAACCTGACCAAGTACAAGCTGATAGATTTTCCAAGATTTACAAGCGCAAAGATGTCCCGGATAATCCTCCTTTTGAAGCAGATCTTCCCGCACCTTAGTTTTCTTTGTTGTTGCTTTGTTCTTCTTCACTTCCAAATTGTATTTGCACTTTCATTTTGCTTTGTATTTTTATCCCTGCAAAACAATTTATGAATATTTATTTCGATTGTTAGTTCATTGAATGAGTGTGACTTGATTAACCACAAGGAAAATTTATACCTTGAGTTACTTTGAGGGCTGCGGCGCATATCTAATTTCTCTCTGGCCATGAGGAAATTAGAATGTGGTCCCTAGAGCATCTCCCGAAATGGAGAGTATCTGATACAACAATAATTAATGTCATGTTAGGCATCTCTGTAACGAAAGATCCAATAGTCATTTATTCATAAACATTTATATGGACTTTCTAGAGAGATTACATTCTGCTGCTTTACCTAGTATGAAGCCAAATTATTGTATAATTGCATTGCTAGTTGTGAGCACTTTCTGAATTGGAGAGTACCTGATACAATAATTAATGTCATGTTAGGAATCTCTGTAGCGAAACATCCAATAGTCATACATTCATAAACATTTACATGGACTTTCTAGAGAGATTACATTCTGCTGTTTACCTAGTATGAAACCAAATTATTGTATAATTGCATTTCTAGTCATGGGTAATATGGTTCGAGATATTGCGCGTTCCAAGGATGTCGTAAGATTTCTCCATTCATATTCCGCAAATGGTATGATCCTTGTCCCGCAATATCTTGTATAATGTAAGGTCCTCCCCATGTAGGTGCAAACTCTCTTTCTTTTTATCCCTTTGGTATTCCGGGATTTGCCGTAGAACGTATTCTCCTTCCACAAAGTTCTGCAACTTCACTTTTTTATTGTATTCTCTTGCCAATCTTCTTTAATAATTTTCCATTTTTTGAAGTACAACTTCTCTTCTTTCTTCTAAGTCATACAACTTTTCAAGCATTAGGTCTGAGTTTTTCAAGTTTTTCTCCCATGCTTCTGTTCTTGTTGTGGGTAAAATGACTTCCGTTGGAATAACTGCTTTGGCTCCATAAGTAGGAAGAAATGGTGACTCTCCAGTGGATTCTCTCCTTGTTGTGCGATATGCCCATAATGTATTATGAAGCTGTTCACACCATCGTTTATGATGGCCATCGAGAGTTTTCTTCAAATTCATGGTAATTGTCTTATTTGTTGCTTCAGCTTGTCCATTGCTTTGTGGATAGAGCGGAGTTGACTTGTTCTTTTGGATATTGAATGCTTCGAAAAGCATATCGATATTTTTCCCTTGTAATTGTTGTCCATTGTCCGAAACTATGGCTAGCGGAATTCCAAATCTACAAATTATATTTTCAAATAAAAATTTGAAAACATCCGTATCTCTAATATGTGCAAGAGCTTTGGCCTCAACCCATTTAGTGAAATAGTCTGTGGCTACAATCAAATACTGTCTTTTTTGACTACCTTCCACTAATGGCCCAACAATGTCTATCCCCCATTTTGGAAATGGCCAGGGACTGAGTACGGAATTAAGTTCGTTTGCGGGAGCTTTGATTCTTTTCGCATAGCGCTGACATTCTTCACATCTTTTTACCATATTTTCTGCATCTTTATGCATAAATGGCCAGTAATATCCTTGCGTTTTTGCTTTTAATGCAAGTGATTGTCTTCAACTATGATTTCCTGCATCTCCATAATGTATATCTTTAAAGATTCTTTGTCTTTCTTCTTGTGATAAACATCGAAGTAACGGTCCCAAAAAGGATCTGCGGTATAGAATTTTATCCCGCAACTGATAATTCACAGATTTTGATTGCACCTTCCTTGCCTATTTAGTGTTTGTGGGCAAAATCCCATCTTGCAAGTATTGATGTATTGAAATCCTCCAATCTTCTCCAGATAATTTATTTTCTGATTTTTGTGGAAAATTGTATCATCTTTAACAGCTGCATCTTCAATATCTTCCCCAACTTCTTCCATGTTTTCGACTGCCCACAACTTAATTGACGGTTCATAAATGCGCCCAATTTTGACTGCTGATGTATTCTGATCTTTTATCATTGAAGAAATAAATGCTAATGCATCGGCATGGCGATTCTTATCTCTGGATAAATGTCGAAAGATTATATTTGGAATTTGAGACGCCAACTTTTGCACCAGATTCTTGTATTCTATCAAATATTCATCAAACGCTTGATATTTTAATTCAACCTGCCGAATTATTAATTGTGAGTCACACATCAATTATCCCCAGTTCAATGATGAGTCGAAGAGCATGAACCACAGCCTCATACTCCACTATGTTATTTGTATGTTCGCCGAACTCAAGTCGAAATGCATGTACCATTCGATCTCCCGTGGGAGTTGTAATCACAATTCCAATTCCCGCACCTTCTTTATTTCGTGCTCCATCAACAAATACTTCCCATCTGTGGGAACTTACAGAACTTAGAATATCTTGGGAATCATCATCTTCTATTCCGGGCAAACCCTTGGATTTCAAAATCACCATCTAATGGTAAATACGCAAGGAAATCTGCCAGGACTTTGCGACTTTTGTGCAGTTTGTATTTCAAATAAGATGTGGAACTGTTCCAGTTGTGCATTCCATTTTGCTATTCTTCTTACTTTTCCCACATTCTTTAGTACAAACTTTAGCGGAGCTTTGCTTGGTACCCGCACATAATGTGTCAGAAAATACGTGCGTAATTTCTGGGTAGCAAAAATCAGTGCTAAAGTTAATTGTTCAATTTTGGTATAGTTTCTTTCTGCAAGGTTAAGAGTTTTGTTGATGCAATACACTGGTTTTTCTACTTTGTCATTTGTTTGTACCAATACGCACTTACATCATCTTTTGTTGCGGCTATGTACAAGGCGAGCACTTCTTCAGGTCCCTGGATTTTGTAGTGCAGGTAATGTAGCGAGATAAGCTTTAATACTTTGGAAGGCTTGCTCACAATTCTCGTTCCATACAAATTTATTTTTCTTTTTCAAAGTGTCAAAAAAGGGCTTGCATTTGTCCGATGATCTAGCAATAAATTTGCTGAGTGCGGCCAAACAACCATTTAATTTTCTGTACTTCTTTAACATTCCTTGGAGATGGCATATCAACAATTGCCTGTATTTTTGACGAATCAACTTCAATCCCTTTTTTGGTAACCAAATACCCCAAAATTTTTCCTGACGTAACCCCAAAAATGCATTTATCTGGATTGAATTTCATTCTGAATTTCCGTAAAGCTTCAAATATTTCTCTCAAGTCTTGTAAATGATCCTTTGAGAGTTTACTTTTTATCAACATGTCATCTACATAAAATTCAAGGGTGTGGCCTATCCATGGTTTAAAAATTGCGTCTACCAACCGCTGATATGTTGCTCCTGCATTTCTTAGCCCAAATGGCATTCTGGTGTAGCAGTATAAACCGTGTAGGGTGAAAAAGCTTCATGGCCTGCATTTCTTCAGCTAGAGCAATCTGATTATACCCTGAATGTCCGTCCATGAAGGATAAAGCTTCATGTCCTTCAATAGCGTCCACCAGGTGATCAATGCTGGGAAGCGGATAACTATCCTTTGGGAACGCTTTGTTTAAGTTGGTGAAGTCTATGCAAATTCTTACTCCGTCATTCTTTTTTGGTACAATCACCATGTTTGAAATCCAAGTTGGGTATCGAACCTCTCGTATAAACCCTGCATCCATGAGATTTTTTAACTTCTTTTCAATTGACAAATGATATTCAGGTGCCACCTTGCGTATGCGTTGTCGAAAAGGTATAGTACCGGGATGTATATGCAACTCATGTTGAACAATGGTTGGATCAATGCCTGGCATGTCCTCCATCTTCCATGCAAAAATATCCACATAATCTCTAAGTAGAGTAACCAAATCAAATTCTCTTTCTGCTTCCATCAGTGTTCCGATCTTAATCATTCTTGGGAAATCTTCTGTTCCTATGTTGATATTCTTAGTTTCTTCAATTGCTGTAAAAGTAGATTTG
>JAJJMC010007119.1:4861920-4904068 GCA_023531435.1 Papaver californicum | reverse complement strand
CTATGTTGATATTCTTAGTTTCTTCAATTGCTGTAAAAGTAGATTTGAGAGCTCTTAATAATGTGGGAGTCCCCTTTAATTGCTATGCTGGAAGATTACCCTAATCAACTTTCGGAATGCTTTCCTCCATCAGAATACTTTTATTTGTATCTTTCTCTACCTCACTTCCCGCAGTCTTAATCAAATATTGGCTTAGGGCTTCTTTTTTAGCCTTCATCTTTCGTTCTTTTTTTCTATTTTGTTGCTGCTGTAACCGTTCTTCATTCATGCGGATTTCTGCAAGAATACAAGATTTTGCTACATTCTGATCTCCTTTTATCTCAAACTCCCCTTGCAGCGTCGGGAATCGCAGGTATTGGTGACATGTTGAAGTTACCCATTTTAACTGATAAACCCATTGTCTACCAATGATGGCGTTATATGGAGATGGAGCCTCCACTACACTGAATTTTTCAGAATACTGATCGGTCCATCCGTAACATCAAGTAAAATTTCCCCTTTTGGTTTTGAGGCTATCCCATTAAACCCATAAATTGTGTAGAAAGATGGTGTAAGCTGATCATCTTTTAATCCCATTTTCTGGAAGGTGTCATAAAATAATACATTAAGAGAACTGCCCCCATCCATAAGAATTTTCTTGACATTCCATCCTGATATTGGAAGAGTAAGCACTAGCGGATCATTATGCGTTTCAATCTCCTGATCAACCTCGTCCGCTGAAAAAGTTAGCGGGGAAGCCATCCATTTTTCCCATGTTTCAGTTACTCTTCCCGCAACTTTAAAGACTTCATGATTGTAAACCCTTTTATGCAGCTTCTTATCAATAGCTACACTCATATATGATTGACCCGATTCAGAATAGGAAATCATATTGATAGTTTGATCATTATGCGGAATATGTACAGTTTTTCCCATATTGTGCCTTGGTGGAGGATCGGGCAAATAAATAAATTCTTTGAGCCCCCCTCCCCCCCGCATCAATCAATTTTTAAACTAACATCTTCAAATTTCTGCATCGGCTTGTGGAGTGGCCCTGATAGCAATGATATTCACAATGCTCATTCGAATCCAGTGTGTGTGCAGGCTGCTTTCCTTTTGTCCATAGACAATGAAAATCTTTCATATTCTTTATTGCATTTAAAATTTTTGGGTAAGGGGTATTAAGTTTAGTGAAAACTTGCTCCTCAAATTGGCGGATAAATTTTCTTCTATCATCTGTCATACCTCGTTTTGATTCAATATCGGGATTTTCTCCCACAACCCTCTTTCCGGAACTTGTCGATGGTTCTACAACATTTGCCCTGTTGGTATCCCTTTGATGCTAGGATATTATTCTCATATGTTGCTTTTGAAGATCCTGCAATCTTGCACATTTTTCAATAATATCCCTGAGGTCCCCTTCAGTTTTCGGATTTTTATCATGAATACCAACAAAGAGTGGGATTTCTCGGCTGGTATCCCCCATCTGTAGCAGTTAATAGCAATTTCTGGAGTTACATCGCCTACTGCTTGACAGATCGTCTGCCATCGATCCGTATAGTCTCGGATGGTCTCCTTTGTCCAAGATGCCAAGGAAAATAACTTGTCCATCCCTGCGTCTGCGGGTTTATATACATATATGTCTCGAGGAATTTGCGGGTCAATTGTGCGTAAGAATGCACTGATCCTTCCGGAAGGTTATCATACCACGTTAAGGATGTCCCTTTCAAGCTTGACGGAAAATACCGACACATAAAAAAATCATCTCGTTCCCATCGGGCCATGATGCGGTTGTAGTATTTCAGGTGAGTCGCTGGATCCTTGGTCCCATCATAACATTCGAAAATAAGAAGATTGCACTTTTGCGGTATTGACGCATACGCAAGGTGTGGTGCTAGCGGTGTTCTTCTGACTTCTTTTATCACTTCTTCAAGTCGTCCTCCTTCTTTATTTTTCTAAATTCTAATTTCTTCTCGCATTTGTTCCATGTCCTCACAATATTTTTGCCATCTGTTATTTTACAACTTTGAATCATCAAGATCTAATCTAACAGGTTCATGCCGATGACGTGCGGGTTCCACTACCATCACTCTTTGATCCTTATTGACTTTTTCCTTTCTTCTTGCAGGTTTATTTGAGCTTGCTTCTTTCCCCTGTATTCTAGTTCTAGATGGTTCCGCAGCATGCTGGGCTTTTTGTTTGAGCATTTGGTGGGTCAAAAGTGTAATTTTTTCCGCACAAGTCTGTTGTTCCTTGCGCATCTCATTCATTTCTTCCATTAATTGATGAATGGGGTCGACACTATTTTGAGACATTTCTTCAGATGATTGACTAGTTGTCTGATTTTCAGAATTGTTTACTTGGTCATTCATGGGTTGTGGCCCTTGTGATTCTTCCACCATTTCCCTTTCTTGAGGAATCTCCATTGCCTGACTCCCCAAATTCCCTATATTAACATCTTGATCTTGCATGGTTCTATGTGTCACTGTTTCCATTTATGTAATCCCTTTTAAGATATTGTGATTTCCTCTTGGTTCAATCTTATGTTGTTGTAGGAGTTTCTTTACCAATATTCTAAAAAAGTTCAGATAATAAGTTATGTGTTTCAAAAGGTTTTAACATTCGTAATAAGTATATAAAGCAATTTGAATAATAAAAAATATCTAACCAAAATTTGACATATAACACATAAACTAGATAATTTTTCAATTTTCCTCAGGTTTTATAAGTTCAAATTACATATAACACATAAACTAGATAATTTTTCAATTTTCCTCAGGTTTTATAAGTTCAAATGCAAATGAATCAATAGGAAATTCGAAAATTCATTTCAAAACTTATTTCACTGTTTTAATAAGAATCAAAAATTAATTAAACGTAAAAATAATAAACTAGATAAACGTAACACAAATTTGATGAGAATTCATGAGCCAAATTTTCAAATTCATGGTTAAAAGAATAACTTAAGAAATTCAACATATATATATGAGAAGTATGAAATAAAGAAATATTGTATATGAACATAATAACCAATTATATATAAACACCAACTGATTAATTCGGAGTAAAACTATATGTACCGTTTTTACAATATCACTTTGAATCATTGTATTTTTAAGTTAAAGAGTTTTCTAATATAACAAGATTCAAGATTTTAAAGATAAAAGTTTGGACATGTAGAATAAATTCTTTACTCATCCCTGTTTCTAGCGCCAAATTGTGGTTACCAAAAATCTTGCGTCTTTGGATCACAACCAATAGAATTTGAAACATAGTAAAGTTTGATATCATATCATAAAATCAACTCATATTAACATTTAGAAGATGATAATCAATCAAAGCAAGAAATGAATTGACTCAGGTATTTAACGTGGTTCGACAATCAAATTATCTACATCCACAGGTGATAAAAATTTGTATCATTTTTATTATTCATCATCATAAGTTACAAAAGAATGATATACTATAAAATCATAATCATGTTAATCAAAGAACAATTGAGCTAAATATTTACACAAGTCTCATACCTAAACTCTTGCTCTGATTCTATGCCTTATGTCCAATTTATTCAAGATTTTCCAGTCCTCTTTCCTGTTTATGAGCTTGGTACTTATAGCCAATTTGATGGGTCCCCCCAATTTACCTTTCCACTTATTTGTTCTTATCCATTCTTTGGAATGAAGTGTAATCCCGCAAGACTTATTTGTATTTTCCGCAAGGCTTGATCATGCTTCCCGCAAGACTTAGCATGCGCTTTACTTATTTCTCTTGGTTTCTCACTAGATGTCCCGCAACTCTTTTGCGGACTTGCGTTCAAGTTGTTGTTTTTGGATTTGGATGAACGTTGCGGTCTTATTAGAGTCACAGCATGTCTGACACGTGGCCCTTGAAAGTGATTTGTCACGCTTCAGTTTTCTTTGTTCCGCAACCTATAAAACTGATACGTGTCTTTCATCCATCGATGCTCATCATTTCCTTTTACTGTGTCAGGCTTTTCCGCAACTTGGGTGTCAGTCAGTTAGCAAGGCTATCTGTTTCGAGCAGTGTGTCTTGTTTCCCGCAACCCACATGTCGATCATGCAACAATGTTATCAGGTTCAAATCTTATCGATTTTTCAGATGTCTGTTCAGTACTTTTTAAAGGATTTTTTTTCAGTGTTTCTCCTCTCATCATAACTCGTTACTTCTCCAATAGTTTTTGAACACGTGTAGTTTGGAATTTATTCCCTCACACTAATCACACTTGATAGTGGTTCCTACCAATGAGTTCATGACGGTGAATAAGAAATCTCTCAGACCTTAATTAGCTTGTTTGCTGTGGTATTTCTTTTCTGTCTTAGGTTATAAATCCACTCTCCAAGTATGCATTGACAATCACTCCAGTCGCATTGAGTCTAGAGGAACTCTTGCCACCAGCACTGCTGAAATCTCAGTGTTTCAGTATTTATCAGGATAGCACTAGTTGTCTCAACATTAGCCGTGGCGCTCACGATTCCGTTCTTTGGTAAGACATTGTACTACATCTGTTTTGAATACAATATTAGCTCCTCTATTCTGATGGATACTGTGTTTCCAGGTTTTGTTATGGCATTGATCGGTTCTATTCTTACAATGCTTGTGGTAAGTTAATGACTGCCTTCTACCTTACTCATATTCTCTGTTTGATTCAGTTAAACATAGGCTTATGCGATTGATTTTATGACTTCAACAGGCTTTTATGTTTCCTTGTGCGTGTTATTTAAGCATTCGACGTGGTCAATTAAGTAGATTAGAGGTACGCAAACTCATCGATTACTTCGAACTCTTTACTTCTTCCACCTTGTGAGTTTGAACCTTTTCTCTTCTCTATCTTTATTGTGGGTCTAATTTTATATGTTTTGTCATTGCAGATTGTATCTTGCATTTTAGTTCTCTTGATGGGTGTGGCATGCTCGATGATTGGTTCATATTCGTCTATAGCAAAAATTCTTCAAAAATTGGGTTCATAAAATGAATTTTACACAGTTGCGATTTATCTTCTAGGTACTAGACTTTTAGTTCATCGTAAGAACACATTGTCTTCTTTTGCATTATCGATTGCAAATGGAACTATCAAAGCATCTGAAATGACATTGGACACCAACATTTATCCGTAAACAACTTCTTCAAATCCAGTTTGAGTAATGCTTTCTTTACTTTATACATGATTTTCAGTTAATTATGAGGAAAGGACACCAAATTTCTATAATTTTTTCCTTCGTATATTTGAAAAGTAAATAAGCAGTTGAGAAAACTCAGAGAAAACAGAAGCATGGATTCCTTAGTTTTGATAATGATTTCCATTCTGATTATGCTTTGTATGTTTTACCGTTCCACAGATGGTCTCCATCATTTACTTGTCTGTTAATTGTCATTTTTTTCTTTCTTTAGTAATTTAACCGGAGTTTACTTTAACATTAAAAATGATCAACTACATTTTCCACGATATATTATAGTGCATGCTATAATAGAACAAAATTACATAGCAATCGTCAACACTCACCCAGACCTACCGCGTACCACCATACTAACCACCCACTACCATTGATGCCACTGCTTCCACTGACCGCCGCCACATTCTCCAACACTCCACCGTACTACTGTGATCGCCTCCACCACTGTCACCAACATCGCTACAACCATAACTCGTGTCATGGGTTGTCTATGGGTAAGCGATTATCCAGAGCCCAACCAGAACCGGTTGATTGATCAGTTCCGGTTTTGAGTCCAAAAATTGGTCTCACTTGCAAATTTTGTATTCTTCTGTTAGAGCCGATCAGAAACCGTTAACTTATCTGTTCAAAGTGGTTTTATCCGTTTGGTACCTGTGGATAACAAGTACATGGATAATGTTTATCTTTGGTATTTCTGACGAGGAAAAGAGAACTTTCTAAACTATAACAAGTTGACGGACTCATTCGGAAAACCGCGACCAAGGATGATAGCACACACAGTCAAGTTTTCTTGTCTCACCTGTAGCGTGCTTGCTGCCTATTTTATGTCAATCTCTGAGTTATAGCAAGCTCATAAATGCATATGCGAAAAATAGCTACGACAATCTTCTTGAACGATATTCTTTCTCAGTTAGTTTTGTAGACAACTTGTAATTTATTAAAATATTAATAAATAACTTATCCAAGTAACATACTTGACATAGTCAAGAATAATATCCTTTAGATGGAAATCGGGATCCAGTTCATGTTATTAACAAATCCATGAATAATCAAGTAAAACTTGCTCAAACTTTCAGCCTTGAGTGACGAAGGTTTCATCGAATCATAAACTTAAATATATAAGCTATGAAATCCGGCCTTGCAGGTTTTGAAAATGCTTCCCTTCTAAATTAAAAAGTTGTACAATAATATTCCACTTTCGAAAGTTAGTAAGGTAATTTTCGGAACCTGGTTAACTTTCGAGAGTTAATGGGTTTAGTTTCTGAAAGTACGACAACGAGCACTAAAACACGTCCACTGCCTCACTTCGAAAAGTTAATGGGCTTAAGTTTTGAAAGTAAGACAATGAGCAATGTTCTTTAATTTGCTCGTACACTTTCGAAAGTTCAGAATATCAACTTATAAAAGTTATTCAATTTCCAGATGTTATATCTCTTTAATTTTTAAAAGTTCAATAGTGAGGAAAAAACATCTTATGTTTGTTTTCCGAACATGGGTTGTTCGGAAATTAAGCAAACCTTAGTCCGAAAACCATACAATGAGTTAGTAGAACACTATAATCATTTATTTCATTTCTTCAATACTTGAATTGCATTCAATGATCAAGTCTCTCATACTAAAGTTATAACTTTACTTGATACTTAATTTCTTTCACAGATATCACAAATAGATGTATAGATTGATAGGATGGTAATCATAGAGCGTAAATCAAATATTCAAAAACTTACCTTTATGACGGATGATGTCTTTGGATGAACTTCATTATTCGTCCTGAATCCTTCAGGGGTAAATTTAGGTATTCCATCCTAATCTCTACAACCTAAGACTAACCTATTCTGTAGTTTGGTTTTAGCAATTAGTTCAAGCGTAAGTTTTGGCATCTAAACTTGACATACTAACACCTGCGGGTTTAACTGAACAGTGTTCTAACATAGTTTGGTTTCGGACCAACATTTAATTTCCAAAACACGAACTTTGTGGTATTTTTTCTCTCAACACTTTGACGAAGATAATGATCAAGATCATTCTCAGTAAAGCGTTAGACTCATTCTTCGGATGTATATACAAGAATGTATATTTACCGTCATAAATATTGGTTCTAAAAGTAAATATTTCTTCGATCGATTGAAGTGGAGGAAAAATTAGGATAATCATTCTTCACGTTATTAACCTTATTGATGACAAAATTCTTCATAGATGTTTTTGTATGTTCTTCAGCCTATAAGTCTTTGACCTTCAGGTTGACTAAAAGTCGATATTATTAACCGGTCCTATACTTCTACAACCTAACTCTAGCTTAAGTGATTGAAGTTTATTTTAGTATAATTTCAATAAATGTTTTGACATCCAATTTGACAATTCCAGACTTGATGTATTATATGAACTTCATCTTCCTCGTGCAATATTCATCTCATAAAAAATTTACATATTTTTAAACGTAAATTTTTACATTCTGAGCCATTTTAAGTATTTTTTTTTCTAAGAACGTCAAAGGTACTTTGGTTTATAATAATTTTGTTTTGTAGAATTCTATTACTTTTAAAAAACACGTGGAAGTTCTTTTTTTTTTCCTTTTTTTTGAAGAAAAAGTCAAAAAATTTATTGAAAGAAAAGGATTACAATGTATGTATGGGTACAAAGTCTCCCTATAAGGGAGTCCCCCTACTAGTTCAGTCGAGTTCAGAATTGATTTACAAAACTATGTAAGGAAGTCCCCCTACTAGTTCAGTCGAGTTCAAAATTGATTTACAATACTATCTCTTTAACCATCTAGTATTGACTGTCAGTGAATAATAAGTTCCTTGAAGCTTATACCTACAAATCAATCAAATTTTAATATCGAAGGAATAATAAACTTTTTGCCTCTATTAACTATATTCCCACGATATTGGTTTTTTCTTTTTGATAACTCGATTGTTCCTTTCAGTCCATAAATCCCAGCAGTTGCAAATAAAATAACAGACCAACTATTCATTTTCTTATGATTTCGGCAACATTAGGCCATTCCTGCACTTGAGTTACCAATGAATCCTTTTGAGTCCAATTGATCTTGAATCTAACTATAAAGTAATCTCACAAAATATGCATTGTCAAAAATGTGATTGACTGGCTCCCATTGTGATTAAATTTCCCTATAAGACTCTAACAATAAAGTTATCTTTAGGGTCTTCAAAAACATTTGTACATTTTCCTTCTTCTAGTGTTTCAGTTGATGAATTATATTTTAAAGGTTGAAATTCCATAGTTTGGTCAAATTTTATGGGTTAACATAGGCGTTTGTGGTAATTTAAGTTGAATGAGGTAAAACCTTAATTTTAATTGAATATTGAGGAGCTAAATTTTGATATATGGTTAATGTATCTATTCTGTATACATACAATAAAGAGAATTGGGCTTAGTGAGCCATAATTTTTTAATGGCTTTGCCTTTTGTAAATTGTGGATTTTTGACAAAGAATAAAATAGTAAAATCGTCTCTGTCCGGCAATAAAAACGTAGAAACAATAGAATTTTTTTATACTACTGACCCGGCATCAGAAGCATAAATATTCATATTCTAAATTCTGCAAGAGAATTAAAACATAAACCTTTCGCTATATGCATCTCACACTGATCCTTCAACTCTCTGAAAATATTTATATCTATAATATTAGAGCCTCAGCCGGCTGAGATTTCAATATTTTACATATGCACAATATTAATATTATACAACTCACTGCTTACTTCTTTATAATGGTTGCGCAACTCCTATATGGATTAATCACTAGTATAGAGCAACATTGTCCTCAAAATATCACTGGTGTTGATTGTAATTTTTTCCCAGATGATCTCTGACTACACATAATAAATATCCAAAACGCATCCTTGTTCCTGAATGGATATCAATGCTCCTATATAGACTGCCTACTAGTATAGATTGAATCATAAAATAAATTATAGTGCCATATTCCATGGATGAATTCCTAAAATTGCTTTATATCAATATTCAAACCATAATTGAATAATATTGATTTATCACAGTGTCCATACAAACCTGTATGAAATCTCATAACAAGTTGCACACAAGTATTCTTAGTCGAAATTCTTGATCTCTGACATTCCGTCATAATCATTCTGGAAAAACGTACCAATGGGTGGAGAGTATGGAAAAAACTTTTAAACAACATATATATATTCCCTTGTGTGTCTAATACGACATACTATTCCGAGTAATGGTCTAGAAGATATAACCTAAACCCTAGACGAAGTACCATCCGGAAACTGTCAGAATTTTACCTAAAATATTCCTGGAAGGTTGCTGTTTGCCCCATTTGACTATCAAAACGATCTCTAAACCTAAATCCTTACACGTTGGGAGTTAGATGACGATTTTTAATTCCGAATTGGGGTTAACCATTGAAAACGGACATCGTATAAAGAATCTACAACGTTTTTATCAAAGAATGTTATGTCTAAAATATTCAAACGACAAAAATCAGACTTACTTTTGTGATCATTCACATGTGAATGGTCTTAAGAGCAATAAGACTTAACATCTATAACTCTTAAGAGCGATAAGACTTAAGAGCAATAGATAGAAAGAAATAGAAAAAAAAAAAGAGTCGTGGGACCGGCGCCATCCCACTTCTCTATTTTCTTATTTTTGGTTTTATTATTTTATATCATTGCATCCTTTATCTGGGATTTTCCTCTTCCTATCAAACTCTTAGCTCTTTATATTGAAAGCCTAGTCTCCCTCCTGCTTCAAAAACCATATATTCTCCAGAGCTGTATAGAATGGTCTCGCTACCATTTAATGTATTAGAATATTATTTTTTTAGAATTTCCTAAATTTTGGTCTTCACACTAATTGGTATTTACATCAAAATCCTCTCATAGATATTATTCCTAAATATATCGAAATAATGCTAGAGAGACCTTATGGCACAAAAAAAAACAAGGAATGGTCCCACAAACGCCGACCTGTGCTCTACCCACCTAGTCGGTCCTTTACCATCTGGCCAGTCCTCTTCTATCACTTCCTTCTTCTATCACTTACCTCTTCTAACATAATTAGGGTTTTATTACTCAATATTTCAATTGGTCCTGCTACTAATAATTAAAATAATATGACCGTTAATATTTTAATTGATTCTTTTGCTAAGGTAAATATTCTAGTTTCTCTATTTCGCTACTCAAGTCGTTTAACAGTAGAACGAAAATAAATATTTTATAGCTACTAACACAAATTAATCCTACACTAATTTATGTTCATACGAGTTGATGCTCATATGAATTGATACTCATTCGATTTGATGCTCATACGAATACATATCAAACATTGTAAAATATACATACATATATATATACACATGCACATATATATTTATCTCTGATCGATCATTAGACCTATGCTTACCAATCCAACAAGATTATCCGAGTATCGTTGCTGCCTCAGCTGACACAATGATATGCCACAACTACCAATGTTAATACCAATCAGACTCTCTATGTCTATAATCTATTAAGCATCACTGTTTGTTTCAGCATACACCTTATTCTTCGTCCATCAATGTTGACTAACAGTCTATCTAGGTCAACAACTGATCAAATACTACATGTCTATAAAATAGACTTAATCATGCTCAAGACATTAATCATGTCATATGGGGGGGATATTCACTAGGGTTTTGGGCTGGCACCTTTCAGCGCCTGCGGTTTAGAAATACATCCACGATGAGAAAGTAAATAAGTCGTGTCGACAGTTGAAGGGATGAATAGAATAATGGTTGTACAACCGTTAAGTCCCACTAGTATGACATAACTTGTTTTCACCATGATTTCCACTTCTATGCAACTGTCACCACTTCTGGGATCGATGTGTTAGCTTCCACTGTTATAAATAGGTTTTTCAACCTATTATCAAGATAAAAAGACAACAAGGATATATGATCACAGAGCTATCATCTTAGAGCATTCTCAGAAAACTCATATTTCTTATTTTCTTCTTTATAAGCAGTTCAACAAATCCTATCATTGACATTCAACTTCATTGATCTCAATACCTTCTTTGCTTCCCTCATGTTTGTGGGTAAAAAAATTAAAGGGTAAAAAGGAAAAATGATAGAGTAGGTTAATAGTAAGAGCAAATCGTTTAAATTACTTTT
Organism: Papaver californicum; assembly: GCA_023531435.1. Taxonomy (NCBI): domain Eukaryota; kingdom Viridiplantae; phylum Streptophyta; class Magnoliopsida; order Ranunculales; family Papaveraceae; genus Papaver; species Papaver californicum. Next base: position 4,892,752 of record JAJJMC010007119.1, on the reverse strand, counting down.
AAAATTCGAAAGATCAATCTGTACGAAATTGACCTAAATCAAGAAATAATCGTTCAAATTTCGTTTAGGTCACAAAGGAAGGAGAAGATTGATTTGTAGGGAGGGAAGTATAAAAGGTATTAAGATCAATGAGATTGAATGTCAATGATGGTATGTTTTTGAATTGCTATGAAGATGAAAATCAGAAGTGAGTTTTCTGATAATGCTCCAAGATGATAGCTCTATGATCATATATCCTTGTTGTCTTATAAGATGATTCTCTTCTAAGATGATTGTCTTGTATCCTTCTCTTCAATAGGTTGGAGAATCTATTTATAGCAGTGAAAGGTAACACATTGATCTCATAAGTGGTGACAGTTACAGAGAAGTGAAAGAGTAGAGACATGGAGATCGTGCTGAAAACCAATTCTGTCATGCTAGTGGGACTTGACGGTTATACGACCACTATTTTATTCATCCCTTCAACAGTGGACACGACTTATTCACTTTCTTATCATGGGTGTATTGGTACACCGTACGTGTTGTAGGTTGCCATACTCTAGTGAATATCCCCCCATGTGACATGATTGATATCTTGAACATGATTAAGTTTATTTTATATACATGTAATATTTGGTCAGTTGTTGACCTACCCAGACTGTTAGTCTTAGCATTTTTATGAACATGTTGACTCATTAGTGGACGAAGCATAAGGTGTATGCTGAAACAAGCGTGATGCTTAATAGATTATAGACATAGAGAGTCTGATTGGTATTGACATTAGTAGTCGTGGCATATTATTGTGTCAGCTGAGGCAGCAACGATACTCGGATGATCTTGTTGGATTAGTGGGCATAGGTCTAATGAGATTGATGGATAGATCAGAGACCAATATAATGTTTGATATGTATCCGTATGAGCATCAAGTCGAATGAGCATCAACTCGAATTAGGACTAACTTGTGTTAGTAGTTATTGAATATTTTGTTCCGTCCTACTGTCAAATGGTTTGAGTAGCAAAGTAGAGAAACTAGAATGTTTACCTTGGCGTAAGAACCAGATAAAATATTAACGGTTAGATTATTTTAATTGTTGGTAGCAGGACAATTGAGGTATTAAGTAATAAAACCCTAATTATGATAAAAGAAGGAAGTGATAGAAGAAGGAAGTGATAGAAGAGGACCGACCATGTGTAGAGAGGACCAACCAAGTGGGTAGAGCACGAGTCGGTGGTCGTGAGGCCATTCCTAGTTGCTTCGCGCGCCATAATTAAGGTCTTTATGATATATTTGGAAATAATATCTAGGAGAGGATTTTGATGTAAAAATCAACTGGTGTGAAAACCAACTTGTCTGAAAACCAAAATTTAGGAAATGTTAAATTAATAATATTTTAATATATTAAATGGTAGCGGAACCTTTATATATAGCTCTGTAGAGCTTATGGTTTTGAAGCAAGATGGAGACTAGGCTTCTGATAGAAAGAGCAAAAAATTTGAAAAGAAGAAGAAACCCCTAAGTAAAGGCTGCAATGATATAAAATAATATAACTAAAAATAAATAAATAGAGGACTGGGGATCGGCCATGGGATGGCCTGCTGGCGCCGGTCCCATTATTTCCTTTTCTTTATTATTTCTATCTCTGAAGCCTTATAGATTTTAATCATTATACTGTTATGCTCTTAAGGCCATTTATATGTGAATGATCAAAAAGGTAAGTCTGATTTTTGTCGTCAGGAAATTTCAGACATAACGCTTTTTAATAAAAACCTTATAGATTTTTCATACGATGTCCATTTTCGATGATTAACCCCAATTCGGAAACCGGAAGTCGTCAACTATCTCCCACCCCAGATTGATTGAGGTTTAGAGCTCGTTTTTGGTAGTCAAACGGAGCAAACAGCAACCTTCCAGGAATATTTTAGGCAAAATTCTAACAGTTTTCATATCATACTTCGTCTAGGATTTAGATCATATTTCTTAGACCGTTACTCGGAATGAGACACCCTTTAAGTATGTTGTAGTAGACAATAGGGGAACATATTTTGTTTAAAATATTTTGCCTCGTTCACTACCTATTGGAACATTTTTCCAAGATGATCATGTCGATACGTCAGAAATCAGGGTTTTAACCAAGTATACCTGTGAGTAACTTGTTATGACCTTTCATACAGGCTTGTGTGGATATTGTGATAAATCAATATTATTCAATTAGGGTTTGAATATTGATGTAAAGCAATTCTAGGAATTCAGCCGGGGAATATAGCACTAGAATTTATTTTATGATTCGCTCTATACTAGTAGGCAGTCTATCTAGAAGCATTGATATCCATTCAGGAACGAAGATGTGTTGTGGATATTTATTTTGTATAGTCAGAAATCATCTGGGAAGAAATTGCAATCAGCATTAATGATATTTTAAGAACAATGTTGCTTTATACTAGTAGGCAATCTATCTAGGAGATGTCCAATCATTACAAAGGAGTAAGCACTGAGTCGTACAATACTAATATTGTGTATATATAAAATATTAAAAGATCAGCCGGGTGAGGCTGATACGCGTCGTTTACACAACATATTAATTTAATTTTTTCCACAAAATTAATTGGTAATATATGGCAAGGAGTTCGTTCCCACGAAGAGCAATGAGTTTCTAGTTTATAAGGTAACCAAAAGGAGGGGTTTTAGATTTTGAACAAAAGTGAATAATAAAAAGCGAATAATAAGAATTTATTTTAAAATATGAGAAGAAAGATAACTAAGGAATCCTTCGTCATCACTGAACCAAAACTTAATCATACAAGTTTATTTCTTGTTGAATTTATATTGTTATCAACCGTAGAATAGTAATAAGCTCTGCTACCCCCGAAATTCCTTATTTCACTAGATACGGAAGTGCTCCACTACCAGATTCTATCCAACTAACCCCCTCAGAATAAGCTTTCGAGGTGTAAATTAGTGAACGCTTTATACTTTGTGAATTAGGTTGATCCTAGCATCATATGCATAGACTCGACCCGTTTACTAGTGTTATCTCTATATACAATTGCTAAAAATAATCTTATTGTCAGTTCTTGCGATGTACTACTTTTGTAAAGAATTGAGTGACAATTGCACGTACACAACTCAAAACTAGTAGAATAAATATTAACGAATTGATTTAATTGATTACTTTAAAGAACCCATCGATATTCTTAGACAATAAAAATAATAGAGATAATCAACAATTAAAATAAACTAGAAAAAATCTGACTTGAAAAATTAAAATTTCATTATTCAAGACTTTAAAATCGTCCTTAATCAAATAATAAGTTAGCTAGACATAGCTGTAAAATATTTTAAAAAAATAATAATAAAAAAATTTAAACGCAAACCGAAAAGAATCGTCGCAATTCCGCGTCTCCAATTGTATCTTCTTCTTTTCTTTCTGTTTCTCTGTGTACTCGGTGTGTTTTGTTATGCGGTTACTCAAGGCTATTTATAGCTTTCACCAAACCTAACTCTGCCTGTAGAACTCTAAATAGATAGAGATCAATAGTCGGTGCAACAAAGTTTTATGTTTTGAAAATTAAGTGACCATGCTATGGTGTGTTGTGGAACACCTTAGTTGAGTATGGCCGATTTCTGATTGGCTAAAATTGCAGTGGGACTCAGGAGAACCAATCATGTCTTCTCTCAATACTTATTGTACATCCAGTTCGATACTCTCGTTGCACCAAATCTCTGTTTTACATTCTCAGCATGAGAATAATTCTCTTAAGAGATAAACTTATCTATGTTCTTCTCAGATTTAGATAAGGAAAACTGGTTCCCAATTCTTGTCCAAACTCTAACTCCACCGCCATTCATCATCCATCCTCCCTGCCATATATTTGATTCTTCAATGACTTCAACAACCATGATCATCATCCCTGCCATCAGCTCAACTTCGATCATGTCTATCACTGCCAGCATTAATTACCAGCCAACAACCCATCACCTTCAATGGCAGTGACCATTATTCTCCATATCCATCGGTGAACAATTCTTCTTGAATATCTCTCGAGTCCATCACAGGCTCGAACTCCCTGTTCATGGCAACAATCAGTATCAACCATCGCTATCACTGATCAACGGTACCATGATGTCCATTACAGCTCCTCACAGACTCGAATGTCATGAAAAACTTCTCTCGAACTTCTTCCATTAATCACCAGCAGAAAACTCCATCATCAATTCATTACCATCATTACTCTCTATTCCCTCATCTTTATCGCAGAATCAAACTCGACCTTTCAGCTCTCATCAATCACGAACACCAGCTGTGTCTCTGCCAGCATCAATCTCCGAGTAACCACAGTCACAGGCTCACAAACAGCTCATTGTTCAAGCCTCTCTACAACTTTATGAATAGAGAACTCTTAACAATTATCAACCTTATTTAACAGTTATGTCAGATATCAACGAGAAGGAATAACAGGTTGTGCCATTGATAAATGAAGAGAAACTTCTCTGATGGTTGCGTGAGGAAGATAATAAATATGATGGATTCCCTAAGCAAAAGTGTTGGTGCTTTTATAATTATTCGAAACTCAACTTCCCATTAACGTATGACGGAGGGCCAATAGTAGTTTACCTTGAAATGACTATTTTACCTTTAGTTTTTGTTTTGCGTATAACTTTTTCATACGAAGTCGGAATGACTTCATTCTTTCGTCGTTGGTTTTGTTTCTTCGCTCTATATGTGATGATGATAAGAAATCATGGATATAGAAAATTTTCGCCAGGTATCTGGCCCTTCTTCCTTGTATAACTTATTTTGTTGCACAATTAAGTGCCAATTCACTTCCTTTGGACGATTCCACCTAATAAAGGATAAATAAACAAAAACAAATGTAATATACAATAATTCACAAGAAATCTAGCAAATAAATGCATGGAATTGAAACTCAAAATATATAAAATATGCACTTATCAGAGGCTCAAATATTATATATATATATATATATATTCAGGGAGGCTGAAAGATCAGTGCGAGATGCCTGTAGTAAAAACTTTATATTTTAATTCTCTTGCGGAATATAAAATATAAATTCTTTGCTTCTGATGCCGGGTCGGTAACATAAAAATTCTATTGTTTCTATGATTCTACTGCCGAGTAGATGCGATTTTACTATTTTACCCTCTGTCAAAAATCCACCATCTACACCTCCCTACAGTTCAACCCTTCTCTTCTTTTGTGACCGAAACGGAATTGGAACGATCATTCCTTGATTTAGGTCAATTTCATACAAATTGGTATCTTGAATCTTAAAAGTACTTATACAGTACAAATATTTGGCATTTAGACGAATTTCTCTGACTAGCATCAGCCTACTCCATCATTTTTTCCCTTTTTACCCGAAATTCCTTTTTACCCACAAACACCCTTGCCTTTATTAATTTATTAATTAATCTTAACTAAAATAGTTTTATGGGTATAATAGTAAAAAAAATATTTTACGCTTAAGTTTTTTCTGTTTTTTTCTTCTAACGGATTGCACTCATATTTATGACCCTATTTGTGTTACGTATTTTCCATACCCATCATTCTTTTTGTAATTTTTGTTTACGACCTTTCTATATTACATATTTACAAATTCATATCTTCTACTTTAAATTATATGAACCATTGTTTTTGTTGTCATACAATGCATTCAATTGATTTTATCTAGAGTGAAAATAATAATATTTGTGATCCAAAATTTGTTAAGTGAAGCCAATATGTTTTTATTGTCCCAAAAACTCGCATATTAACCCAAAATCTTGGTGGATATATATAAGGATTTGGAGGGGGGCCCAAATCGAATTCAAGATATGAATATAAGTTGTGTCTGGTCTCATTTGTTGTGTCACAATGGTTTGAATTAAAACCATAGTGTGAACCGCCATGATTAATTTGTTTTGGGATATAAAACTCTTGTTTTGTCAACAGAGAAGAGACAGAAAAAAGCTTTAATTCTTTAAACAAACAAAATTTGGATTAAGTGTCTTCATAATAGTTTGTAGTTGCTTCATTGTCTCCTCTCGATTGATTTCCAATATGGCAACTATAATTTTTGCAAGTTTGTGTTGCGTCTTCTGAAGTTGATCTTGGTTCTGAGCCAAACTCTCCAGAGTTGGTAGATCTTGTTGAACAGGTTCAATGGGACATTCCTTACTGTTACTGGTATATATTGATGTTATAATCTTTCTTAAAAGTATCGTTTTACTTCCTTCTAGTAGAGACCATGATTATTTTTTTTCAGGGATTGCGACTGAGTAATCAACCTTCCAGTATAGCCTTCAAAATGTAGATGATGAAAATGGGTAAGGTTAAAAAAGTAAAAGATAGTATTAGTGCATAAAGTTGATTGTGAACAAACCTTGCCTAAACCAAGATTATGACCGTTCAAGGTATGCTTCATTCGCAGATAGAGAGATAGAATTGGTATAGGGAGGGAAGTGGAGAGAGGTGATACTAGAGTTTCTTAGTTGCAGAGGGTTTGCCGAAGAAGAAGCTCTGAGAGAAAGGGTTGCAGAAATTTGTTGTTCTATGTAATGAACTTGTTGTAGAAATGACTGAGACTTGGTCTATTTATAGCTCTGCAAAACCCTAATCTCTAGTCAGTGAGGTAAGGATGAGGAGTAAGATAAACACCTCATCCTTAATCACAAGAATAACTACGGATATATCAAGGGTTGAGTCTATCCTCCACAGGTGATCCCTTGTGATCGACCATCCCCCCATTTATGACGTAATCAACATTTATGCTTGATGTGTCCAAGGACATTGTAGTATTGTCCGAAGGTACCGTAACTTGGATTGAGGAATACTCATATTTGTGTGTGAAACCAAGCCTAAGCCGTGTAGAGAGCTCAATGAGGCTTTTTTTACGCGTGTATGTCATGAGGAGAGCACAAGCTTGTCTGAGGTCAAGTATGACCTAGTTCTAGGCGTTTCCTTAGGAGAAAAACAAGGTAGGTTCTGCTCTGTAGAGAATCTAAAGCTTAGTAGAGGTCAGCGCTGACCTATTGTGGTCATCTGTCGATTGGCGGAGCAGAGGCATGACAAGTTTAGCTCTGCAAGGAGGATGAAGCCTTGTAAGGTCAAGTGTTGAACCTAGGATATTTGTATGTAGATTATATGAGCAGAGGCACAGACGGTTCTTTAGAGAGGCTTAGGTCTGATGTTGCTTGTCTAGTCAGAGGAACAGGTCAATCCCTTGTCCAGTCATAGGAGCAAGGCAGGGGCTAAAGTGGAGCATCAACCTAGCATGGTTGCTTGTCGGGAGAAGAGCAGAGGCAATGTCGTTAGTCTATGGAGGGACAATAAAACCATTCATCTATGGGGGGACGAAGAATGGATATCCGTCTTAGAAAATAGTGGAAACAATAATACCCCTAGTTCTGTTGATGAGTTTTGATGGCACAATATACATAAAAACGCCTGCAAAGTTCGAATGAATCTCAGATGTCATACACTTAAAGCTTTGGCTTTGAACGTATGTAGGATTGTTGAGCCCTCGAGCTTGGTTTACGAATCCTAGTTGTAGAATCATCTGTAAGGTGTAGTGAGGCACAGTATGTCAATGAGGATCACCAAGGTATGTAGAGGCTTAATAAGGTGGTGAGGCTCAGAAAGGGTAGCAAGACTTGGCAAGGGAAGTGGAGATCGACACGGGTAACATGGCTCAACCAAGGTAGCATGGCTCAGAAAGGGTAGCGGAGCTCGACATGGGTAGCAGGGCTCAACAAGGTTAGCAAGGCTCGGCACCCATCTTGAATTTAGGTTTCTTCATTTGTCTTAGAAATTGAACCATGCCCACAAGATCCAATATGGTCTTGGCTAGGTAATCGATCTTGAGATAAGCTAGGCAATTCGCAAAATGATTTTTTTGCCCTTGGTTACAAAAATAACCATTTTTTCCCTCGATTAAAAAATCACCATTTACACCTACAAATAAATATTAAGTTACAACGCTAACCCAACTTAGCGACTAGATATCGCATGTCCTAGGTTCAAAAGGGAAAACTAAGTTGTAAAATACTCGTCAGAGACACTGATAGAGATCCCTCTATTTCTCACTTCTATGATGAAAAAATTTCAATTGTCAAGTGAGAGGTTAAGAATTTTTTTAATGGTTCTTATCGCTTAGTCAAGAAAAGTATGATAGGATATACTTATAAATAAGAGATCACCTATATGAGTGTGAAGTGTGGTTGTTTCCTAATAACTATAAGGCTATGTTACTCTAAAAGCACTCATGAATTCCAAGATTGTTCAGGACCGAAATGAACACTACCGAGAAAAATGAAGTAAGAAAATAAGATATGTGATGTCCATTAAATCGGCTTACACTATAAAGTTGAGTAGTTCAAGACATCGCATTCACTAAGCAACTAGTAAGCGCAATAAATTCTTACTGTGGAAGATTCAAAGTCAAAAGTTATCTTTCCAAATGTAATGATGTTCCACACACAAACTCTTTATTGTCTACATTAGAGATATGATTAGAATTAAGCATTTTCTAATTTTTATCAAAAAAAATTTATTCATATAAGGGATTGTTAGAAATAACGATTTGGAGAACCCCCGAATTCAAATCCAGATATGAATACGAATGTGACGGGTCCCATTCGTAGGTCCCATTCGTAGTGTGTTAACGATTTGAATTAAAACTGTAGTGTGAATCATCATAACTAGTTTATTTTGGGATATAAAACTCTTATTCTGTCAACAAAGGAGAGATAGAAAAAAGCTTTAGTTATTTACACAAATAAAATTTGCATGAAGAGTCTTCCATAAAAATTTGTGTTCCATTGTGTTCGTTCAAATGATGTTATTTCACGTGCAAAGCTAACATCAATGGTATAATAGTTGTGTCTTGACTAAACTTATTTCCGCATTTGTTTTTGCATCATTGGACTAGAAATTAAAGTTTTCAGGAAGAAATACCTCACCTCTTTACCTTCATTTAAAGCTTTGTTTTCAATTTGATGTTTGGTCCATTGCCTTATGCTACTTTGTCGCTGCGAACAAGGTATATGAATTTACTGTTTGTATTCAAAGTGTTTGAGAAATTGTCTGATATAAATCTTGTATGCCTAAGAAACTAAAATGTGGGTATTGTGATTTAGTGATTGAGATCATTATTAGCATGATTTACAACCCGGTTTCTTTTTTTTCTTTTTTTCCTTTTTTTTAAAGCATAACAAAAATTTACTACGTGTGCTCAAATTAACTATGACAAAAAATTTGGTGAGCAATCCAAAATCTATCCTGTTAGCGTAACAAAATATACGAAGATTGTTTCTGCCTAAACCAAGAGTTGGGGAAATGCTTCTTTTGTGTAGGATAAAGAGTCGCGATTGGCGGTTGTCTCGTTAGGCAATCGAGAACGGACCATACATAGTGCGACGGAAATTGCAAATTGACACAACCCGACGAAGAAAAGGTTTTATAAAAATTTGAATCATAAACCAAATAAAACGAAACAAAACAAAATGTGTCTTACTGTTCTGTTCTTCAATCAATGGGAGGTTTGGGGAAGTCAATCTGACTGTCCTTCATTACTTTAACTTTAATCAATTACTTTAGTGGTATGACACTGATAGGATGTCAACTCTTATCTTTCTTTATTCTTAATCAGAGCAACCAAAAGAGATTTATCTGGCAAGACTTCTGGGTCATCACACTGAGATTCAACTCCCATTTCACACTGTTTACCCCCACCCCTGACCAAATTTCCCCACAAAACTCCAACAACTGAAGTTATCTCTTGGGGACTTCAAAACTTTTCAAGCATTTGGCTTGTTTTGGACCATGACACCGACTTGCCGACCCCAATGTTGGATTGATGGGAGAAACAGGCCTTGTTTTGGACAAGTGTTCGACCAGTCATACCCGTGGTTGAAAAAAATGGGGTGCTTTGAATAGTGTTTTTCCTTTTGAAATCCATATGACAATGCGAGACTAATCTAATTTTATGCACTCCGCTCTACATCAATGAAATGGTAGATGACAAAAACAATTGCCTAAAGATAACTTAGGCTTTTAGGAACTCCATGTAGACCTCCATAGTCTGCTAGCCCAGCTCGTAAGTTTACTGTTTCCCACTTTTTGTCGCTTCAAAATCACAGTTTTCGAAAAGGGTATGTCAGTCACTCAGGAACCTATACTTATTGGGTGCTTAGGATTAACAATGATAATTTCAAAACAAAAATGATTAAACTAAACCAAAACCAAACACCCCTGTTTGCAAATCAAATCTCTGTTTACAATCTGAGTGGGAATTATCACGTCTTTTGATGATAATAAAGTTGTTGATTTGTATTGAGGTTCGTTTCACTAACGCGTTTTACAAACATGTTCAATGGATATTCTTTTCGGGATTCACACAGTGAATGGGCACCGGGGAGTGATTTTAGGTGTGTCACTTATATGCACCCAGTGGCTGCTAATTTTTATAGAAGCTACCAATCAGGTAGATCCAGTGATGCGAATTGTTTTATATGTCGTAATAAACATAGTAAAGTAATTGAATGGATTCAGTATGCATTTTGTAATCAAATTAGTTTTTGGTCCTATTCAATATGTATCTATAGATAAAAGTGATATAATACTCTGGGATTTAGAAGCAACATATAAAACACGTCCATAAACTCGGCATTGTCATAATCTCAACTAGTAATTATCCTTTTCAACTAATCTAAACACTTTCTCATAAAGTTGGTAAGAATTCAGAGTGGAAAGACGTCAAATAAAAGAGTAGAAGAAGAATCAACTTGAATGAGCTGGACACTGTCACTTGATGGAGGCTTAGTTAGCTAGAGGGGGCATCTCATTCATTTGATACTTGAGACCAACTCCATTTTCTAACTTAAACCCCAATCATCACTTCATTTTCACATACCCGCCAAAAAAAAAAAAATCTCTTGTGTGATCATCATGCCAACTTCTTCTTTTCATCATCATCATCATCGTCGTCGTCGTCTTCTTGTGATTTTGATCATTTTATTCCAATTTAATCTTTCATATTCTTCATTAAACCTTATTTTACCCTTGAAAACCAAAATAAACTCAGTAGGGTCCCTCCCAGTATCACCAAGCAAATTTTCATTCCATCACAATGTTACTTTAACAGTAACATTAACAGTAGGTACCCCTCCACAGAAAGTTTCAATGGTTATTGACACAGGCAGTGAACTTTCATGGCTTCATTGTAACGACAACAGCAAAAACACCTTCATTGATAATTCCACATTTCTCCCTATTCATTCTTCTTCTTATAAATCAATCCCATGTTCTTCTTCAACGTGCACGGATCAAACCCGAGACTTCTCTTCGCCAGCCTCTTGCGGTACGCATAAACTCTGCCATGTTATTCTATCTTACGCCGACGCATCGTCTAGCGAAGGTAATCTTGCTTTGGACACATTCAACATTGAGAATTTAAGAATTCCAGGTATGGTTTTTGGTTGCATGGATTTAAGTTTCAGTAGCAGTAATTCTGAAGAAGATTCTAAAACTACCGGATTACTAGGTATGAATATGGGTTCTTTATCTTTTGTTTCTCAAATGGGCTTTCAGAAATTTTCTTATTGTATTTCTGATGATAAAGATTCTACTGGGGTTTTACTTCTGGGTGATGGTGGAGCGTCAAAGTACCCATTGAATTACACACCGTTAGTAAGGAGTTCATCTAGATTACCTTATTTCGATCGCGTAGCTTATACTGTTCAACTCGAAGGAATAAGGGTTTCGAGTAAATTACTTCCGTTACCGAAATCAGTTTTCGTTCCTGATCATACTGGAGCTGGTCAAACTATGGTTGATTCCGGTACTCAGTTCACATTCTTACTTGGTCCTGTTTATACCGAATTAAGAAGAGAGTTTCTGGAGCAAACTAAACGGGTTTTAAGAGTTCTAGACGAACCGAATTTTGTATTTCAAGGAACAATGGATTTGTGTTTTAGAGTACCGTTAAATCAAACCAAATTACCACCGTTACCAACTGTAAGTATGATATTTCGAGGTGCCGAAATAACGGTTTCGGGTGATAAGCTATTGTATCGGGTTATGGGTGAAGTCAGAGGGAATGATAGTGTGTACTGTATTACGTTTGGTAATTCGGATTTATTGGGGATAGAAGCTTATGTGATTGGTCATCATCATCAACAAAATCTGTGGATAGAATTTGATCTTGCCAAATCAAGGGTTGGTTTCTCATCCTTTATTAAATGTGATATAATCGCTAATCAGATATTAGATATGGGTCCTACAGATTAAATGCACTAGTGGGTCCCAGTGTAGTAATAGCATGGGCATATGTTTTTGTACGGCCTAGTGAAACGGATAAGTACAAATTTCAAAAAAGAATGAACAAAGTCCAACTTTATGGGTCGGGTCACACGTGAGCAGTAAAAACTAAAAAGAACGGCCTAGATTCACCTAAAGTAAAGAAAAGAGAAACAGGTACGTCAGTTTTAAAGGGGATTATTACTGGGTTAATACTTTTTTGTACATCCCGATATGTGTCTAACTTTTTTACTATGATGACAATATTTTACAGAGCATGAACCTATGTCAGATCACATTTGCAGAAAAAGAAAAGCGCAGTATTGGACATGAATGTCGTTTATACGAATTAGGGTTTCTTTCGGATCTTTGGTGCTGTGGGGAATGAAAAGTGAGAGAAAGATAACCATTTGAGGGAATGGACCCAAATATTACCGTAGAAAGTTTTCAATTTCATTTTCTTTTATCCCAAAATAAGTGATCATTTTGTCTTTGTTTCGTTATTTTTCAAACAAATCAATAATGAGTATTATAAAAAAAATCTAAAAAATAGGAAGAATTTGATAATCATGTTGATATTTATTGTATAAATCCTTTTAAAAAATTTCTAACAGAATATAATATTTACATATATCTGTATTTTTATGAAATATGTCAAGTCGAAGTTTTAACATAAAAAGATAAATGTAAGTGTAACTATGATAGTCTCCGTAACGAGATGAGTTTCGAAGGGTCCTATACAACGTTAGTAAAGATACCTCAGTTGAACAAATATTAATGAGTTAATATGGGTTCGGATCTTATGAAATGTGGATAAATATGACTAAGAAGAATAAAACACAATTATTAGATAGTTTAACAAGAAGATTACTAAGTAAAAAAAAAGCAACTGATGCAACTAAGAAACCAAATCACACACAAGATTACGTGGTTCGGCTTTCGTCTACTGATCGACACATTGTTGTGTCTAAATTGCGCCCGAATATCTGTTTCAATAGTGTTCGATTTTGTACTTATTATGTTTTTTTATGTCTTTCTAGGTATTTTTGAAAAATAAACATTTGCGGAAAAATCGGCTCGAAAAGTGATAAAGGCACCCGGAAAAATGATAAAGGCACCCCCTTTTCATTTCAAATCCGAGAATGGCGGGAACACGTGAAGAAACTTCTGATAAGGGAGTTACGTGATTTTGTGAGATTTTGAGTGTTTCTAAGTTACCCAAAGACTAGAAGAGATCAACACAAGCTTAAACACATCAAGCAAGAGTGATTCACGCCGGAAAATTGGCTGGAAAATCCAAGTTTGGAGGGAAAAGGACTTGGTTCCTGTTTTGGTTTCAAACAAATTCAGAGATTGATTAGGAGTTGTTTTAAGAGTTTGATTTGATTTAGAAGACTCTCTAGGGTTTGTACACCCTATATATAGCCAAGAGAAGGGTTGAAATCGGGGGGACAGAGCTTGGGAACCACCGAAAAACCCAAACAGACAACACGTTTCTGCTGCTGCCGGAGAAGAAGAGGAAGAACGAACAGCACTTCAGAACTGTCGCTGATAGTGTTGTTTCTGTCACTGTTTAAGCTGTTAACCCGTTCTTCTACTTCTGTAACGCACTGAACCCTGTACTGTAACGCTTATAAGCATCTCTGTTCGGCTGTGTTACTTCTTTTTATCCTTTGTAAACACTTTTTGAGCAATGGAAGACTATTTTGAGTGTGTTTTCACTACAATAAGCTAATCACCATCACTGGGACGACGGGTGAAGCTTTTTCTCCAATAATTAAGTGATAACTTCTATTTTATTTATTTATTTACAATTCTTTTATTATTATTTGCATGGAATTAAATTGAAAAAATGGTTATTCTTAAATAGTTGTGTTCTCTTTTGATGAGTCATGCTTAGTTAACTACTTTTGATGTCTCATGCTTAGGATTTACAATTATTCTTTCAAAAACCTAACTTTGGCAATGATTTGATTAAACTGAATATAAGAATTGCATGATTTTATCACTTGAGTTATTGGTTAAAAGTGGAATCCTTAGTCCTGGTTTTTCCCATCAATTTTAAATCATCTTTACTTTTATCTGTTTTATTTTTAGTTACTAAAAATTAAGTTTAGAAATCAAACCTTCACAAGTTCGAGAATCAAACCCTTTTTACCACTATATTAAAATCACATCAATTTTTGACGCCGCCGACGCGGACTTGTTTTTAGGTTTAGAGTTTTAGATTTATTTTTAGGTTTTTATTTTTATTTTTTTTGTGCTATTTTACGTTTCTTTTGGTATTTCTCTTTTTGTTACAGGTTGGATTTTGGATCAAAAAGAAAGTGAGCCAAAGACTTGGAATTAAAGATAAAGACTTGGAGTTAAAAGTTAAAGCTTAAAGAACGAAAAAGAAGACGAAGATTTTTCTTAATTAGATTTTATTTTATTTAGATTTTATTTGTTTTCTTTTAGAGAATTGTATTAGGAATTTTTTGTTGTTTCCGTAATTTTTTCTTTTATTTTGGACTTTTGGACATTTGGACTTTTTATTATTTTTAAACCCTACGGAAGGGTATTATTAAATATAAACTGTTACAGGGAAGGACAAAAATTACGATATTGTCTCGGCCCCTCGGGTTCGTACACTGACACAGGAGTCAGTGGCCCGAGTCGACTACAACCGATTCATCCCCCGTCTGGTACGGGAGGTAAGACTCGATCAACCCGCGACCCCTACAAGTGGGTTTACTGTATTCCTTCGTATGCATATATGTTGAGGAATTGAATACGGTTTTACTTTTCTAGTAAAGGGCAAGAACTGGCCATACAAGATAAGGACTCGGATTTCATCATTGTTTCCTTCTTGCCCGCTTTAGGAACACGTTACCAAACGCGAACCTAAACCTTAAAATTTTGACTAGAAAGAGACCGATAGGATAACGAGCTTATAGGAAACTCGTTCAAAAGGACTGTGCTGGTTACTTTATTAGCCTAACTCGAATTTCAGGAAGATTATTTTAAGTTTATTAGAGCCGCCTTGTAACCCAGGGAAAAGTGCCAAAGAGACAGGGTTATCAAAGCTCCTTAGAGTTTATCCTGTTTCTCTTCGACTTAATCTAATTCGGATCGTTCTAAGAGGTTTGCTAAAACTGTAACTAGTTTCCTTTTGAAAGAATAGAAGCTGGTCTAGAAACAATCTAAGTGGAGCCATCATGCTTTTTGTTTGCTAGATTCAATAGGTTTGATTTTGTTGAGTCGGCCTTGTTTGTGTATGTTTAGAACCCCTTCATGTTAGGATTTTTAGTCTTAGATTATTTATTTTTTTACATTTATTAGGAAATTTTTGGTTAGAAAAATGTCGAACTGGTATTACAATAGCCAATACAATGAATATCCAACTGGGTTTCAAAAAAGACATTATCCTTACTAGAATCATAGTGTGGATAGTACTTGGGACCACTACCAACCTTCTGAAGGTTATGGTTCATACCAGGGTGATCCCAATTATTATTCATACATACACCCGTCTTATGAACATGAACACGAGCAGTTGCGACCTAGCAATCTTGATGATCTAGTAGTTTCTCTAAAAGAATATGTCAAGGAGTTGGCTGAGAGTACAAAAAGGCTTGGATTGAGTGTGACAGGAACAAATAGTAGTCCAAATCCTTTTCTCTAGAAGAATCACACGAGCATTTGCAACCTAGTACTCATCATAAACCTATTCCACCTCTAGAAAAATCACTAAAGAAGTTATCTGATATAACACATGAGTTTAATTTAAGTGTGTGTGTGGGGGGGGGGAGGGGACAATTAGTAGTCCAACTCTTTCTCTAGAAGAATGCCTTAAAGAATCCCTTAAGCAGATAGCTGAGAATACAAGGCAGATGAGAGAGGATAGAAATAGTTTCATATTAAGTATGAATGAAATCTCTGCAAAGAATAATATTGCTCAAAATAATCTTAATTTCCAATATAGTGCTACCCTTGATAGTTATTCACCTAGTCAAGAGGACGAGGATAGAATTGGTAACACTACTTATTTAGACGAGGTTCAAACATCTTCATATTATTATGATGATGAGGATAATGTTGATGAAGAACTTGAAATATACAGGCAGGGTGATCAAGAAATTGTCACTCCAATTTTGCTTCATGATGATAGTGTTATTTCTGATTCAAATCCAAATAATTTTAATGATTATTCACCAATTCAAAAGGAAGAGGATTTGACTAGAGATACCACTGTTTTAGACGATATAGAATTTTCTTGTTTAGATGCCGATAATGGTTTAGAGGAACGAGTTTATCCTGAGACTATTGATTTCGAGTCTAACGATTCGAAGACAGTAGTCTCTGACGAAGATGATAGACTCATAGAGATTTTAAATATGAGTGAGGATGCACCACGGATTACAACCTAGAAGAAGCAATTGACCATTTTCAGGAATCTGACGATCTAGAAATTAGGAAAACTGTGATTAGTCTATCTAGAGACACTGAAAACTCTAAGTTTGGGGGTGACTATCATTCTCCCTGTGTTTTGCCTTTAACTCTTAGAAAGGTTCCTAACTTGGGACTTGATATATGCACCACTACCATTTTACAAGATCATCTTCAAACTATATTCCATGAGCCTGTTGATGTCCAGAAAGAAGTTCAGTTGTTAGATACCCATCCTCTGGTAGATGTGGTTTACCTAGGCGATAATACCAAGATTGACTTTGTTTTCCCACCAAAATATTTTCTTCCATATGTGGGAACGTTAGAATTTCAAATGTGTCACTTATTAAGTTTTGAGACTAAGCCTAATTACTTTAGGAAATTAGAATCGACACATTTTCTTAAGAATGACCACCTTCACAGTAGTCAATTGTGTGAGTCAAATGAGTCAAATCTGATTGACTTTAAGGATCCACAATTATTCAGGTTATTATTATGTGCTTCTAAGTTCTTATTTGAGTTATTCCAGACTCTACAACCTAATTCTTTTAATCCTGCCTACGAGGAAATCCATCCCATGAAAATATTTTATCTAGACCCTTTTATAGAGCCTGAACCTGAACCACAACTAGAAGTAGTTGTTGTAAACAGAAAACTAGATAAGGGTGTGCTCGGTTTGTTCATTTTCTTGGTCTGTTGCTGTTTCCTCTTATTTGTGATATCACTATTTGATTCAGACGGCCCACAGTTGTTTCGACTATTGCTATATGATTTTATGAGGTGACTAAATCTTTCTTAGTCTGGCTGAAGACTTTAAACTTAGCACTTCTTGGGAGGTAACTCATGCTCATGAAACACGGTAATATCTTTCCCTAACTCATTTTCGTGAAGTGGTAACAGTTTCTCCTTGTTCTTAGTTTTAATCATTCATCTTTAGAAACATTGAGGACACTGTTTGATTTAAGTTTGGAGGTAAGGGAGAAACTTTTTAGTGAAATAATAAAGCTTTAGAATTTAGAAACTTGTGAACACTTCAGGATGACACTAACCATTCTAGGTAGATAGAAACTTAGCTCTTTTTCTATAGGAATTGGTGTGCCCATTTAAATGGTCTATTCATAGAAGGACAAAGTTCAGGTGTTAGAAATAGCATGATATTTGTCACCACATCTTGGAGTCTATCTCGACCATATCACAATCTGTTTTTTACTTTTGCAATTTTGTGTTTCTCTAAGTGATTGGGTGGGTCCCAGTATCAAATTGTTATCGCCGTCAGGTTGAAATAGAGTGTGTTGAGATCAAGCCCCATTAGTAAAAAGAAAAAGAAAAAAAAAAGAAAAAAAAAGAAAGAAAATTATGAAATAAAGTTGGCACTTTGATAGAAATATGTGTGTTCTCCCTGTCTCCGTCGCCTAAGCAAGCGTGGAACGAGGATCCATGGGAACTCGTGTATATACTAGTTGAATTAATAGTAGTATTAGATTTAAGACTAGTGGTGCGTATCTCAATTCATTAGGTTTCATCCTGGCACTGACCTTCAGACAGATATGGGAAACAACGTTCACCTTAGTCAACATGTGCAACCTTCATATTTTCCATGTCCATCTTCTAAATCTTTTCATGTGATTGAACTGTGATAGATTCTGAGTCTTGTGGTTGAACGATTATCTGATTAGAGCTCTGTTGTATTATATATGAATTTTAGTATGCTTGAGTAAACACTCGTGTACAGCAATTGGACTCATATATGGTAATGTCCCATAGCCGAAAAACTAAGTAAGCCAACTAAATAGCTTGTTTAGTGTCAATCCTTAATCGTTCACGATTCGCTAAAATTTGGAGTACAGGTTTTGTGGGTATACCTCTTGTAAACCCTCACGAGACAAAACTCGTCCACTAGGGACACCTAGGGGTTTAACGGCTTATTACATATGCTAAATGTAGTCGTGATTCCTGCGAAAGTGAGTTAGGATTTTATTTTTATTAGATTTGATCGAGGACTAGCAAATAGTAAGTTTGGGGGTATTTGATAGACACATTTTTGTGTCTAAATTGCGCCCGAATATCTGTTTCGATAGTGTTCGATTTTGTACTTATTATGTCTTTTTATGTCTTTCTAGGTATTTTTGAAAAATAAACATTTGCGAAAAAATCGGCTGGAAAAATGATAAAGGCACCCCCCTTTTCATTTCAAATCCGAGAATGGCGGGAACACGTGAAGAAACTTCTGATAAGGGAGTTACGTGATTTTGTGAGATTTTGAGTGTTTCTAAGTTACCCAAAGACTAGAAGAGATCAACACAAGCTTAAACACATCAAGCAAGAGTGATTCACGCCGGAAAATTGGCTGGAAAATCCAAGTTTGGACGGGAAAAGGACTTGGTTCCTGTTTTGGTTTCAAACAAATTCAGAGATTGATTGGGAGTTGTTTTAAGAGTTTGATTTGATTTAGAAGACTCTCTAGGGTTTGTACACCCTATATATAGCCAAGAGAAGGGTTGAAATCGGGGGGACAGAGCTTGGAAACCACCGAAAAACCCAAACAGACAACACATTTCTGCTGCTGCCGGAGAAGAAGAGGAAGAACAAACAGCATTTCAGAACTGTCGCTGATAGTGCTGTTTCTGTCACTGTTTAAGCTGTTAACCCGTTCTTCTGCTTCTGTAACGCACTGAACCCTGTACTGTAACGCTTAAAAACGTCTCTGTTCGGCTGTGTTACTTCTTTTTAGCTTTTGTAAACACTTTTTGAGCATTGAAAGATTATTTTGAGTGTGTTTTCACTAAATGAGCTAATCACCATCACTGGGACGACGGATGAAGCTTTTTCTCCAATAATTAAGTGGTAACTTCTATTTTGTTTATTTATTTACAATTCTTTTATTATTATTTGCATGGAATTAAATTGAAAAAATGGTTATTCTTAAATAGTTGTGTTCTCTTTTGATGAGTTATGCTTAGTTAACTACTTTTGGTGTCTCATGCTTAGGATTTACAATTATTCTTTCAAAAACCTAACTTTGGCAATGATTTGATTAAACTGAATATAAGAATTGCACGATTTTATCACTTGAGTTATTGGTTAAAAGTGGAATCCTTAGTCCTGGTTCTTCCCATCAATTTTAAATCATCTTTACTTTAATTTGTTTTATTTTTAGTTATTGAAAATTAAGTTTAGAAATCAAACCTTCACAAGTTCGAGAATCAAACCCTTTTTACCACTATATTAAAATCACATCATCTACGTCCACGGGATACTGTGAGATGATTGTGCTAAGTTTTAGAAAAAAATATACAAGGTTTGTGATAAATGAAATGAATCTTCAAAGATTGAAGTTTTTCTTTTGATTTTGGTTACAAGTTTGAATTATGGTAGTTTCTCTCTCTTCCATTATTTGTCCTCGACTTAGAAGTGAGGCTGAGTATTTATACCCTCCTTCTTTCTCTGGGGCCTCTTCGTTGTCGTCAGGTACATCAAGATTTGATGACCCATGTACCTTCGTTTTCCATCACCAACTCTATCCAGAGGATGCCACGTACCATATTTCCACATGCTAAGTGGCCACGTGTTCTGCCATTTTCCCCTTGCATTTAATGCTGAGTAGACAACTCTAGCACGTCTTTGACTGTCTAACAGTAGCCACGTCCTGGGATATCGCCTAGCCTTGATCAGGGTCGTTGATCTAGTTTTTTTTTCGTGATGAGGTAAAGTGAGCAGAGAATAGATCTTGTATGTAGATGATAAAATATTGTATATACCCGCACATGAAAGCCATCAGTGCGAACAATTGAAAGTTAAAAAGAAATATATAATATCTATAATCACCTGAATCACATGACAACATCTAAAGTCACAAGGTAACAACTCAATTCATATGAATATGATTAAAACTATCATGAATATAAAGCTGGGAGCTGAGAAGTAGAGCATTCGAGTTATGAAACTGACTACATATCAAAGACCTGGATTTCGTAGCTGGAAGCAGTAGAGTTATCTACAGCTGACAAGATGAACATATGAAAGAGATGGAATATGCAAGAGTATGGATCATACAAACAAGACGCGGGAAATGTAAAGTGGTTTGTTGGGTCCCAGTGGATACGTGAAATATAATTGGTCCCCACTGGTCACACAATAAACATGTGGATTATTTCTTGTATATATAACCACTGAGACTCATTTTGTAGACATGATACATTCTCATCAATAAACTTAATTTTTTACTTATCTCTCCTGATTGTTTTCTTCTCATCTACTCTTCTAATTCAACTCCATTAACGAGTATTCAAGCCCTAATTCTGGAGTTTAGATTCTAAGTCTTGATATTGAGTTGGTGAATTATCTAGGTAAGTCCATATCTCAACTGTAACTTGAATATTGTAAAGGTACAAATCCTGAGCACCAAATTACCGCACCTTCATTGGCGCTAGAAACAACATATAAATTATGATTTCGACAGGTTTTCATATTTAAAAATCTTGTTTTTCTAACATCAATTTAGCACTTAATTACACAAAAATGACTTTCGATGAAGTATCTTCTTGATTTTACAGAGTTTGAATGTTACGATTTCGATTTATGAGTTTTTCATCTATATTATATCATATTACATGTTTTGAAAGAGTTGAATTAACTTAATTAGCTTTTCATCGGAATCTCATAATTAATGTGAAAATTTAGATGATTCTTAGTTTTTCATCTATGTAGAATTCAGATCTGATATATTATATTTGAGTGATTATAATACAACGATTCAACAATGATTTACTTGGATGATCAATGTGATTGCACAAATTGATCAACAATTCCAGTGATTGCACGACAAATCAGTACGTCACTGACATTACGAAAGTTTTACATAAATTCGTAATATCTCTTGATTTAATAAGTTAATCCTGAAGATATTATATATATATATATATATATATAACTACAATCAATTGTAAATACCTTATTAGAGATTTCAATCTAAAATGAATCTTACTTAAGTTTATATGAGATTTCACAAAATCTTGATTTTACAGTTAAAAACTGATTCCGATTGACTATTCTGTTATTAAGTTTCTCTGAATAGTTAGATCTATGATTTTTCATTAACATTTGATGTTTATTTTAACAATCAAAATAGTTTAAATAGTACTTTGTTGGTGTTGTTGGTAACCCAACATTTTTTACCTGTTGCATATTTTCATCCATGAAGGTTATATATATCTCAACATGCACAAGTTTTATTTGTGTAATTATTATAGTTATCTCATTAAAAACTATCTATTTTATCTAATTAATGTGAAAAATGAAGAACATCAGCGTCTAATGATAAAATTAATAATGTCTTATAATGCTTTTAACAAATATCATATATGTGTTAGAACTAGTTAAATTTCTCATATCTGACTGAGGTAATTTATAATAAAAGGGTACTTTGTATTTCCTACCCATTAGAGATTATTAATTAGGAAAACCTCCCCTAGAGATTTAATATTAATATATCCTCCCATCGTTAAATTTTTCATCCGTTTTCCAGTTAGCTGACTCAGCAGAAGTAAACAACCTAAACTACCCTCGTCTTCTTCAATTAAAACCCACTCATTTTTCTCACGAACTCGCTGGACAAAAATTTCAGTCAATCATCATTTCATGTAATAAGAAATTAATTGAAGGAATGGACGAGAGAAGTTCAAACAAAGTAATTTTAATTCTCTGAATTCTCAAATTAGGTAAAATATTTTTCATACTTAATATTTTCAAAAGAAATTAAATGGGTTTATAAAACAAGATTTAGTGATTGATCTATAATCGAAATTCATTTTGCATCAAGTTTTTGGAAGAAAAATCAATTGGTGGTGAAGTATCCTGCCTTGATCCATAGGCCCATCTCACCTTCAACGTCAAAGTTATATACTCTGTTTTTTTTTATTAGCATCGGTGTTTACTCTATTGGATTGATTAAAACTCTGAATAATTTTGTCCCTGGAACTGATGCAGAGATAGATACAAACGATTGATTAGTACTATAAATATTATATATTATATATTATGCGTGATTTGAATTGGAACATTGCTTATTTTTTTGGTTAACTTAAGAGGCATTGTACATGTGAAAAGTCTAACGTGTTCGGGAAAATCTATTGTCGAAGTAGCTAGTTTCATGATGATGATGTTTTCTGATAAAATTTATCATGGTAACATTTGGGGAAGCCATTACCCGTAAATCTGATAAGTTAGTCAAAAAAATTGATGCCCTACTTTTGTGTTTTGGGTTTAGTTTATTTAGGGAAGATAAAGGATATTTTGGGTAATTTATTATTTTTTATTTTTGTTTTTCCACATGTACGTTAGTGCTGAGTCAACTAACTAGAAAACGAAACTTACCGATGGGAGTATATGCTAATATTAAATCTCTAGGGGAGGTTTTCCTAATCAGCAATCTTTAGTAGGGAGAAAACGAAAAATACCCCTATAATAAAATAACAATTATCTTTTTTATTTTTATTTTGAAGGATATCAAATAAAATAAATAAAATCACAACTCTCATAAAAAAGAAATAAATATGAATATACGTTAGCATCGATCAAAAACAAATCAAAAGAGAGCCAATATAATAAGTACAATTGATAGAAGATGGGAAAACGTGAAAGTTGATCTCAGCGGATGAAAAAGAAAAAGACAGGAAGTCAACACTATTGGATTACATCTAAACTGTGAAGAATTATTACTACCACCAACAGAGATGAATTTTACCCCAAAATATCTAATTGGAGTTAGTTACCCACATTCATATGCACTTGTAGTCGAGCTAGTTATAAACGACTAGACCTTCAAAAAGATCTTAATAAATCAAGGTTCAACCAGTGATATTATGTACTTGCAGGCAACTGAAAAAATAGGATTACTAGAAAAAAAGGAGGTTTATATGCAAGTGGACCAACTATTATTGTAGGATTCGACGACTCAAAAACTTACCCAGTGGGTGAAAAGATAATGTCTGTAAAAGCCGGACCAATCTTAATTTTCAACAAAGAGTCACTGTATAATGTTATTCTGGGAAGAGATTGGTTACATATGATGCAAGCTATATCATCAACTTATCATCAAAAATTAAAGTTCAAAACTAAACTCGGAGAATATACTATCGGTAGGGATCAAGCTATCTCAAGACAACTAGTTGTTTTATCTATGGCACAACAAAAACATCCTAATGGAGAAAAAAGGCAATTGGAACAACCAAAGTGGCAAAACAAATAACATATAAAGCTGAAATAGCCAACACGATAGCTGAACGAGAACAACCTTTTGCTTTAGAATCCGCAACTGATCAAGATAAAATTGAGAATAACATACCAGTCAGGCCAGATAGAAAATTCAAAGAAGACGTGGTTGATCTCATAGAAGAAGTAAATATGGGAAGTTCAGTAGAAAGAAAAATTACCTACGTAAGTAATGATTTTCTACCCAATGAAAAGAAAGCTTGCTGAAATTATTAAAATATGACATAGATTTGTTCATCTGAAAAATATTTGATATGACATGAATAGATCCATAAATAGCTTACCAGTTTTTAAATATCGATCCAACTTTTAAACCAGTGAAACAAAAAGAGTAAAAGATAATTGATAAATTATATGATGTTGTGAATGCTGGTATCGATATAATGTTAGAAGCAAAGATAATCAAAGAGTGTAAGTATCCAAATTGGACATCATTATATCAGTGATGAAGAAAAATGGAAAAGTCAGAGTTAGTATTGACTTCATGAACCTGAACAAAGTTTTCCCTAAAGATAGCTATCTTCTTCCAGATATAGACATAACATTTGAAGCAATTATCGGATATGGAAAATTATCATTCATGGATGGTTATTCAGTGAACAATAAGATAGCAACGAACCCAGTTGGCAAAGAACGTACAACCTTCATCACCAACAGATGATTTTACAATTTTACAACAATTCCCTTCGTCCTAAAAAATACAGGAAATTACATATCAAAGATGATAGATTTAATGTTCAAAGAACTGATAAAAAATACAGAGGAATGCTATATAAAAGATATGGTGGTAAAAAGTCTGCATAGTAGTGACCATTTATCTGACATGACTAAAACCTTTGATATCCTGCGGAAGCGTGGCATGAAATAAACCCATTAAAATGTGTATTTGGAGTTCAAAGCGGTAAATTTTTTGGTTTCACGGTAACCAAAATGGGATTGAGGTTGATTTGTTGAAGATAAGAGCAATACAAGAAATGCAACCTCCAACCTGTAAAAAATGCATCTAAAAACTCATAGGAAAGTTAACTGCACTTAACAAACTTATATCTAGATTATTAAACAGATGCATGCCATTTTTCAACTTGCTAAAGAAGAAACAAGATTTTATATGGGATGATGAATGTAAGATGGCCCGGGATCAAATCAAGAAGTATATATCATCTGTTTCTATACTATACTCACAGGTCCCAGGAGAAGAACCATTCTTTTATTTGGCAACTTCTCCAACTGCAATCAGTGTCGTTTTCCTCGGAATTGAAGACGACAATGAGAAACCAGTCTACTTCATCAGAAAATCACTAACAATACATGATATGAGATACTCACAGATAGAAAAAGTCATTTTTGCTTTTAATTTTTTATCAAGTAATCTCACACCATACTTTTAAAGCTGGAAGGTAAGTTTAGTACTTGAGCACCCAGTGGAGAACGTTCTTTCTAAAGAAACAAAAGTTGAAAGAATCGCCAAATGGGGAATACATTTGAATCGGCACAAGCTGGGTTTATCCTAAGAAAATACGTCAAAGGACAAGTGGATTTCCCAGTCGAAAATTCGATTTTCGATATGAAATTTAACGAAAAAACACATGAAAGAGTATTTCCAGAACTACCTGTACCTAAAGTTGAAGATGCAACGCTGAATACATTAGGGATTAAGAAACATTTGAAGAAAGAACTTGCACTTCATTGAATAGAAAAAACCAAGTTGGGATCGACCTCCCTTAGCTTTAAGGCTAAGGTTATATATTTATAGGCATAAAGAGGCACCTACTCAATGATTTGATGCTCCTCATGGGAGTAGGCTACTTAAATAATATATATTCTATAGACAATAAATATAATAGATAAAAAAAATATATATGTAGGAGAAAAGGGGGTAGTAAAGGATAATAGAAACCCCAAATTACAAATATCAAATCACGCACCTATGACTCTATGAGGATAAAAATCACACAACCAAACATATTAATCAAAAAAGTCAAAATAAAACTGAACAAAACAATCAAAACATGTAATCAAAACCTTATCTTGAAATAATAAAAACCTAATCGGATTAACCTAAACTGAATTCACACCCCAACTAGATTCACATTAAAACCATGATAATACCTAATACCGTTAAAAAACCTCACCTGGTTTGAAATATGAGCTTTGTTCACCTACAAAATCAAAACACAACCAACCAATTAATATAAAAGGATCACACCCTCATGATTATGTTTTCCTTCGACAATAGGAATGGAAAAGAAATCAATAGGTACAACGGAGAAGAAAGAATAAAAACAGGTAGAGGTCGGGAGTCGATAAAAAAAGAGATAAAGGAAGTTAGGGTTTTGAAAGATAGGGGACAAATGCATCTGAATCTAAATTTCCTCTAATGATTTCCTATTGGTCTAAATTCACTTTGAAAGGGGACAAACACTTTTAAATTGGTTTAAATTCTGTCTTAATAATTTTCTATTGGTATAAATTTTCTCTAGCGGAACAGAAGCTCTAAGAATTGAGCTTTGTTCAGCTTTTAACCATAACATGGGAAAAAGTACTGAATTTTTTGATTTTCC
Source organism: Papaver californicum (assembly GCA_023531435.1). Lineage (NCBI taxonomy): Eukaryota > Viridiplantae > Streptophyta > Magnoliopsida > Ranunculales > Papaveraceae > Papaver > Papaver californicum. Next base: position 4,866,219 of record JAJJMC010007119.1, on the reverse strand, counting down.
TGTGGCGTCATTGTATTTTATGATTTATTATTTATGGTTTTGGTCTAATTATGATATTTCCATTTGATGTTTCAATTTATTGCGAGGTTCTTGAAGAAAATTTCAAGATGAAATTTTGCATGCCCTCCCAGTTAAATTCTCTGAGGGTGATAACCAGCATCTTAATACCCCTTTGACTACTGAGGAAATAAAAAATGTTGTGTTTTAAATGGGAGGAACCAAGGCCCCAGGTCCTGATGGTTTCACTGGCCTTTTCTATCAGAAAAATTGGAACATTGTGGGTGATGCAGTCATTGATATGACTCAAACCTGTTTTAAGACTGGCCACATAGTTAAAGTGCTTAATCACACTAATATAACACTTATCCTAAAAGTACCCTTAGCTGAATTAGTCTCTCAATACATAACAATAGGTCTCTGTAACTTTATTTATAAAATTTTGTCTAAGAAATTGGCTAATAGATTGAAACCATTCATGGATAGGCTTATTTCTCATAATCAGAGTGCTTTTGTCCCCAAGAGAAACATTTCTGATAATATCCTTTTATCTCATGAGTTTATCTACTATGTTAACCATCATAAGGGAAAAGAAGGTATAACATCTATCAAGCTAGACATGTCTAAAGCTTATGATAAACTTGAATGGTCCTTCTTGTTAAAGCTCTTTCCAAAATGAGTCTTTCTGAATATTGGATTAATCTTATCCATTAATGCCTTTCCACTGTATCTTACTATGTTATGTTGAATAGTGTTCTGACTGTTCTAATCAAAGCTGAAAGAGGCCTTCGTTAAGGAGATCCCATATCTCCCTATCTCTACATTAATTTTTCTGAAACTTTATCTGCTTACATTGATTCTCTAACTGGACAAGGTCTTATTGAAGGAATTAGGATTTGCAAAAATGCCCCTGCTGTTATTCACCTTCTTTTTGCAGATGACTCTCTGCTGTTTTCTAGAGCCACTGCTCATATTTTCAAAACATTAAAAGTTATTTGCATAATATTGTCTAGCTTCTGGTTAAGAAATAAATTTTGACAAGTCTGGCCTTTTGTTTAGTCCTAAAGTTTCTGATACTTTGATGAACCATTTATACTATATTCTTAATATCTATATTAGGGATCTGGGTGAAAAGTATCTAGGAACTCCTATAAATTTTAAAACCTCTAAATTTTAAACTCATATGAGCATTCTTCAGTCTGTTGATGCCAGGATTTCTTCCTGGTACCATAAACTCTTGTCTCAAGATGCTAGAACCTCTCTGGTAAAACATGTTGGTCAAGCTATCCCTTTTTATCATATGTGAGCTTTCTTAATCCCCAAATATTTGTGTAGAAAAATGGATTCTCACCTTTGCCAATTCTAGTGGGAAAAACCCTTGATCCTAAAGATAGAAAACTACACTTGCTTGGATGGGACACCTTATGTTCTCCTAAAGATGAGGGTGGGCTGGGATTTAGGAATGATGAATTAAATAACCTGTCCATGATTGCTAAAAATGCTTGGAAACTGATTGATAACTATGAGTCCCTCTTAGGTACTATTTTGAAGGCTAGATATTTTTCTAAGATGAATTTTCTTAATGCTAAGTGTTCTAGTAATTGTTGATCTGGAGATGCTTGCATATTATCAAAGAACGTATAAAACCTTTTATCTCCTAGATAGTTGGAGATGCTAAATTCATTGATCCCTGGTGTGACAAGTGGATTCCTGGTCTGGGCTCTGCCAAGTCAAACCCCTTGGTCCCCCAGGACCCCAGTGTTAAGGTCTCCTACTTTATAAATCATGATACCAGAACCTGGAATATTACTATAGTACTCATTTCGACAATGCTTCTGCTAAGCAGATTGTTTCTATTTCCTTAAGCCAGTTACGCACTCCTGATAGGAGGGCTTGCAATCTTTCTAAGAAGGGTAGATTTACCTATAAATCTGCTTACTTGGCTCTCATAGGAGTTATGTCCTCTCCAAGTAATATTCATTGGAAGTGCATTTGAAAACTCAGAGTTCCACATCGTGCAAATCTTTGTTTGGAAGGATGCTAAAAATGCTTTACCTACTAGAGCTGTTTTGAAGACTAGACTGCCTATGGATGGTATTTCTTGTCCTTATTGTGCTGCTCCTCTTGAATCTATTATGCATGCTTTGGTTCTCTGTCCCTTTGCTAGTCATGTCTGGTTTTTATCCAATATTTGTGTTAACACTTCTGTTTTTTCTGATAGCATTATGCATGATTGGTTTTATTTTTGGCTTGTTGAACCTAATACTAGATTGCCTAATGGTATTTATAGTCTATTTTCCATCATTCTTTGGTCCCTCTGGAGTAGCAGAAATAACCTGATCTTTAATGGTAAAAAAGAACAGTATTATGTTGTTTTAGGTAGAGCCAAAGTCATGCTTTTAGCTTCAAAACCAAACCCTCATATCCCTTCCTCAATTTGTATCAGTTGCATTGAAAAGTGGATGTCCCCACCGTTTGGTTGGATAAAGTGTAATAATGATGGAGCATTTGATGAATTCATTTTGAACAATAAAGCAGGTTATGTGATGAGGGATTATTTGAGCAAAGCCTCATTTTGTGCGTTTATTACTTTTGAAGTCGAGTCAGCAGAAGAAGCTAAATCAAGAGCTATGTAGGCAGTACTGAAGAAAGATGTGGAGCTTAAACTCACGTATGTTATTGTGGAAAATGACGCAAAAAACCTGATTGGCCAATTTTCTGCAGGTTGTTTTGATGGCAATCAGAGGACGGATGCAATTTTTAAGGATATTCAACATTTCTCTTCCCTTTTAGCTGTCTGTGTTTTTTCTTTTCAATCCCTGATATGTAATGAGGTAGCTCATAACTTGGCTCAATGAGACAAAAAACAATACTGCTATTATGTCTTGGTCTGTGCCTCCAATCTTGTTTCGTCCAGTTGTTGAGGAAGATCTCTAGCCTGTTTATTGGCCATCGTCTATAAAATAAATAAATAAATCAAACACTATGAACCAGACAAAATTAAGAACTTATTAAAATTGAGCTTTCAATCACATACTACCATTTGGATGATGACACAAAGATTATCCTTTAGATTGGAAAAATGGTGTCAGATTATTTTTTATTTTTCTATTGATGCATGTATTAAAAAAAGATTTGTTAATGGAAATATTTGTATTAGTACCTACACGTTGATGTTTGGAGCTGCACACGTTGATGTTTGGAGCTGCATTGGTGCATTCATGAATTTTTTATTTGTTTCTTTATATTGTAAGATAGATAACTATTACAATATTTTTCCATGTTGTTTCTTTTTTGAGAAAAGGGCATAAAAATCCCTTAGTTTGTAACTAGTCATCCAAGTTTTAATAAACTAAATTAGAAGGACTGACCAATTCATTCGTTTTTGTCCGTTTAAATTTTGAAATTTTCTACTAAAAAATATCCCTTAACTTAGAGTTAGTATCAAATCATGATTAGTTTCACTCGAAGTCAAGGAGGATACGAAATTTTGATTTTTATTTTGTCTCGGCAAGAAGTTAAGAAAGATTCATATGGATACCATTGATTAATGATTTAATGGATAAGGCTTAAAGATTTCTAATTCCACAGAAACTCTAAATCATGTATTTAATCTTCACCCATTAAATCATTAATCAACGGTATCCATATGAATCTTTCTTAACTTCTCGCTGAGACAAAACAAAAACCAAAGCTTCGTATCCTCCTTATCTTCGAGCAAAACTAGTCATAATTTGATACTAACTCTAAGTTAAGAGGTATTTTTGGTAGAAAATTTTGAAATTTAAGCAGGTAAGAACGGACGAGTTGGTCGGTCCTTTTAATTTAGTTTATCGAAAACTTGACTGATTCGTTAACTAGTTACGAACCAAGGGATTTATATGCACTTTTCTCAACAATATGAACATTTCTTTATTAAAGTTTATCAATTTCCGGTGAAGTTCAACAATATAGTTGTTCATTGTTTTTCTGACATCAGTTTGTTTAGTGGTATATATTACAGGGGAAAAATGCGATATGTTTATCGCATATATAATTTTACATGATTTATAAAAATGGATACCATTATTAACAGGGTGATATTATTGTAAGAATAGATAATTCCCTTGCCATTCTCATTGATAGATTACCTATTAATACATGAATGCTAACAATGCTAATTATCTAAATATAGCAACTAGATTTTGTCTAATTATGATATATATTGTGATATACATCTTTACTATTGGTGTAATTTTTAAAGTGGTAAATAAAGGTTCGATTCTCGAACTTGTAAAGGTAATGATTTTAGAAAATAATGAT
>JAJJMC010007119.1:4846045-4861910 GCA_023531435.1 Papaver californicum | reverse complement strand
AATCGCAAAATCGAATACTAACTTAATAGAAACTAAGGTGCAAATTAAACACTAAAATGTGTCCATCAAATATATTTACAAAGATTGATATTAAGTCTAATATATTCTAATACACCCCCTCAGTCAAAGCGGGAGGTTTTCGTACGCTGAGGCTGTCCCGAAAGTCTTCAAATAAAAGTAAAGGAAGACCTTTAGTAAAAATATCTGCAATCTGGTAACGGGACGGGATATGTAGTACACGAACTTCTCCACGAGCAACTTTCTCACGTACAAAGTGAATATCCATTTCGATATGTTTAGTGCGTTGATGTTGAACTGGGTTACCAGATAAGTATATAGCACTAATATTATCACAATAAACCAATGTAGCCTTATGGATCGGACAATGAAGCTCGAGAAGAAGATTTCGTAACCAACAGGATTCAGAAACGACATTAGCGACCCCTCGATATTCGGCCTCTGCACTAGAGCGAGACAAAGTGGCTTGTCGTTTCGCGGACCAAGAGATAAGATTGTCACCAAGAAATACACAATAACCAGAAGTAGAACGTCGGGTATCTGGACACCCACCCCAATTCGCATCAGTATAAGATACGAGAGTAGTCGTTGTAGAAGGATATAGATGCAGACCGTGATCCAAAGTGCCTTTAATATATCTGATAATGCGCTTAAGAGAATGCATATGTTCTACCATTGGGTTGTGCATGAATAAGCAAACCTGTTGTACCGCATAAGAGATGTCTGGTCGAGTAAACGTGAGATACTGTAGTGCGCCGGCAAGACTGCGATAAGACGACGGATCCTCGTACGGTGTACCTGAAATATTGCTACTTAGTTTCTGTTTAGTGTCAACCGGAGTTGAACTAGGATTACAGGAAGACATCCCAGCCCGTTCAATAATTTCCTCAGCATATTTCTTTTGTGATAAAAATAGACCTCCAGAGTGACGAGTAACAGAAATACCCAGAAAATAGCTAAGAGGTCCCAAATCCTTCATAGCGAATTCAGACCCGAGAAGTGTCATGATTGACTTACGAAGTTTATCTGATGAAGCTGTTAATATAATATCATCCACATACAAGAGGACATAAGCCATATCAGATCCTTTACGATAAATGAATAGGGAATGATCAGACTTGCTATGAGAAAAGCCAAGACTGAACACATAGTCTGCAAAACGTTTATACCAAGCACGAGGAGCTTGCTTAAGGCCGTATAACGATTTCTTCAACCTGCAAACATAATTGGGATATGTTGTATCTCGATACCCCATAGGCTGATGCATATATACAGTTTCGTTGAGTTCCCCGTGTAAGAAAGCGTTTTTAACGTCAAGCTGGTGAATGGGCCATGCTTTAGACAACGCCAAGCTAAGAACAGTCCGGATAGTGGCCGGTTTAATTACCGGACTAAACGTTTCACCACAATCGATGCCAACCTGCTGAGTCTTACCGTTATAGACAAGACGAGCTTTATGCCTTTCAAAAGAACCGTCAGAATTTTCTTTATGTCGAAAAATCCACATAGACCGAATCACATTAACATTAGGGGGCGAGGTACCAACTCCCATGTCCTATTTTTAATAAGAGCAGTATACTCATCATCCATGGCTGGTTTCCAATTCGGGTCATTAAGTGCAGATACTGGATTACGGGGAAGATGTGATTTTGTAACATGAGTATGCAAATTGTATTTTGGATGTGGTTTGACAATCCCATGTTGACTTCTAGTAACCGGACGTTGGGCTGGACCTGAGTTGATTGGTACGGTAGTGATTGGGTCGGGGATGGGTGGAGATGGAGGATGTGGTGACGGTGGTGGAGATTGAGGTGATTGTGGTGGGGTTGGAGCTTGGGGCACACATACGGGTTGAGGTATATGTGAGCCGGTTTGTGAGATCAAGTGGTGAATTGTATAAGGAGGCATTCCATCGTCTAAAAATTGATAAGATGACGGAGACATAGTATAGAGCTTTGCAAAGGGAAAAGTTGTTTCGTCAAAAAGAACATGACGACTGAGTATGATTCTTTTTGAGGATAAATCATAACACTTATAACCACGATGATTAGGCGGGTAGCCTAGAAAGACACATGGAGTGGAACGGGCTTGTAACTTATGAATCGTCGTGGAGGGAAAGAGAGGAAAACATAAGCACCCGAAGACGCGAAGGTGATCATAGGACGGGATTTGGTGATATAGAAGTTGGGTAGGAGATTGGAATGCTATTAGTTTACTAGGACGGATGTTAAGAAGATATGTAGCCATTTGTAGAGTATGATGCCAAAAGGAGGGTGGTACGGAAGCATGCACAAGTAAGGTCCGAACAATATTATTAATGGATCGAAGTTTTCTTTCAGCCTTACCATTTTGAGATGATGTGTGGGGACAAGAGAAACGAAAAGAGATACCATTATCTCTACAAAAATCCCAGAAAGGGTTATTATCAAATTCCTTACCATTATCACATTGTATGGTTTTTATTTCCCTGCCAAATTGAGAGTTTATGAGGGTTTTGAAATTTAGGAAAGTGGAAAAAGTTTGAGATTTATTAGATAATGGAAATGTCCATACGAAATTAGAGTAATCATCAAGAATAACAAGATAATATTTGTGGCCCAAAGAGCTTAAGACAGGAGATTTCCACAGGTCACAATGAATAATATCAAATGGCATAGAAGTGCATGAATTAGAAGCATGGAAAGGAAGTTTAATATGTTTGCCTAAAGAGCAAGACTGACAAACATGAGATTTACTCGGTTTATTGTATGTAACCAAATTATTTCTGCGAAGTGAGTTTAAAATGGGAGCACCCGGATGACCCAAACGGTCATGCCATAAAGAAGGTGTTAACGAAATAAGAGAGACAGATGTCTTTGCTGTGCTGGGACTGGTATTGAGAGGTTAGAGATCTCCCTGACTGTTACACCTCAGAAGGAGCATCCTCGTCTGAAAATCCTTTACAGAGAAACCAAAAGGATCAAACTCAACAGAAACTGAATTATCGACTGTAAATTTGCGCACAGATACTAAGTTTTTAATAAGACGGGGAGCATGAAGAACATTTTTCAAGGATAAGGGTGGATTAGGAGGAGACAGTTTAGTATGACCATAACCACGAATTGGAATTGTGTTACCGTTGCCAACCATTATCCCACGAGTATTGCTCAGATTAAAGTAAGATGAGAGATTACCTTTCATTGAAGTCATGTGAGAAGTAGCTCTTGTATCCATATACCAGTTTGTATCTGGTGGAGTTAGGCCTAGTGTGTGCATGGCAGCTTCAATGTCTGTTTGAGATGGTGACTGTGTTGCTGCGGAGTATGCTTGCTGAGGCCGTGGACCAAGGATTCCAGGCTGCTGTGGTGTAGTAGTAGGTCTGGTCCAAGGGTTAGTTGGGTAAGGACATGGTGGAAAACCCCACGACATGATTGGCCATGCCCACTGTTGTCCACGGTGGTGTTGACTGTGCTGCTGACTATATCCCCGGCCACCAGTGCGACTACTCCAATTGCGTCCACCACCTCTGCCCTTACCATTGTTTCTGGTTCGATTCCGATCGTTGCTGCTACGGGTGAAGTTATGTCTTCTGTGACCAGAGTTTTGATTGTGTTGGTAATCCTCCAAAGAAGAGTTATCGTCGGATTCCTTCACAATCATGCCGGAATTTGACGCAGAACTGACCTGTTTTGCTAAGCCAGATTCTTCAAGAATGATCATGGAGCGGGCTTGATAGAATGGCGGAATGGGGTTGCTCTGACGGATAATTGTTCCAACTCCTTTGTATGCTTCGGTTAATCCAGACACTAGTTGAAGAACAAGTCTGTTGTTGGAAACCGGTGCACCTACATTCATTAGTTGGTCTGACAGGACTTTGAGTCGTTGACAGTAAGCGGAGGCATTCGGGAACTCCTCCATATTTGTGTGAGAGAATTCCTGTTCAAGTGTAACAGCTCGAGAGTTCTTGTTATCTTGAAAGATATCACGCAGTCGATTCCAAGCTTCCAGAGCTGTCGAATCTGGTTTAATAATGGTGTGCAGTAAATCATTTGAGATTGTAGCATAAATCAATTGTAACACCGTAGCTTCAAGAGTTAGCCACATCTCCTGCTCTTTATCAGTTGTAGGCATTTTTTCTTTGCCTTTTTCTGGTGAAATGATGTGGTTGATGACTCGGTGAGAGCGTGCATGAATCTTGAACAGTTCAGCCCACGTCGTATATTGGACGTTTTCCATCTCAAGAGTGATTGAGATGTGATTTTTGATATTAGAGACAGTGAGGGCAGGATGAAAGGATGATTTAGAGGCAGACATGGTAGAAGAAGAAGAAGAAGAAGAAGAAGAAGAGGAAGAAGAGTCCATTGGCTCTGATACCATGTAAGAATAGATAATTCCCTTGCCATTCTCATTGATAGATTACCTATTAATACATGAATGCTAACAATGCTAATTATCTAAATATAGCAACTAGATTTTGTCTAATTATGATATATATTGTGATATACATCTTTACTATATTTACAAAGATTGATATTAAGTCTAATATATTTTAACAATTATTTAAACGATCCAACAGTTCAAATCTGTTAGCACTTATTTGTCCTATATATAATGGTATCCCCAGTAACAATGGTATCACCTTTATAAATCGTGGAATCCGAAAGGTAATACCAGGAGGGAGAACTACGGCATACACATAGGTTGAGTAAAAATAGGCCAATAAATCCGAGCCCGTGCAACGCACTGGCGCAGTAATAATAATTTATTTTGGCCTACCATGTTTAAAAACGTGTCTTATGGAGTCAATGTTATCCATCCACGTCAGTCAACCAGAGTAAAGAAGACCCGTTTTCGCCTCTTCGTTTTTCTTTCCTTCCTCGTTTTTTATCCCTCAGAAAACGGAGGAAGGAAAAAAAGCTCAAGAACAAGAACCATTTTGTTTATGTTTTGGGGCAACATAATTTACGACTCAACTTAAATTATTTCATTCTTCTTACACTTTGGATCCCTCACATTTCACTCAGCGGGTAATTCTTTATATTTCTTTTACCTCAAATTTTGATTTTAGGGTTTTGATATTGGAGAAAATGAATTAGGGTTTTAATCAGTTTAGCAATTTCATTCAGCAGGTATTTAATTGAACCCATTTTTGCTGGAATGATAATTAGAAAGGTGTAATTGAGGTGTTAATTTGTGTATAGGTATATGTTTTGACACAAATGTTTGATAATGGTGTTTGAAATTCTCTTACTGGTAAACCCATTGTTATTTATGATGATGATGATGCATTGTTCTTTTTAAGAGGTTTTAAAATGTGGGTTATTGAAAACATATCAGTAGTTATTTATTTTCTTGCTTTGTTGTTCATGGATACAATGCATTTACACATGGTTTCCCTAGGTAAGCTTTGTATATTTAACTGGTTGAGAGATACAGTAGGTTTTGAAGACGGGGGAGGTCAGTAGAGCTTTGCTATTTACCAATTTGAAGCAACCATGAGTTTCGTTTTTCGAGGGACAAGAGGAGATATAGAAAGTGGTTTTCCAGGATTTATTCCTGAACGTCGCCAAGTGGTATGTATCAAATCTTATTGATTCTGTGTGATAATGCTGTGAAGAAGTCAAAGCTTACTAAGTGGATATAGTGCTTATGTTTGTTAAAAAGAAAGATACAATGCTTCATTTAGTATTTACTTATGTATTTGTATTGTCATGCCTCTTTCTGTATCAGCGTGTTCATGCAGGTCGTCCAGTAAACACCAATTCAATGGCTTTTCTTGTAACAGGCACTTCATTTGATTCTTCCTTTATTTGAAAGTTTTGTGGCGTTATACGTTTTTTAGTCACTTCTCGCTTCTAATTACTGTTTGTTCCTGCAGTTCTTTTGTTGTTCATGATATTAAATTCACATCAGATGTCACCTAACTTTCTGGTATTCAATACTACTGGTGATATTTCAATAGGGCCTGTAAATCTTTTTGATGATTTGTTGTTTTTGAGATTGTATTTTCTAAGGAAGTATTCCTGTGGTTATTTATTTTGTAGCTATGGCTAGTTCTTGGGGTCTTTTTGATGGCCACAAGCCTTAGAATGTATGCAACTTGCCAGCAACTTCAGGCTCAGGCACAAGCTCATGCTGCGGCCGCCAGTGGCCTGCTAGGTCATACTGAGTTACGCTTGCATATGCCACCATCCATAGCTTTTGCAACTAGAGGACGGTTACAGGGACTCAGACTTCAGCTTGCGCTTCTTGACAGGGAATTCGATGACTTAGGTATGTTTTACACTGCCATATTCTATTTTATATGAAACTGCACATCATTGATTGATTATTATCAAAATTTATGATGATTTATGATGTTGGTTGGGTTTTAAATCGTCAATAAGTCATAAATAAAGGTTACTCATTGTTTTGCAGACTATGAAACTCTTAGAGCTCTTGATTCTGATAATGGCTCCTCTGCACAATCGCTGAGTGAGGAAGAGATAAATGCACTTCCTGTTCACAAGTACAAGGCTGCTGGACCGAAAAGGCAAGTAACTAGCCTCATGACTTTCACGATTGTTGCCTGAGTGATGCATTTTCTTTATACAATTTCATTTACCTTCCTTCATTTGACAGTTTCCTCTTTAAAACAGAGCTCACTCAAGTTTTCAAGATTTTTTTCCTAATTTCTTGCGGTTATTGCTTACAGTGAAAGTTCAACAGTACAACAGGCCTCATCTTCAGCCATGCCTGAGGTATTACTTCCATATCCTTGTAGCTACCATGGATTGTCATGGATGACCCCCTCTATACGCACAGACATGATCCCTCATGATAGTAGAATGCTGTCTGAGCTTAGAAATGAGTTTTCTGCCATCTTTACGTATAAAAATGCATGTTACACAAACATGTCCTTACTTTTCAACTTTTTGATGCTCTTTTAAAGCAAAAAAAGCCAGATGCTGCTAAGCCGGATGAAGTTCTGATGAGCACAGAGGATGGGCTGACATGCAGTGTTTGCTTGGAGCAAGTAGATGTAGGAGAAATTGTCCGTAGCTTGCCGTGCTTGCATCAGGTTTCTCCTAGTTTCTTGTTGATTTTATAAACAGTTAATGGTTTCTTTTGTCAATCTACATTGAAAGATTTGTCAGCACTGGGCATCATTTGGGTGTTCGATTACCAATTTACAGTTGTGTACTTTTCTTCCCCTCTTGTGCAGTTCCATGCTAACTGCATTGACCCATGGCTTCGGCAACAGGGAACCTGCCCTGTGTGTAAGTTCAGAGCAGGGACTAGATGGCAGGAAAATGGGGAGACTGAAAATGATGTTTCCTATATGGTTTGAAGAATATCTTCGTCAATACTCAGTGACCAAATGTTTAAATTAGTTATTGTAAAGATACCAAGATAAATAGTGCTGTCTTCCATTGTTCCACACGAATATATATATTATGTAAGTAATTTATGGTTGTTGTGCTTGTCTAAGTTGTTTTTAGAGGTAGAAGATGGAAACTGTATTCGGTTCCATCATGCACCCTAACATGTCGACCCAAAGCACCCAAAGTAGTATGCTGTTTTTGTTGTTCTTTTCTTTGGTTTTGTGAAGCATAACAGTTCCTATTGCAAATCGTCAGTGGAAATCCTGTCCGAATCGGTAAGTCCATGTATGAGAGGGATGTTTACCAAGAATAGAAAAGAGAAAGAAATCTTTAGGGTAAAATGATTCCAGGTATATTTATGTAGATTTGGCTGAGATCAATCAAAATCATGCTCAGTTGGTGCAACTACAATTTCAAAACTGTGATCACGAAGATTACTACTCTTTGATAGATAAGGCAGAGTATATAGATAGCCAAAAGGCCCAAAACTGGAAAATAGCTAGTCTTGCTTAAAAAGAAATTCGGATTGTACGTCCTTCTCCAATGTTAGAACGATATCTCTCCCAAGAAAAATACATGCGTAACCATGTACTTAGTTCCATTACTAAACTATTATCAGTATTGCTCTTAATAGCATCCTTGGCCAATGAGGGTTAAGAACCATGTATGAACTATTATAGTAGGAAGATGGTAGCCCTAATTGTCGACATATACGACTCTAAGGTTAATGTGGACAAAAAGGAAATTCGTTTAACATTTGCATTAATATTACTAACGCCAACTAAAAACACAACCTGTAAAAGCGTTATTATTAGCAGTTTACACCAATATACGATGGCGCTTAAGTTTGAAAGTAATGTTCAATTGAAGGAGAATGAGAGTATCATCGAGTAACTGGATTTTCATTTTTTTTCATAGACTTGGTAGATAACAAAATAAAATATATAATCCAGGCTTGCTTGACTAAATAGATGCACCAACAACATCGAAATGGTGGGGATTTAACACTATTTTGAAGTAGTTATAAATTACTTCTTTGATAATCCCATCAATCACCTAATCATGCAACCAAATGACAATAAACTCTTTCTTCCGGTCTCCATAAAAACTAAACGAAGCATGTACTCTCATCACTCCACATTCATAACATCATCCCTCTTCTTGACATGTCTTTATTTTCTTTTCATTAGTTCATCATTAAGAGAGAGAGAGATGGGTTCTTCTTCTTCTCTTCCAACACCATTACCTTCTGTCGAAGTTTATTTGCTCTTAGCATTATGGATAACATTGCATTTAGCATCAGTTGTAACTGCGGACAACAACACTATTGAAACAGGAGGAAAAACAAGGCACTACACGTTTAATGTATACACATTGCACGATTTATAGCAACCTTCAATTTCTTGATTTTCTGTCTCCGAATTGTGCTAATGAGTGCAATAATAGCCTCTAATTAATTTGCAATTTTTTGAACTTCTGTGCAGATTCAATTGCAAAAGGTGACACGGTTATGCCATACGAGGAGTATCGTGACAGTAAATGGACAATTTCCAGGACCACGGATCTTCGCCAGAGAAGGAGACAGGGTAGTTGTGAAGGTGGTTAACCAAGTCCAGAATAATATCACCATCCATTGGCATGGAATCAGACAACTAAGAAGTGGATGGTATGATGGACCTGCATATGTGGCCCAATGCCCAATACAAACTGGCCAGAGTTGTGTACAATTTCACCATAACAGGGCAAATAGGAACATTATGGTGGCATGTTCATATTTCTTGGCTCAGATCTACTCTTTACGGACCAACCATCATCCTCCCTAAGCGAAACGTACCTTACCCATTCGTTAAACCATACAAGGATGTTCCTTTCATCTTCGGTCAGTAATTATTACGACCATTGAAAAAAATATATCAACTAGTACTTTGTTTTGAACTTGTCCTTTACTTTGGTGTCTGTTTAAAAGGTATTACTAGCTAACATCAAATCAATAATATGATTTGCAGGAGAGTGGTTTAATGCAGACACTGAAGCAATCATCAACCAAGCTCTTCAAACTGGAGGAGGCCCAAATGTTTCTGATGCTTATACTATTAACGGACTTCCAGGGCCCTTATTGTAAAACCTTTACAGGTTAATTATCGACTACACCAAAATTGTTTGTAGATTGAAAAGTCCGTTGTTGGCACTTTCTATAAATTAGCAGTTACCCTTTCTAGAGTTTTAACAGCCAGACTTTTTCTTGTGTGCATGGGGTGCATGCTCAGACACATTCAAACTGAAGGTGAAACCTAAGAAAACGTACCTTCTCCATTTAATCAATGCTGCACTTAATGATGAACTCTTCTTCAGCATTGCGAATCACACACTTAAGGTAGTCGATGCTGATGCTGTTTACGTTAAGCCTTTTGAAACCGATACCATTCTTCTCACACCTGGACAAACCAGCAATGTTCTTCTCAAAGCCAAGCATTTCCATCCACATGCTACATTTGTTATGGCTGCAAGACCTTATGTTACTGGCCAAGGCACTTTCGACAACTCCACCACCACAGGAACCCTCGAATATGAATCTTCCTCTTTGTTCAAATTTAGGACTAAGAAATCAAAGTCTAAACTCTTTAAACCTACTCTTCCCCCTCTCAATGACACTGCCCGAACCACCAGTTTCACGAAGAGGTTCCGGAGCTTAGCATCAGAGCAATACCCAGCTAACGTCCCCAAAAGTATTGATAGACACTTCTTTTTCACTGTGGGTTTCGGCACAAACCCATGCCCCCAAAACCATACATGTCAAGGACCAAATGGATCCATGTTTTCAGCTTCCGTGAATAATGTCTCATTTGCTCTTCCAACCACAGCCTTACTTCAAGCTCATTTTACAGGGCAGTCAAACGGTGTTTACAGCCCTTACTTTCCGAGTTACCCAACCCAGCCATTTAACTACACCGGAAATCCACCAAACAATACAAACGTGATAGAAACGCAACTAATTTGGTGGTACTTCCATTCAACACCATTGTGGAGTTAATAATGCAGGGCACTAGTATTCTGGGTGCCGAAAGTCACCCACTCCATCTCCATGGGTATAACTTCTTTGTCGTGGGACAAGGATTTGGAAATTATGACGCGGTTAAAAGACCCTGCTAAATTTAATCTCATTGACCCAGTTGAGAGGAACACTGTTGGAGTTCCATCCGGTGGTTGGTTGCTATTCGCTTCCGCGCTGACAATCCAGGTTAGTGATTAAAAAGAAATAAAACAAAAAAAAACTCTTCAAAGTTTGCCATTTGTATTCAGCTTCGTCTGACTATATCAATTACTGTTCATGACGATTATGCCACAGGTGTATGGTTCATGCATTGTCATTTGGAAATTCACACAAGCTGGGGTTTGAAGATGGCATGGCTTGTCTTGGATGGAAAACTCCCTAGCCAGAAGCTTTTACCTCCACCGTCAGATCTACCCAAATGCTGACCTTTACTTCTTTGGCTGATTGTTTAATTTCTGTGTTCGTGGCTTTTGTTTCGTTTTTCTTATATGGTTTGATTATTCCCGGCCTCAATTTGGAAAACAGAGAGAATTTGAGTTCCTCTCATTTAAGGTTTTTGTAATATTTTGTGAGGGAATATTTACCTGTTTAATAATTATAATTATCAGTGAATAAGTTTTTTGAGTTTAACAAATGGTAATCATATGCTGTGAATAGAATAAATTTATGAACAATGGCCACAAACCTTATAATTAAAGATCGGTTTGTTTACAAGAAAAAAAATGATATTCATTTTCTTAACCCTCTTTTATTCTTTTCAGCGTTGTCGGCTTGGACCAAACAAATTCTGTTTTTTAGGACTCAAATTTTCGTAGTTATCACTTATCACAAATGAATTTCCATGCACTATTGAGTTTGGCCTCTCTTCTCCGTACTCTGTTGAGTTTGTTTGGCCTGTCTCTACTAAATGAGAGTCTTTCACTCGAAAAACAGAATGTGCGGAACCAGTGGAGCCTTTTACTTCACCGTCACCGACTGATTATCTGCCGACTTTTTTTTTTCATAGAATGGGCAACCTGATTGCTAGTTAGTTAATGAGAGAATACCAAACCGATCTCAAAATTTATAATTTTCTAAAAGATACTCTCTATTTTGTGATAGGGAGGGGATTTCAGATTTTAAGGAGTGGAAAAATCCAAGTGTTTGATTGGTTTGTGTCCGTCGAACTTGTCCTACTCCTACAGTTTTAGGGATGACCTTGAAGGCTTAAACTGAGTTTGGGCTCAGAATCTTGGGAGATCATCGAATTGAACTCAGTAGGTACAGATTAATAACTTAAAAACAAACAAAGTCACAAACTCATTTACGATGAAGATAAGATTCGGTAAAAATATATGAACATCCAAACAGTGCAATCCTCCTGACATGTAAGGCACTGAATAGGATTACCCCCACGTGAATAGGCTGGAGTTTGAAAGTAGAGAGAGAAAAAAGGAAATGAATCTGGGTGTTTGTGATATTGTCTCTCGAAGTGGTCACCACTCACCACCACCACCACCACCACCAATCATAACTTAACTGTTCTTGTCAAATTGTTTGCTTTTGATTAGAAAGATACATATTTTATCAACTACTCTGAATTCCGTTTTAGTTATTTTTCATTTTGATATGGATGAGGACAATAATCTATCTGAGACTGAGGTGTTCAGGTACTATTTCTCCTAGTTTTTACTTAAATTTCTTTTTAAATTATTTCTAATCATGCTCTTGTTCTTCTTTTAATATCTACAAAATTGTCAAAATAATATCATGGATTCATAATATATCTCTTTCTATTCTTCTTAATTGTTTCATGGGTATGTTCTGTTTTTTCTCCAATTTGAAAGAGAATACTACAATCGATAATCTCTGAATTCAGTTTGAGTAATTTAGCTGTTGACTGATTTGTATCTTACTTCTAAACTGTTGTTACTCTGCGAACATTTATGAGACTTGGATACTAAATTAAATTATGATTTTTTTTATCATGAACAAAGACTATGTAGAAATTAACAAATGTACACAGAAAGATCTCCCCAGGAGACTAATTACAAGGAAAATCTCTTTGCAATAGAGAGAGATAAATTAGATAACAGGAAGAAGATAGAACAAACAACATAAAGAGAAGAAAAACAAGTGTAAACTAAAACTATGTATTGCCGACTTACTTAAGAGCTAGGAAAAGAGAATGATCACTGGGAAAAGAAAAATCTTTGGAGGTTGAGCCCCAAAACAGAAGTGCAGCTATTTATATGTCTATACTCAATTCAAAAGAAGATTTCTTTTTTTATCTCTTTGATTTCATTCGAACCAAATACGCCAACATACTGCAGCTGGAACGAAGTTCTGCAGTAATATACCAGGGTTATAGATTCCTTTAGAAGACCACGACCAAGCTAGTTGGATGATACTTGCAGGTGTAACCCACACCCAATGATCTGGAAGTATATAAGTCCATACCTGTTTTGCGAAGTTGCAGTGAACAAGAATATGATTGAGAGATTCACACATGTTAAAACAAGAAGAGCAGCGACTAGCAAGGTTCATTCCCCTTCTTTGAAGATGCTTTTGGATGAGGATTGAGGACTTCATTGTAACAGGCTGACCACATGAAAAAGTTGTGTGGGAAATCTTGCAACTGGTCAGAGGTTGTTAGGATGGGTAAGGGTGAGTGATGAGTATGCTGGTGCTACAGAAAAAATGCCCTTCTGAGATAAAAACCACGATATGGTATCAACTAAAGATGAAAAAAGTTGTATCTGATATAGCTAGCAAGAGGGCTGCAATTGAGGAATTTCTTAGTTATTTGAGATAGATTTTTGCTTGGAAGCTTGTATATTGCTGGGTAGAGATACTTTCAAGTGTTAGGGGAACACCAGGGGTCATGCCAAAAGGGAAGTAAAAGAGCCTGATTGTACCTAAATGCCTGTGTGTTGCTTTACATAGGATACTTGTAGAGTGATCCATTTCCGGCAGGAACACCTATATGGGGGTTGAAGGTCAAGTAGTAAACCACTTTGAACAGCTTCCATACTTTCCAGAAATGCGACATCTGTTTTTGTTCATTCCCATAGTGCCAAACCCACTTAGCAAGAAGTGCTGATTGTTGTGGATTTTTAATTGTTAGACCTCCCACCTCTTTGATATCAAGATTCACTAAGCTAGAATCTTTTTGCTCACCTGCACCTGACCAGAGAAAGCTTCTAATTTTCTTTCAATAATCTTAGCAACTGACATAGGAACTTTATAGAGAGAGAAGTGGTAAACAACCAAATTAGAGAGAACAGACTTAATAAGGGGTTAGTCTGCCCCCCTAGAGTACATGTTTTTTTCCACAAAGTTTACTTTGAGTCAAACATCTGAATCACAAGATTTCAGATGGTTTTAGAGTTTGATTTGTCTCCCATTGGGAGACCTAGATAGGTCAAAGGGATTGATTTTGTTAAGCAACCAAGTCTTGCTGCACAAAGCGGTAAGACAACACACTGAAATCATGATTTTGAGAGCTTTTAAATAAAGGTATAGAATTTGATTATGTCCAAGTTAGCTTGGGATGCTCATGGTTTGTAAGAGGGGAGGAGGATATAAGTAGGATATTTAGAGGAACAGAGGATTCAGTTGTGGGTATTGAAGAACCATGAGTGAATCGTATGAATCTGGTAGTAATAGTCAGGGTAAATGGTATACAAGCTAGTCAAGAATGTTGCATTTTATATGTCATAGTTGTTCTGCTTTAAGAATGCGTAAACCCATAAGACATGGTAAATTTTAGAGGTTCCCTTCCACTTTGACGATGCCCTTACAGAAAAGCGACCTAAGGAACAGAAAAACCACATACTGAGCCCAGCGATTGTCATGGGTACTGGGTATGGTGCATTACAGATGTGTCCTTCACGGTCCTCGCCTACTAAGAGGAAAATATCTTTTGGGAATGGAGCATACAAGGTAGCCCTGCAGGGAAGACAGCATTTATCAATCCCTAACTCCTCAACAGTTGAATCAGTTCTATGCCTTCTACTTGTGAACATCAATCTGCTTATATTTTTACGTACATTTTGTTGTCCCTTTGCCTTTTTGTTAAATATGTTTACGAAAATTATATTTTTGAACCACTATACTTCTGAACCTTAAGTAATGTTTTACTTTTATCCAGTGTTCTTGTCAATAAGCCAATTTATGCCAGCATTGTTGATTTGAACAAGAAGAGAAAGTTAGAAGATGATCAGGTGGATTTGCCTTCACCAAAACACAAATGCGGGGATCCTGCTTCTGAACAAGATAGAGGGGTCTCTGAAGACGGAACAAAACAATTAGAATCACCAAATGGTAGAAATTACTTCAATTCTGCGACTGCCATGTCTTCGTACCCTGACTCTAAGTCTGAACCAAACTTCCTGGAGGTATATACATACAACAAACCAGCTAAGTTCGAAAATGTGTTCCCAAAGACTCATATCTATGATCAACCTTCTACTTCATATGGTAGTTGTGGAAGCAACAGTTTCAAAAGTACTGATGAAACAGGAACAAGTATAAGAGAAGACAGCTCAACAATCAATAAAGAATTTGGTGGTGAAATTCTCAAGGATGGTTTACGATTTGAAGAAAACGAATTACCGGGGTTTGAGAAATACACTGATTGTATCAACTCTGAATATGAAACGGTAGAGGAATGCCCAAATATGGAAGACAATGACATGAATCTTGATTCTAATGAAGCGGAGTCCAATTTGTTTGTATTATCCTCCGGAAGATGGGACATCGACCCTGGTAAATCTTTCTCATACGTTCTTCAAATGTAGTACAAACATTTTTATGGGTCTGTCTTATGTCTCCGGCTTATTTGAGCACAAAAAGCTCTTGATTGATTATAAGTCAATGTTTATTCGCTGCAGATTCGCGAGTAGACACGAGGAAG
This sequence comes from Papaver californicum, assembly GCA_023531435.1. Lineage (NCBI taxonomy): Eukaryota > Viridiplantae > Streptophyta > Magnoliopsida > Ranunculales > Papaveraceae > Papaver > Papaver californicum. The sequence continues at coordinate 4,846,600 of JAJJMC010007119.1, read as the reverse complement.
CCAACAATTGATCAAGAATTTGAACAATATTTTTCCATGTTGATGCTGTAGATGATGAAAGAATAATGTAACATAAACCATATACTGTATGGATTTTAGGTTGGGTACTGAGAGTCAGTCATGAACATCCTTTCGTTGAATGAAAAATTGAGGGAATGTAAGTCTCAATTCTTAATAATTTCGTGTATATATCAAGTATATATACTTTGTAAGATAATGTGTAATAACTGAGCGTCTTTCAGTTACAAGTTGTAACATTCCCTACTCTTCTCTGATGTTTTGATTTACCAAAGGTCTTGGATATAGATGTTTTGCAGGTTGAGAATGAGTTTGATATGAATGTGAACCCTATGGCAGGTTCATATTAAGTTTGAAATGAATGTGAATCCAATTCTACTGCAGGTTCAAAATGAGTTTGATATGAATCCAATTGTATTGCAGCTTGCAGGTTAGGATATGAGACAAGAATGCAAAAAATCGAATATGAACCAGCCAGAGGAAAGGCAACACATTTAATGACTGCAAAACCCTCTTGGGTCGGCTAAGAACAAAACC
>JAJJMC010007119.1:4726886-4831045 GCA_023531435.1 Papaver californicum | reverse complement strand
TCATCTCTAGTTTATTTTCCTGATTTTTATTAGTTTAGATTTAGTCTATTATTTTCTAAAATCATTACCTTCACAAGTTTGAGAATCGAACCTTTATTTACCACTTCTAAAATTACATCATCGTGCTGGAGCTCTTACTCGTGGCGGTGCTGGTCATCGTAATGTTATGAGCAAAAAAAGAGCTCGTCAAAGTCATCGACCTACCCCTCCTCCTTCTCCCTAACTCTATGTCTATGGTTTTGTTTTTGTGTGAATTATTTGTACCTTTAATGTGAAATTATATTTGAAGTTTGAATTTAACTTGCACGTGAAAATTTATTTGATTAATTTTTTTAAGTTGGAAACCATGCATTGGGAAATCCCGGTAAAAATACCCAGTCACATTAGTGTTACGGTTGGGTTCTAGGCGAAACCCAACCGTAAAACTTACAAAATGAAAAATGTGACAGGTTTACGGTTGGGTTTTGCCTGGAAACACAACCGTAAATCTGTCACATTTTAATACTACAGTTTTACGGTTGGGTTTTCATCCAAAACCCAACCGTAAATATGAAAGAATAATTTTAAGGTTGGGTTTTGGCTGAAAACCCAACCGTAAATATATGACCATAACACATAATTCCCTAGGATATTATGGTTGGGTTTTCAGCCAAAACCCAACCGTAAATTCTACTGGATAACTTTAAATTTGATTCTATAATTTGTTTGTTTTTCGTTTTTTCTTTGTTTGAATGACCCAATTTACCTTCAATCTAGTTAAAATGATTGAATAAGTTCAAATTTTTGATTTTGAAACCCTAAATTGACCTTAAAACTCAAAGCTAAAAAGGTTGGTTACGGTTGGGTTTTGGCTTAAAACCCAACCGTAAATAAAGAACCTCAACACATAATTTTCTAAAGATATTACGGTTGGGTTTTCAGCCAAAACCCAACCGTAAAATCTATTTTGGGAAAAGTTTTGGGTCGTTTTTGATTTTTTTTTGGGTTTTCAAATAGAGCCGTTCAAACCTTGTACGACCCATTTTTCAAAATATAGCCGTTACACTTCTGGTTTATAAGTGAAATAGTTGAGTACATATCCAACCCATCCATTTTTTTTTAAAGTTAAACCTTTATGTTACAACAATCATCTCTAACAAAACTAGTACTCTAACATAGTGGAATATGGGTCAACCTGGGATTAAAAATCCAGATTTTTCTTTGGATGAAGATATATGTATTTGCCGCAACTGTGTATTATGTTTTCCAAAAAGAGGAGAAGAAAGAAGGCAAAGTGGTATAACGAGTCCGAGTTCTTGGCAAACAATCCATGAAAACTTTTGTTCTGAAACCGGCAACCCTTATAACCGTGATCACGTCAAGCTGATTTGTCGATATAACACTATACACCGATACGTAGAAGAATTTATGGCATTAGTTCGTATTATTGGTCAGCTACGACTTAGGGGTGAAACCAAAGATGAGGTGTTACAGAGATCTCTTGAAGAATAGAGGAGATGGAAAATATGGCCCTTTTTATACCTACCTCATTATCACATCCTAAAGGACCTTTGCTCACTCGCAAACCTATTTATTAGTTCTTTTTTAATGCCATTTGGGTTTGTTAGTGGTAATTTCAATTGTATCCTAGGTTACTTTAATGATTTCATGGGTTGTAATGTGGTCAAAAATTTGATGTTTACATAAATTTTGTGTTTTGAACCCAATTTTGAGTGAACTGAAATTCCAAAAAAGGTTAACAAAAATATTTACGGTTGGGTTTTGAATGCAAACCCAACCGTAAATCTTCCAGATTAAAATTCACCCAGGTTTACGGTTGGGTTTGGTCTCAAAACCCAACCGTAAACGTTGCAGTTGTACGGTTGGTTTTGGAGTCATAACCCAACCGTAAAACTGGGGGGAAAACCCTGGAAGGTTTATGGTTGGGTTTGCACTCAGTACCCAACCGTAATTTTTTTTTTTTATCGTGTAGTGACTGGTTTACGGTTGGGTTTTCACTGAAAACCCAACCGTAAACCTGGGTGAATTTTGTTGTCACACATGTGATACTCCAAAATTTTCATTTCCAAAAAAAATATATTAATATTATGATTCCTCCAACATACATATGATATTGTTACTACGAATATTAAATGCCTTCCAGGTTTACTATATTATCATTCCGACTCCGAGTCAGAAACAAATGATATGAATTGAAAGGTCGGGGAGGGTTTTAATGCCTTCCAGAGCTCGAAATTATGCTTGAACCGGTGACACCAAGACTTGGCGATATCACCATCGTATCCATCCTGTAAAGGGGGTAATGGACTTCCTTCTTTCAACTTGAGACCGACATAATGGCAGTTCTGCACCAGCCCAATCACACATCTTCTATTAGCCAATTGTTCGACAAATGTTGATCTTGTTGGTGCAAATGTAAAACAATATCCATTTGAGATATAATGTATGACGCAATTGAAAGCGTTTGCGAGGATTTGCCCACATATTGGCATGCTCATCCAATACTCGCTAGTGCAATTCTTGTTGCCTATTAAACGCCTTTCGAGAGCGATGAACTCCTCGTTTACAACGACTCTTCATCTCTATATGCACACATCATTGGTTTGTACAAATCCGTGTAAGAGCGTAGTTCAACCGCTGACTTATGTCTTACATAAGTTACTTCGTCCATACCCAACCCTGCTGCTCCGCTAAATTGTCCAACTTGTTCGATGAATACATGGTATCCACAATTACCATCATCGGCAACATCGTCGGTTGCCTTTATGTATGGACGAAAAAAAGCCGGAAACGATGACATATAATTTTCATAAATAATGTGCTCGGTTCGGACGATTTTGCCATTCTCAATTCTTGAAAAGTTTGATGGAAATTGCATCAATCCTCTTGCAATCCGGATCGTATATGGCTCTTCAACCACTAATGTATTGGCTTTAAGTTTTTCTTTTCTTCTTGCTAATTCTTTCATACTAACTCTTTTTTTTCTTCTTGCTAATTCCTTCATACTTACTCTTCTTGAGTTTGGGTGTGGAGGAACTTTGGCACCAAGTTCAATTGTTGAACTTTCTTGAGTGGGAACCGCGGGACCTTTTACTTTAATATCTACTACACTTGCCCCCCCTTGTTCCGTTTGACTTATTTTTCGTTCAGCATCATCCTCTTTCTCATCCTCTGCTTCATATTCCTTTTGCAAAAGCTCAAAAGCAAAAGGGTTTCTTTTCTTTGATTCTTCATGCAATTCCCTTGCTTTTTTGCGTCCGACGGCCCTTGATTCTTTGGTAGAAGGCCTACCTTTTCTCTTCCCTCTAATTGGTTCCTTGACAGCGTACCTTGTGTGTGGAAACACGAAGTAACTCAACTTCGTCAACCAAATTTGCCTTTGCGCCTTATTTAATGTATCGTATTTGTTGGCTAAAGCCTTTCCAACGTGGGTGTCGGCAAACGATGCACCAAAATCTTGCTCGACGATGGGTTCATCGAAACACAATTGTTGCCAAAACGGATCAATATCTTCAATTGGGATCACACCGTCTTCTTCTTACTTGGGCATCAAATGCCGGCAGGGAAGTTCCAAACTTGACATGTTAGGACAAACACACTCTTCTTCTCCGTGTAAGTTGCCCAATCATAGTGCTTTACTTCGTACATTATCTTCTCAATAGCACAATGCGACACCTTATAAAAAATACTTTGGAGCAATGGTTCGTCCTTATAGCTGACGTGTTTTCTAGAAAGGCTTTTTTCACATGATGAGTTTCCCATGTTCTGTAGCCCACTTCTTTGCATCATCTTTTTTATCCCATGTCTACATGGTCCAAGAACAGAAAGTTAGGAGAAAAAAAAATGACATTATGTTGGATGTCGAAAGGGATTAACAACTTATCTATAACCTACCAGGTCGTTCAAATAGTGATCCGTAGTATCTATAGTTTCAATATCATTTGGAGGAGGCTGATCATTCATTGGTTGAGTTACAACCGCGAGCTGAACAAAAGAGATCAAGGCCAAGCGTCAGACAAAACACTAAAACCAATAAGTTTACGGTTGGGTTAGAAGCTTCAGACCCAACCGTATAATCGACGGACCCAACCGTAATACAACAAAAAAGCCAAACCAATGTTACGGTTAGGTTAAAGAGTAAAACCCAACCGTAACACGTGCTAACTAAATACCCATGCACGTAATAAGTTACGGTTGGGTTTTTGGTAACCACCCAACCGTAAAACTGTAAAACTCTACTTTTCAGAAACACAAATGTATAGTTACGGTTGGGTTTTGGCTTAAAACCCAACCGTAACCATGATGGTGTAACAAAAAAAAAACCTGATTATGCACCTCATTTCCTTAAATATCAACAAAAAATGAAAAAGAGTTTAAGTTAGAATGATACCTGACTATTCTCAGCAGTTGAATCTTCACTTTGACGACTACTTTCTCCATTTGGTTTAGTTTCAGCATCACAACTTACACTTAAAACCTCTCTACCATCCAAATAATCATACATAGTTGGGTCTCCCTCAATGGGTATGTAGAATTTAGTTTGGAAATCATACAAGGATTCACCCTCCACAAAATTTCCACTAGAATCACTCATTTTGGGTTTTTTCAAAATTTTGGGTTAAAACTCTTCTCTTCCACTTTTACCACCAACATAAAACAAATACAAGACTGATTTAAGCATAAAAAATGAAGAATATTGGAAATGAAGATGATCATTTACGGTTGGGTTTCAAGAAATCACCCAACCGTAACTACATTTCCACTAAAAAACTTATGTTTACGGTTGGGTCCGATAATTAAACCCAATCGTAATATAATTTACAATAAAATAACATAATTGTTACGGTTAGGTTGCATTACAAAAACCCAACCGTAAATGATCATCCCACTTAAACTAACATTAAAGTTTACGGTTGCTTTCTAAGCCAAAACCCAACCGTAATATAACTTTACAAAAACCACAAATTTGTTACGGTTGGGCTTCATTACAAAACCCAACCGTAAATTATCCCTGAATAGTGACAAAAAATACAATTCCAACGGTTTTTTTTTTTTAAATCTAGTCGTTGCGAATTTTTTCCCTATAAAAGGAAACCTTTCCTTTTCACTTTCTCATTATTCTCTATCCCTTTCATTCTCATTATAATTCTACACTTTCCAACTCATTCTCACCATACCCTTTCAACCATTAAAAATGGTTCGATACACGAATGATGAAGATGTTGCAATTGTTCGAGGGTGGGTTACGATGATAAACCACGGTTACGAGAAAGCCTTCTATAACAACAATAGAAACGTTGTTATACCTGAAATTGGATGGACTGTCAGGAGGACGATTCTTGGTGGGAGCGTGTGTTTGAAATGTTTGTGGCATTACACGGGAATAGATATCGGAGGACGTGCAGTACCATCAAGGGACGCTTTGAGGCGTTGTATGAAGAAATGGAAAACCTAAAACTGGAAATGAAAATGAGAGTTGAAGCATTTCCCGACGAAACCAATGTGGAAAGAGTAAGTGTGTCAATTAATAAATCGTTTTTTCTCAAAAAATATTTAAAATAATGAAACTTATAATTGATTTATTTTTTTCAGCATGCCATGGCTAGGGCGCAGTATAAAATCAAATATGGGAAGGAGTTCAAGCATACAGATTGCTATCGTATCTTGGAACAAAGTTTCTATCTTGAGTTTCGCCGTTATGATTAAGTGTTTAAGTGTTTAAGTGTAATCATCTAATGATCTACTGTATTTCGTTTCCTTTGGTTCTTCCTTTAATGTTAAAAATAAGGTTTTTCACAACTCTGGTATTTGATAAGAAAATGAACTAAACCCAAGCATAACTAATTTTGTCTTAAAAACTGCTTTTACGGTTGGCTTCCATGACTCAACCCAACCGTAACTACAATTCATACTACAAACATTCATATTTACGGTTGGGTTCTATTACTAAACCCAACCGTAACAAGAATTGTACAAACAACGCAACTAGATTACGGTTGGGTTTTAAGGCAAAACCTAACCGTAACAATATGGTAAAATATACACTAATACTAACATTAGAATTTACGGTTGGGTTAGGTGACACAACCCAACCGTAACTACATTTCACTCTAAAAATAATTTTACGGTTGGGTTAGATTACTAAACCCAACCGTAAATAAATTGTGGAAACACCACAACTATTTTACGGTTGGGTTTTAAGGTGAAACCCAACCGTAAATTCTGCGGGATTCTCAGAATGTCTGAATTTCCGTGTCCTTAAACTACACAATTCCAACGGATTTTTTGTTTCAAAAATAGATCCGTTGGTTCCTTTTTCCCTATAAAAGGAAACATATACTTGTCACTTTCTCATTATTCTCTATCCCTTTCATTCTCATTATAATTCTAGATTTTCTCATTATTCTCAGCATACCCTTTCAACCACTAAAAATGGTAAACACATACACGAATGATGAAGATGTTGCAATTGTTCAAGCGTGGCATACGATGCTAGAGCATGCTTACGATAGAGCCTTCTATAACAACAATAACAACGTTGTTTCACAACAAAATTGGTATGAGGGTCAAGATACCGAAGAATGGTGGAAGCGGGTATTTCGAATGTTTGCGGCATTAGAGGGGAATGTAAATCATAGGCCGTGGAGAGCCATCAAGAGACGGTTAGAGACGTTGTATCGACAAATGAACAACCTAAAACTGGAAAAGCAAATGAGATTCGAAGCAAATCCCTACAAGAACGGTGTGGAAAGAGTAAGTTTGTCGATTAATAAATCGTTAATTAAAAAGAGATTTCAAAAACTCAAACTAATAATTGATTTGTTTTTTTCAGCATGTGTTGTCTATGGAGCAGTATAGAATCAAATATGGGGAGGAGTTCAAGCATACAGATTGCTACCGTATTATGGAAACAAGTCGGGTGTTTGATTATCGCCATTATCTTTAAGTGTTTAAGTGTAATCATCCAATGGTCTATTGTATTTCGTTTCCTTTGTTTTATTCCTTTAATGTACTACTTTAAATCTATTACAATAGAAGGAATAAGTTACAAAGTTGTGTTTTAAACCCAATTTGGAGTATATTGAAAATAAAAAAACAGTTAACAGGACCATTTACGGTTGGGTCCGATTACTAAACCCAACCGTAATACATTTTGTACAAACACCACAACTTGTCTACGGTTGGGTTTTAAGGCAAAAACAACCGTAAATTCTACTGGCTACGGTTGGGTTTAAGGCAAAACCTAACCGTAATTACGTGTTGAAATTGGAACAAATATTAACAGAATTGTTACGGTTGGGTTATAAGCCAAAACCCAACCGTAAATTCTACTGGATAACACAAATTTGGATTATCTAAGTTGTGTGTTTTTCGTTTTTTCTTTGTTTCAAACACCCAATTTACCTTCAATCTAGTAAAAATGATTGAATTATTTCAAAATTTTGATTTTTAAAACTCAAATTTAACAAAAAAAATCAATTCTCAAAAGGATGAGTTACGGTTGGTCTTTCCTTTAAAACCCAACCGTAACTATGGGAAAAATGGTGTTCATCATTTTCTTCTACTTACGGTTGGGTATGGTTTAAAACCCAACCGTAACTTTGCACAAAACATGGTGTTCATCATTGTTGAAAACCCAACCGTAAATCTGGCCAAAAATAGTGTTCTTCGGTTTTCTTATGGTTACGGTTGGGTTCGACATGAAACCCAACCGTAAATTTCTCTGAACAACAAAATTTGAATCTTTCAAATCGTGATTTCATTAAGTTTTTCTTCCCACCAAACACAAATTCAAATAAATTTTTTTTTTCAAATCATTTGATTAGGTAAAAAATTATGTTTAATTAATCATGATTAGTTTAAATTAATCTTAACTAATTTATGTAATTAAGATTACTAATGAGGGGTGGTTTGGGTATTGTGAAAATATTATGGATAAGGGGTTTTTGTGTTTTACTTCATAATGTCCCTATTTCGTCTTATTAGAGGAGTCCCTCAGTCAAATTTGGAGCCCCTATATCTCTCTTCATCTGTAAAATCAAGTTTTTTCGGACCTTGAGCATGGACCGGCTACAATTTGATTTAGCCACCTCATAGGCCGGTCTTTGAAGCAGACAATATAAAAGAAGACTGCAAGAACTATTCTCCTAAATCCTAAATGACCGAAGAAGATTCAAATATGGTTTCATTGTCACCAGAATTATCAACAATAATCTACTACCTAATAATCTAATAATAATTTTGATTTTGTACTCTTAATTGCAAAATTTTCAATCAATAAACTGTAAAGTTTGTGGGGTGGGGAGTGGGGACAATATTATGAAATCCTTAAAAGTTTGGTATTCAAATATTTCTTTCTACTAGGTTAATGGGTTTTCAGTTATGAATTTATTAATACTACTGAATCATCAGAATTAATCAGAACAGGCGGTACAAAAATCTACGATTTGCGTCCACAAACCTTATCTAGCTTAAAGAGTTCGAAACAGATATAAGATATAGATTTAAGCTTGACCAAGCATTCTAGCTTCCGTCCTTTACGTAACCCGGCTAGTTTAAGGCCTACAAGATTTTACTCCCTTCCGGGTGTCTAAAAAGATGATAGTACTAGGTTATCTTTACTATTAAAACATAACCTATTTTTATTTCACTCACAACAAAATTCATATCTAGATTAAGACTTATCAAGCAATTCCTCTAAACTAGATTTTTGATCCATTTGTTCATTCAAAAATTAAAAAAACTCAAAATTAGATTACAGGGTTTAATCAAAATCGGTCAATATGACTATCTATATTGGCCGATTCTAGTACATACAAGTTCAATCGGTTGATATGACACACATACAACGACTGATTGCTCTTGATGTTCTTCGTGGTTAAAGAACATCAACCCAGAATCAGACAATGTGGACATTCATATAAACCAATTCTGATTAAAAAAAATGTTATTTTTTTTATCGGTTGCTTAGGCTATAATCGGTCGATATAATTTTTTTTATTAGCCGACTATAAAGCCTAAGGTTTTTCAAAATGTAAAGAGCTCAATCGGCGAATATAAATGTTCATATTGGTCATTTGTATCTTTGAGCATATGCACAAATTCTATGTTGTTATTTTTGCCAAAATCGGATGATATTACCATATATACCCGCCGATTATAAAGTATCAATTGTTTCAGATCAGGTTACTTAAGAACATGTTCGGCTGTTTTGTTAATAACATGGAAGGACTTTAAGTTATTTGTATAAATACCCGATCGTTTTTTATATAATTTTGGTTGGGTACTCTTCATTTATAACACAATCGACCTATGTGGGCACTCACATCCATCGATTCTTTGTGTTCTTGGTGAAAGAAGAACATCAAACCATTATTGGCATAAGTGTGTAATCATATCTACTGATTCTAGTTTGATGATTAATTAACACTAGTTAATTTCACATCTAACACGATAATTTAACTACTAATTGAGCTAAATAACACTAAGTAATCAGAGATAAATTAGCCATAAACAAAAATAGTTGGATAAGTGGTTTTTGATTTTACTTCAAAATGACCATATTTTACCTTATTGAGTAGGCCTCAAATAATTGGAGTAGGCCTCAATTTAGCCAAGTCATATAAACACCTATTTGTGTAGTTCCTGAAAATATCACCTCTCATTTTATATCCTCGTTTAACCAGAGACTGGGTGTTTTAAAAGGGGTTGTCAATTTTAGTCCCTTATGTGGGATATGGATATGAGGTGTCTAAGTATAGTAAAAAGACTAAATTACCCTAACTCCTAAGATTGTAACATGTGTCGTCATATTTATATATTGATTTTGATTATTTTATTTTATTTTTTAATACTTTTTTTATATTTATTTTGTTTTTATTTTTTTGATATCTTTTTTTTTCACAGTTGTCATGGTTTGTTTAAATTCTAGGGTCATGTCTAACTTTCAATCATGACGACTCTTATCGATTATGAAAAATATAATGGCATTGTACAATATCCATTATAGTTGTCATCGTTCTAAATTTTAACCATAACGATTCCTTTAAATTTTAAAACATAATTTGACCATGAAAAGTCGTCATAGTTCAAATCTATAAACCATAACTGTAGTGGTAAAATATCCAGATACACATGTAAATATCTAAAATAAAAGGGAGCATGATAATAAGATAAGGGTGAAACACAGGAGAAGAACATCTTGTCCAACACAACAGACGAGGTATCTACCACCTCAATCCAAGATCCAAACACGTGGAAAGTAAGAGGAAAGATCAACTGACAAGTTTGAAAGAGGGGACAAGGCATTAAATGCATCTAAAGAGCACGCATGACATGATCAGAAGCATCAAATGCTCTTGATAAGGATTGAGGACAACCACCTCTTAGGACCAAGGCCAAAGGAGAACCAAGGGCACGAGAAGACATATCAAGGAATGTAGCGAGCAGAATTGGGAGATATAGTTGGATATATCTTGAACTATGACGAAGAGAGTCGGAGAAACAAACCAACACCAGAAGATTCAGATCATCCCTCCCGAGCAAGTTACAACAATTCAAGTATGCATGTTTGACACAGTAGTTTGGTTGTATAAGCTTTTTGTCTATAAATACTGGACTCATCCAAGAGAAAAGGCATGATATATTATTTGGAGAGACGAGAGCTAAAGCTTATGAGTATTGTTGTGAGTGTTTTTTTAGAGTTCGAGTGAGCACACATCTTTGTGAGGCATTTCATCGATAAATAAGATTAAGCACTTTATTTCCGTGGACGTAGGTAACCACATCGAACCACGTAAAACCCTTGTGTAATGTTATTTTGTAACTTACTATTTTTTTTGTTTGAATGAATGGTTAGATGTAGGTAGTTAGATTTTACTCATTAAAATCTACAACGTCGCCAAGACTCTGCCCATGGAATCTTGGATGATACAACCAATATCGTTTTCAGCCAAAGACGTGCCACTAAATGGACAAATACATGGAGATTAATTGGTGATCACATTAATGATAGAAGAATGGGGTGCAAATAAGATATTGGTTGACATGGTAGCTCGGTGGAAGCCTATTCTATAATACTTTCAAGAGAATGGGCTTATCGGACGATATCCTCGTTCCTTCCACCTATAACATATATGGGTTCAATGGATCTGTCACCAAGTCAAAAAGAGAAGTGGCTTTGAGAGTGTCGGGAGGAGAGTATCTAAACACGATACTACCTTCTATGTTATGGATGTGGTTTCGCCATATGAAACCATAATCGGGAGACATAGATTGCAGGAATCAAAGGAGTAGTTTCGGCATATCATCAGCGACTAAGGTTCCCAACTCCGATGGGAGTAGAAGAAGTGGTAGGCGATCCCCAAGATGCGAAGTTTTGTATCCATGCAGATATCCAATAAAATGAAGAAAGGCGAGCCAGGAATAGGAGGGAGAAGAATCGAATCCAAGGAAAAAAATACCAGCGTGAGCTAGAAGAAATGTTGGCGTCGGCACAAGAAATCGGAGATGACAACAAAATTCAGGCCACATACCAATTACAATGCACGATCCCTATCGAAGAGCCCAAGTAGAATTTTACAGCTCTATAACTAACAAGATCTCAACATCGGGTCGGAGGAGGAGCCGAAATTTGTGAAGATAAGGTCATTACTAGGTCCAGAAAAAATCGTGAGTCTGAAGGAATTGCTCCAAGAGTATATTGATGTGTTCGCATGGAGCATAAAAATGATGGGGGGAATTGATCCAGAAGTCTGTTGCCACCACTTAAAGATCAATCACATGTTTAAAAACTATTCGACAAAAGATGAGAAGAATCATGCCTGAACTACAAGCTCCAGTAGAGGTGGAGTTAAAAAAAATACAACTGGATGGAGTCATCCGAAATGCACACTACCCTGAGTGGATCTCAAATATGGTGATTGTTCACCAAAAGAATGGAGGAGTCCGAATTTACATTGACTTCAGCGGCAAGGCATGTTCGAAGGATAGTTTTCTACTTTCGAGTATACACCAGTTAGTTGAAGCGATCAATGGTCATGAAGCGATGACGCTTATGAATGTATATTATAGGTATAATCAGATACCACTAGACCTAGAAAATCAAGAACACACAACATTCTTCACACACAGAGGACTCTACTGCTACACTAAGATGCCATTCGGATTAAAGAATGCAGGAGAAACATATCAAAGGTTGGTGGAAGACATGTTTGAGGATTGGATCCACAAAAAAATTGAGGTATATGTGGACAATATGCTAGTCAAGAGCAAAATGGTTGCGAACCATATTTATGACTTGAGAGGCATCTTTGGTCAGATGATAAAATTCAAGATGAAGATCAATTCGGCAAAGTGTACCTTCAGGGTTACTTCAAGGAAGTTTCTGGGCTATATAATCACAAAAAATGGCATTGAAGCCGATCCAGATAAGGTTCGTGGAGTAAAATATGTTCAAAGATGAAATGGATGTCTAGCAGCTCTTTGCAGATTCATCTCAAGGTCCTCCAAGAAATGCAAACTTTTGTTCAATACCTTGAGAAAGGGGGATAAGTTCAAACGGACAAATGAGTGCGAAGAAGTATTCTATAAGATTAAAGAACATCTCGTGAAGTTGACTATGTTACATAGGCCAGATCCTAAGGAGATTCTCACCTTCTGTCTAGGAGCTACAACCCACACCATCAGCGCAGGATTGGTCAGATATGAGGGCGCAGAGGAGAAGCCTTTGTAATTCATCAGTAAAACCAAGACCGTAGCTGAGAAGAACTACACCAAGATTGAACAGTTAATCCTATCCCTAGTTTATACAACACAAAAGTTGAGGATCTACTTCCAAGCTCATAAAATTAGGGTCCTACAAATCTAACATAAAGTCGGTTTTAGATAACTCCTCCAAATCAGGATGAATCTCGAAGTGGGGAGCCCAGATCAAACAATTCAATGTCTACTACGAGATGAGCACGACAATCAAGTCACAAGTCATAGATGATTTTCTGGATGAATGCCCCCTAGAAGAAGAAGAAGAAGTAGAAGACATATCTAGGATGAAATAAGAAGAGGAAGAGGATGACTAGACAAGTCTGATTGAAAGCTATTAGCCCCGAAGATGGGAAGTGTTTACAGATGGCTCATTCAATTACAATGGATCAGGGCTAGGCATGGTATTTAAAACACCCAAGGGTACGAAGATAGTCCATTCCTTCAGGCTCAAATCTAAGGCCAACAACAATGTTACCGAGTATGAGGCGGTAATATACGCTCTGAGGATGATCATAAAGTTGGGGTTAACAGAACCAAGGATTACTAACGACTTTCAACTGGTGGTGAGACAAATAAGGGGAGCCTACCAAGTCCTGGACCTTTTCCTATAAAAGTACCTGAAGCTATCCCAGCACTGCATAAGCTAAATTCCCAGCATCAAATTTAGGAATATTTGTATAAGGAATAATAGGCATGCAGACGTATTGGCCTACATTGCATCCATGTTAAAAGATCTAACTGTAGAGGCCATCTGAGTCGGCAGAGTTCTCACTCCATCAATATCCGATGAGGGAAATAGTTGGGAATCATTAATGGTAATTGTGCGGGACCATTCAACCATACGATTGGAGGGGACCTATTCATAGTTACCCCGAGTCTGGAGAGTTTCCTGCTATCACTACTCAAGCGCATAAGATCAAGAGCCGGATATCCAATTACCAGCTCAGAGAGGGAATCTAATACATGCAATCCTTTCTCGGACCATTGCTCAGATGCTTAAGAAAGGAGCAAGGCCACCAAATTCTGATCGAATTTCCCTACGAGGATGCATGAATTCACAGTTTGGGAAGAAACATATCCCAAAGAGCGAAAACTACAGGTTACTTCTGGCCCTACATGCATAACAATGCCAAGCATATGACAAAAGTATATGAAGAATGTCAAAGATTTGGGAAGATAATCCATGCACCTTCTACGTCGTTAAACTCAGTATTAAGTCTTTGGCCCTTTGCTAAATACAAAGTAGATATTATGGGGCCACTCCAGGAAGGCACTATACATCGAAAGTATCTCATCGTGGCCACTGCTTATTTTACCAAATGGGTAGAGGAAGCTGTTTTGAAGTGCATTCGAGATAAGGATGTCTTTAAATTCCTATTCGAGAATATCATCTGCCGATTCGGGATACAAGATGCAATTGTGTCAGATAATAGGAAACAACTTCAAAGGACCAATATAGAGTTGATGTTCAACACTTATCAAATCAAAAAGAGCAAATCTACACCCATATACCCCCATAGCAATAGCCAAGCAAAGATAACAAACAAGACCATATCCAATAATTTGAAGAAAAAGTTGAATGACCATATGGTGATTGGTGCGAACAGTTATATAATGTTTTATGGGCTTATCGAACTATAGAAAGAGAAGCTACTGGTCTATCATACTTCATGCTCATATATGAGACATAAGCAATCTTGCCAACAGAAGTAATGATCCCCACGACTAAATAAGAGGCATGGATGAAAAATCTCACGCCGTACATGATATCTTCCAAGCTAGATGGTCTGGAGGAGGCACGAGAAATCGTATTGCAGAAGATGGAGAATTACCAGAGGCGGTTGTGAAAAGAGTATAACAGAAGGTCCAACCTAGAGAATTTCTTCCATGTTAATTGTTGCTGAGAAAAATCCCAAAATATGAAAGAGAGAAGGAAGAGGAAAAGCTAGCACCTATATGGGGAGGTCCTTATACTATATTATCCAAAGTAGGTGAGGGTGCTTAGAAGCTGCTAAAGCCGGATGTGAGAGAGATGGACCATCCCTAGAACATAAAGCACTTAAAGCTATTTCATCCTCAAAGGGTAAGTCATGATTGCAAAATGGATCGTTCGTGTACTTGGGACAAGGGTAGATGCCTACTCCGAGGTGATATGAGGGTTATGGGAATTGCTAGAGTCGAAGAGGTCGCCTAGAGACTAATTAAGGTAACTCCATGACCTTAAGAGGTCCAATGGATCATCGTACTCGGACGAAGCCTATCAGGTTAGTTTGAGGTGATCTGAGGACTCTGGACAAGGTGACCAGAGTTGAAGCGTCCACCCAGAGACTAACACAGGTGGTCCTATGACCTAGGCCTAGAGGTCAATTGGATTGAGAAAGGGGATCCCAGAACTTGAATTTTAATAGGTCATTCGTATTCGGGAAATCGAGTAAACCTCGAGGTGGTCTAGACCTTAGACTAGGATATTTATCAAACTTAACATATTACATTGATTAGTACCTAGCAATGATGAGATATCCTAATCGGACATGGCATCGGGCACGGTGATCCTTCTTATTATTATTATGAATATTGAATAAATGTGATAAAATAAATTCATGTGAAATTGACAAAATTATGAAACATATGGTATATGAAGGATTGGAAAGTTGTAAATAAATAAGCCAAAGGGCAAAGCAGTAGTATCAGGAGTGTATCAAGAAAATCCTCAACCGATGAGGACATAAAAAAAATTGGTGACCCAACACCCCGAAATAATAATATTGTCTAAAGAGAAGAAGAAATAGAGGGATTATTAAGCAGGAGCATCAGAGCGGGAACCAGATTGCTTGGCTTGAACTTTGGTTTTCTTCGCAGCAAGGACCTCCTGCACATTCTCTTTTACTTGCTCTTGGAATGATTTCTTGATCTGATCAAGTTCCCTCTCATGGTCCTTAACACGAGCCAGGAGAGAAAATATCAGTTGGTTGACCTCAGAAGCCAGAGTTAACTCAACATTCTTTCATCGAGTCACTTCCTTCTACAGAGTCGCAACCTTTTTATGCTCCGCAATAGAAAAAAATCAAGAGTTAGTTCAACTCAATTAGAAACACAAAATCTTAAGGGGTTATAGGTCATCCATGGACACATTTGAGAGTCTCGATAGTCTCTTTAAGAGTCTCCTCGGTCTTAGCAAGAAACACTTCAAGTTCACTAACTCTCGGGGCAAAATCATTTTTCTTCCCCGACATGCAGATTTTCAGATGATTCTCGGAGACGAGATTCTGACCCTCGTAGGCAACTTGAAGACTCTTAAACTATGCATAACTCGGTCAAGGTTACGACTTGTTTTACCATAGAGATCCAAGATATGTTGGTTATTCCTCATCACAATCTCATTTGTACTCTTCCACTCAGTTAGATACCTATGATCAGCAAGAAGGTCCCGATTCTTAAGCTCCCGAACATCTTCTCTCAAGAGAATTGATGTAAAGAAGGCGATTATAAGCAAGATCTCGAAGTTCATCACGTTCAGATTCTAGGCTTCGGAATTGATCAAACCCATGTGCAAACCTACGAAGATGACTAAGTTCAGACTCTAGCCTACCAATCTCATCATCCTTATTGACAATACGTCGTTCCAGATTGGCGACGTCACCTTTGAGAAACTTGATCTCTGTTTTCAGATGACGATACTCATCTTTTTTTTTTCGACTAATGACACTAACGAAGGCTACCGTTAATAAGCACAATTCAGAAATTCTAAAATCTAGGATATCCTAGTAAATATTTAGAATATAATTGTTGTAACGAGAGATCGAACGAAAACAATAATAGAGATCGAGACACAGAGATTTACGTGGTTCACTAACTGTTACGTTAGCTCCATCCACAACAGAGAAAGCAGAGTTTTATTATAGAGCAGAATACTGAATTACACACATTCTAGGTACAACGTGTGTATATATATAGGGCAAAGAAAAAACCCTAATTCGACTAAATAACGGAAAACGGACCCAGTGATAATACATTATGTATACCGCCGAGGGGCTCTGCCCCTCGGATTCCCCGTAGAATTCCGGTCAACGACTGATTCAAGGCATATCAATAATAATAGATAGGTACCTTGCAGATCAGAAACTTGCTTCTCCAGCTTCTTGCAATGATTTTCACCAGCTTGAACCTTGTTCTCCAACAACAAATTCTTCTCCCGCATCTCCTCGAAAGCAGCAAAGTTTAAGAGTTAAACGTTCTGGTTCAGCAGTTACGAAGCACAAAAAGCGAAGAATACGAGGAGTCTGTCAAATACAAGAAAAAGAAAACGATAATTATACATACTAAAGTCAGCATAGTCTGGAAAAAGTCAGAACCGTAGAAAGAAACAGACTGAAGCATTTCTGAGTGGCGAAATGATCAGAATAAAGAAGAGGTAAGGGCACCAAGCAACTCGCATGCAGCTCCTGGAATGATGAAAGAAATCGGTCCCTTAGGTTCAGGAACCAAAGAAAGCTCAACCCGGTTCTCTAAGCCTTTGCTTGAACTACCTTCAGCATAAGCCGACAAAATGGTGAAAGATTTCTCCAGAATTGTCTTTACAACTCTGTTCTTTTTGTCCTCTTTTTCCGACTCGTCACTTGAGTCAACCAAAACCTCGTCGTCTTCATTATCAGAAACGTCAAAGTCAAAGTCCATCTTCGGACCCGAATCACCTACATAAGGAATACTATTTGTCAATTTTGAATCTGGGGCAAACATAGAAGGTTGAAAACTGACAGTCAGAATTGTATCTCCATCTAGATTCTTACCCTCAATACTACTCTGGACAGAGCCTTAACAACCTTTTCATCACCTCTATCAACATATTTTTCTCCTCCACCAGTTTAATTACCGTCACCATAATAATTCCCGCTTTCAACATTCACATTTACCTGATTCTTGTTTTTACCAGGAAGATCACACTCTTTTGTTTCAACACCTTTATCACCACCAACAATTTCTGTGTTACTACCACCCTTATTACCAACATCTTGTTCAACATCATCATCACCATGAGCACCATGACCTTCAACATCAATAATTTTAACATTTCCAGCAATTTTATCCTCACCATCTTCATCATCAGTTTCTTCTGCGGTATCCCCATCAGTAGACACAACCTTCAACTTCTGAAAATGGAAATAACAGTGAATGCTAAGGAAACAAATAGAGGCAAGTACATGTACTTGAAAGAACAAGAGACAAATGGTATTTATTACCTTAGCATTCCCCTTCTCATTCTGAGAGCTTCCCATCTCTTGCGACTCTTAGATGGCTACAATATTTTGGGGTATAAGCAACGAAATAGGCAGAAAGTAAAAAATAAAAAGAGAAAAAGATATCTTTTCTAGGTTCATGACCCAAGGTTGATAAGGGACACGATTAAAGTCGGAAGGGTGGGAAAGAGGTGACTTCTCAGAGATAAAGTTCCCACTAACGATAAGAGGAACCTTATCCCAGTTCTGGTCATTGGTATGACCGAGATGCCGATTCGAGCCCCTTCCACCTCTAGGATCTTCATCCAACAAAAGTTCATATGTACCACTGGGAAAGGGAAAAGAACGACGAGTTGGGCCAAACGAAAAACCTGCAAGCTACCCAGAAGAGGGAGTAAAATCTTTTTAATTATCCAAAAAAACTTTGAGCAATATATTACGGGGCATCTTCAGGCTTGTAGGTAAAGTATTGCGAATTGGTGCAATCGCCTTTGCTCTGTCTATTCCATTCATCAAGGAGGCGATACCAGTTTTCATTGTACTAACCAATTGCCCGACTAAGGTCTTCCCGTGATAAGACTACATTAAAGACCGGGAAATACTGTAGAAAGGAAGTCGGAGGCCGGCTTCAAGTTGACCTCTGGTGATAATGGTGGTCCGAGATGAATGCTCAAATTCACTAAATACGTTCGGATCAAGTACACCTCTCTGGCCTGACAACAAAGAAACCTCAAAACTCTTAAGAACAAGCTTAACCTTGATATCATTGCAAAACTGGACATCATCCATCTCACCTGATTTAGTTGTAAGCCTCTTGTTTGTGCTTCTGTAAGAAGAAAATAAGTCCAATTCAGGAAAAATAAAATTAAGTCTATTACGATCCTGATGAGAAGAATCAACGGCTGGAAACAAAGATTCAGCCTCATAATAATCCTCTTAAGAAAATAAATAGGTTACATACTTCTCCCCAGACGATTAAGGAGGGTTTGATGATTTTTTATCCATGATGATCTTGATCTTGATCTTGATCTTGATAAAGATGATAATTGGCGAAGAAGAGAGGAACACTCGCTAATAACAACAATAGTAGTACTTACCAGGAGGAGGATCAGAAGAGACAACGAGTAAAATAGAGCATAGCAGAAAGAAGCAAGAGAGCTTTAATGGCGGTAGAATGAGAAGAGCATAAGGGGATAAAAGTGCTGAGAGAATGTTGGAAGAAAATAATAGGAAGGATTTTCTTTCTCTATTATTTAAAGAAGAAAAGATCGAGGAAAGAAATGAATCGGCGCTTTGATTTAGTGGGTCATAAAGTGGAAAGTGGTAGGGAATATGTCGGTAACCAAACGACGTGGAGCCGGTTGGGAAAAAGTAAAGAGTTTCTTCCCATCGTACCCTTGGTCCAGATGGAAATAAAGGGGGAAAATATAGTGGTAAAATATCCAGATACACGTGTAAACATCTAAAAGAAAGAGACCATGATAATAAGATAAGGGTGAAACACAGGAGAAGAACATCTGTTCCAACACAACATACGAGGTATCTACCACATCAACCCAAGATCCAGATACGTGGAAAGTAAGAGTAAAGATCAACGGACAAGTTTGAAAGAGGGGAAAAGGCATTAAAATGCAACTACAGAGCATACATAACGTGATCAGAAGCATCAAATGCTCCTGATAAGGATCGAGGACAACCACCTCCTAGGACCAAGGCCAGAGGAGAACCAAGGGAACGAGGAGACATATCAAGAAATGTAACGAGTAGATTCGGGAGATATGGATGGATATATCTGGAACTATGATGAAGAGAGTCGGAGCAACAAACCAACACCAGAAGATTCAAACCATCCCTCCCGCGCAAGTTACAACAATTCAAGTATGCATGTTTAACATAGTAGTATGGTTGTATAAGCTTTTTGTCTATTAAGACTGGACTCAGCCAAGAGAAAAGGCATAATATATTATTTGGAGAGAAAGAGAGCTAAAGATTAAGAGTATTATTGTGAGTGTTTTTTGAGAGTTTGAGTGAGCACACATATTTGTAAGGCATTTCATCACTAAATAAGATTAAGCACTTCATTCCCGTGGATGTAGATAACCATATCGAACCACGTAAACCCCTTGTGTGATGTTATTATGTTCTTAGTTACTTATTCATTTCCTTCTTTGTTTGAATGAATTGTTAGATTAGGTACTTAGATTTTATACAACTACAATAACGACCCTTTTAAGTCGTCATGGTATAAATTTAACTACCATGACTACTCTACTTGAAAATTCGGGAGGCTATTTTTTGTCGTCATAATGGTCTTAAATTTCCACCATGACGATTCTTGTTATTTTGGAACAAAAATGGACTCTTATAATTTTTCATTATAGTCGTCATCGTTTTAAATTTTAACCATGACGACTCTTTTGAATTTTAAAGTAGAAATTGATCATGAAAAATCGTCAAGGTTTAAATTTATATATATTATGATTTTTAGTGAAAATATTCAATATTGTTAGCTCACTGAAATGTTTTCATAGTCATAAATTAATACCCAGGCGACTTTTTATGCAAATTTAGGTTAAAAGAAGGAAATATAAAAAGAAACAAAACAAAACGATTGATCCCTAATTAAATGAAATTAGTTCTAATTAAGAAGGGAAAGTTTTACCATTGTAAAAGTATAAGTTAAAAGGTTTCTAACTAACCCCCTAGAACACTCATCCCCCATTTAAATGAGGTTTTATATGCTTATTTTTATTGATCATGACCTCCAAAAGGATATCATTTCTAGTGGAATGATACCATTTGATCAGTACGACGGTCAGAAGCATTTATAATTTTTTTATCCTATATAGAATAGTATCACCTCTACTAATAACAACATTCCCTTATAAGTGATGAGTTTATTAGTTAGATGGTATTTTAGAGAGGTCCCCTATCGGGTTATCAAGGAACTTGTTTTGTTAAGAGGAAACCTCCCCACCCTACCCCATTGATTGTTGGAATCGCCCTCTTTCTCTTTAAGTCTCAACAAGGATGACTCCAGTTCCAGTTTCATGCCTTCTTAGGTCAAACTAAAGGAAAAATATACATGGCCCATAGCCGAGGCCTGAGAATTGGCAACCAATTTTTAGTTCCACACCTGAAGAACTTTTACATGCATGGATCCAACACTTAAATCACATGTATCAAATCTTTTCTTGATTATATGTACTTATAACATCCCACTAAGTTCCTTCGTTATCCTTGTTTCTCGATTAAAAAAAAACAAAGATCTTATTACTAATCAAACAAAATCACTCTTGATGTATGCATGCAAATACCTAACTCCAGCACATGAATGAAAAACACTGAAACGTATATCCCCAACCAAATCTCCCAGTATAAGAATTGGTCCTATCGATTAAACAAGAAAACAAGTATTGGTCCCAACTCTTTGGTTAGAATCTACCAAGAAATTAGATTTTGCATTTGAAGATAGCGTGATAAATTTCCCGGCCAATGTCCCAATTCCTGAAACACCTCTCATTTATTAATCTTGATCAATTTGTATATAATCTCAATATTTGCGCTTTTGAGATCAACGTATAAAAGCTAGTGTTCGGGTAAAGCTAAACATTGACGTAACCGGGAAATTAGCTTTGCTCTTTGACTTTGTTCGGCGGCTATCTCAACTACTTGCATTTAATAGTGAGAACCCATAAATGAAGCAATTTTTGGTAGAATTTCATGTTTTAATTTATATCAAAAAATTTGCTAAGCATTCCATGTTTCAAAATTTCAATATGGATCCTCTACATTTTGTAGATTCTCCATTTCTTTTCATCCTTTAGATCAGGTCCTATTTTACTAAAGGCAATTTACTATTGCCTTTATTGTCAATCCAACCAAAGGAATTTTTTCATCAACCTCTCTAACTTAAGCACAAATGACTCAGACAATTTAAAAAGAGACATTAATATTTTGTTTTATTGTGATGAATTTTTAAATTATAACATGGATCCTGATGACAGGTATGTTTTCTCAAAACATAATATGATCTGAGTTTTATGCTGACATTTGACATGAGGGACTCAGAAAACATGGGACGATCTGTAGCTAGTTCAATACTATAAAATAAGGCCTACTTCATGTTTGGTCACATTTGTACCTGGATGACCCTTTTTTTTTTTTGAAATATCTATATTATTAGGGGCAATGATGTTTTTACCAATCGATGGTCATCCATAGTTTAGATACATAAAGGACAACCCAGATCAAGCGGCTTATATCTATCTATCTATCTTACAAAAATAAACGGTGTCAGGCCTACCCGACCATCCAAAAACTCTTTTTTTCAACGATCAACGGATATCATTTCTAGTTTACGTCATATATAAATCGTGGCTGAGAATTCACCCATATTTTATGCCTAATCCGACGGCCATAATCTCTTCTTTTATTTGATAACCGTTCATATTACTCTGACCATTAACTCCTCCCTCCTCAGTTTCGCAATCTTCAACTCCTCTTACGTTTCATTCATTCCTTTCATTCCTCTGTACTTTCCCTCTCTACAGAGGGATTCATCTTTTTGAGATCTGCAGAGTTTTCTTCTAGGTTCACTAAGCAAAGAAAAGAGATTGTTGAATTACCCAGATTAAGATTCTAACATATTCAACACATTTTGATTTAGATTTTGAATTAAATTGAATTTTGGTAAGAGAAACAGGTTGAGCTTAGGTTTAGAAACGGTGTCTATATGTTCTTCGTGTCTAAAAGCTCATCTCCTCCCATAAAAAATCTTCAATTTCTAAATTTCAATCGAGTAAAAACCCTGGCCCCTAAATACTGAGTCGTGATATACCAAGATGAAGATATACTGGTGTTCAAGTAAATTCTTTTGCTTTCTTTGGTAGTGCGCAATATATTTAAACGGTTTCTACAATAACTTGATTTAGTTTAAGATGTTAATATCAGGTGAACTCTTAAATTATTTGAATGTGTAATGAGAGATCGAACGAGAACAATAATAGAGATCGAGACACAGAGATTTACGTGGTTCACTAACTGTTACGTTAGCTACATCCACAACAGAGAAAGCAGAGTTTTATTATAGAGCAGAATACTGAATTACACACACATTCTAGGTACAACGTGTGTATATATATAGGGCAAAGAAATAAACCCTAATTCGACTAAATAACAGAAAACATGCCAGTGATAATACATTATATATACCATTTAGGCGGTGCCCCTCGGACTCCCCGTAGAGTTCCGGTCAACGACTGATTCAAGGCATATCAAAAAATCTCCACCTTGACTTGAATCCTCCCAGCAACAGAAACAGATGCACCATGACAGTGCCAGAACCTTTCTATGCCTCAGATGCCCCTAGACAAGAGCTCAGACTACTGACTTGTGATATTGAGCAATTCCAAGCAATGTTGGAACTTGCTCTCAGGAACTGGCTTGGTGAACATGTCAGCAGGGTTATCAGCTGTCCCTACCTTCTTCACTTCAATTCTCTTCTCATTTCTCAGAATGTGATACCTGACATCAATGTGCTTCGTATTCTCATGATGGACTTGATCCTTGGTTAAGCATATTGCACTTTAGCTCTCACAATACACTATAGCCTGATCCTGATGTAGGCCTAGATCATTAACCAGCCCCTTTAACCAAATTCCCTCCTTAGCAGCTTCTGTCAAGGCCATATACTCTGCCTCTGTAGTAGACAAAGTAACTGTAGGTTGTAGAGTTGCCTTCCAGCTTACAACAGAACCTCCAAGAGTGAACACATAACCAGTCATAGATCTCCTACTGTCCACATCTCCAGCATAATCAGAATCTGAGAAACCAGCCACTAAACATCGGGTATCGTTCCCATAACAGAGACCGACATCTGAAGTACCTCTAAGATACCTGAAAATCCTCTTAACAGCTTGCCAATGTTCCTTCCCAGGCTGAACCATAAACCGACTGACCACACTAACAGCAAGCTAAGTCTGGTCGAGTGCAGACCATATCATACATCAGACTTCCAACTGCGCTAGCATATGGAACTCGAGATATGTACTCTTTCTCCTCATAAGTCTGAACCGTGTACATTCCCAACTTGTTGTTAGATGCTCAAAATCTTCTTGATGTACCCTTCTTGTTATAGGAAAAGCTTTCTCTTCTTCCTATCCCTATAGATTTCTACTCCCAGAATTTTCCGAGCAGCACCCAGATCTTTCATCTCAAACTCTGTACTGAGAGACCCCTTCAGCTTCTGAATATCTGACTTATTCTGAGCAACAATCAGCATATCATCAACATACAGAACTAGATAAATGCGTGAACCATTTTGAAAATCATTGTAGTACACAGAACAATCATACGGACTCTTGTGATAGCCAAGATGCACCATATAACTATCAAATCGCTTATACCACTGCCTGGGGGACTGCTTTAGCCCATATAAGGAATTCTTTAGCTTGCAGACGTAATTCTCTTTATCTGGCTGGCTCATGTATATTTCTTCTTCCAACTCTCCATGCAGGAAAGCTGTCTTCACATCTAGTTGCTCAAGTTCCAGATCCTGATGTGCAACTATGGCTAGTAGCACTCTGATGGAAGTGTGCCTGACCACTGGTGAGAAAATCTCGTTGTAGTCCACTCCCTCTCTCTGATTGAAACCTCTTGCAACCACTCGTGCTTTATACTTGACACCCTCTGCAGCTGACATTCCTTCCTTCTTTCTGAAAATCCACTTGCAAGTAATTACCTTTCTATCAGCAAGCAGTTTTACAAGCTCCCAAGTCCCATTTTTGATAAGGGACTCCATTTCTTCTACCATTGCGGCAAGCCACTGTGCTGACTCGTTTCCAGATACTTCAGCCTTGTAGGTGGACGGCTCGTGATCCTCCACCTCCTCGGCCACCTGCAATGCATAACCCACCAAATCGTCAAACATGTACCTCGCTAGAGGTTTTATTCCAACCCTTCTAGGTCGGTATGTAGCAATGCTCCGATGTTCAACTTCCTCTGGTGGTGCATTCTCAGACTCATCTGCATCTTGCTCTTCAGTAACTGATGGTGGTAGTTGGTCGTCAACCAACTTAGGTGCCTGATTCTCCTCTAGACTGAATTGCACCTCCACCTCCTCAACAACAACCTCATTTTATGTGACTGTTGAACCTTGTAATACATACAAAGTTCCATGCTTGAAACCTTTCAGAATCACATCAGAACCTTTGCAAACATGCAAACCTCCACCTTCACCTTTGAAACTGAAACCCTTGCTGTCTAGCAGACTCAAGGATATCACATTCTTTGTCAAGAGTGGCACATGCCTGACTTCCTTCAATGTGAAAAGCCTCCCATCATGTGTCCTAAACCTGATTGAGACGATTCCAACCACCTTGCAGATAGACCCGTTTGCCATAAAGACACTGCCCCCATCTGCACGACTGTACGTAGTAAATAACTCTCTTTTGGGACATATATGGTAGGACGCCCCAGAGTCAAGGAACCACACATCAGACTGATGTGTGTAATCATCTGTTAGCAGAAAAAAATCTCCCTCTGAAGTGTTTCCACATTCAGCTAATGCTGCAGATCCAGAGTTATGTTCTTGTTGCTTCTTCTTCTAAGGACATTCCGTCTTCCAATGACCTTTCTCCTTACAGTAGGCACAGACGTCTTTTGGTAATTTATAACCGGAATTTTTCTTACCATTCTTACCGTCCTTGCTTCCTTTTGCCATCAACCCGGAAGCCTGATTTTCTGTACCTGTTCCAGCAGCCTTATGCCGCATCTCCCTGGTACGAAGAGACGACCTAACCTCTTCCAGCGTTACAGTCTCTTTTCCGACAATAAAAGACTCTCTAAAATTCTCATACGATGGAGGCAGAGACACCAGCAACATTAAGGTAGTATCCTCATCTTTCACCACTTCATCAATATTACGCAATTCAAGCAGAATAGTATTCACTTGATCTAGGTGATCTCTAAGAGGCATACCTTCAGACATGCGCAGACTGAAAAGACGTTGCTTCAGCATCAACTTGTTGGCCAGCGATTTCATCATGTAGAGGCTTTCCAACTTTAACCACAAAGCGGCGGCCTTTTCCTGATCTGCGACTTCCGTGATTACTTCGTCCGCGAGACACAGCATAATCGTTGAGTGAGCCTTCTCCTCCAGAGTCGCATACTCAGTGGTGGATGTATCTGCGCCCTTCTTATCCGAAGCTAACGGCAACGAAAGACCTTGTTGCTTCAACAAAGCCCGCATCTTGATTTGCCACAGACTAAAACTATTTCTCCCGGTAAACCTGTCGATCTTCATCATGGATCCGGACATCCTTCTCGGCGGAAATCGAACCTCGCTCTGATACTAATTTATTGTAACGAGAGATCGAATGAGAACAATAATAGAGATCGATACACAGAGATTTACGTGGTTCACTAACTGTTACGTTAGCTACATCCACAACAGAGAAAGCAGAGTTTTATTATAGAGCAGAATACTGAATTACACACACATTCTAGGTACAACGTGTGTATATATATAGGGCAAAGAAATAAACCCTAATTCGACTAAATAACGGAAAACAGGCCCAGTGATAATACATTATGTATACCGTTTAGGCGTAGAATTCCGGTCAACGACTGATTCAAGGCATATCAACAGAATGATCATCCCCGTTTCATGTAAGCTGTTAGGTGTAAAGTTTTTTTACTTCAAGGTGGTGTCTGTGCTGAAATTTTCAAGGAGTTTAATGTTGTTAATATTTAGGGATACTTTCCGTATCCTTCTTCAGATGTCTGTTGTTATGATGCTTGAGTGATTGAAGGGTGAAAAGTTTGCGACTAAGGCCAATAAGATACAGGGGGTTAACATGCAGTTTATTAATTCATTTGTTAGATTATGTATGTTGTTGGATACTTAATTTTAAAAATAAGTTAAATTAATTTAACAATACTAAATTATTTATTGCACAAGGACTCGATATATATGACTTTTTTGAATAATATAATCGAGGTAAAATGACTTAGTAAAATTATGGATATACGAGGCTCGATATTTACATTTTGAAAAATATCAATTCATGTGCCGTTACGGCACGTGTTATGCCCTAGTATATAATAAGGAAGAAGGGTGCTTATGTAGCCGGATATATCTGACCTTCCAAATTATCATCCTACGGCACAGATCAATCGATTTGTAAGATATATATTCGTCCGTTGAATCATTTTATATAAATCAAAGTATATATTCGTTCGTTGAATTCGTAGATCTACGACCAAGATTTTATTATTTTCATGACGATATAGATTAAGTCGTGGTCCGAAACAAAGCTAGACCTACCCATAGCCAACGATGATAAACACGACTAATCTTAGGTTTGACCCGACCTATAAAACACCGGCTACTCCTAAATACGGCTAACCTTAGGTTTTCCATGACTAAGTTTCCTAATATAATTAGATTTCTTAATCTAATTTAATTTTCTAATTAAAAACGGCTAATGCTAACACCAGATATGAATTTCTAAAAGAATTTAAAAATTTGACCCGACCAATAAAACACCGGCTAATCCTAAACATGGTTAACTTTAAGTTAGGCAAGACTAAGTTTCCTAATACAATTAGATTTCTTAATCTTACTTAATTTCCTAATTAAAAACGGATAACATTAATACCAAATATTAATTTCTAAAAGAATTTAAGGGGTACGGCCGGGGCCGTAAGTCCTAGTTAATTTGACCTGATTAACAAATCACCAGCTAATCTATAAGCTCAACTCTCGAACTATAGGCCCGGGTAATACCTAGTGTATATATATGGCAAAACAGTAAAAAAGAAGGAAAAAAATAGGGTTAACAAGAAAAATATACCTATAAAAATTGGGCATTAGCACATATTACATTCTCCCAATTAGTGTTCATACATTGGTATTCTTAAAATAGATGGTTGCCCATTTTTTTAAATAATACTGTAATTAAGATCAAATAAAATGGTATTTTAGATTTTTTTAGTTATTTATATTCTAAAAACTTTATATAAAATTTATTTAATTTACAATTTTTCATTAATTTTTACGGTTAATTTGATTTATGTTTTTATTTTGTAGGCAAATAAGTTAAACTATTCCCTATTATTCTGGGTTAAAGTAATAGATGAATACAAATTTGATCAAATATAAAAGAAAAAAAAACAAATTTGTTTTTGCACATAATACATATACTAATTAGTTTTTGCATTTACTTATTATATGCGAAGGTTAGTATTTGCATAAAAATTCATTTTTACATTTACTTGTTAAATCTGTATGGAAAAATTTGTTTGTGGCTTCTAAAGATGCCCACTTTCATAGAATTATAGGTAGTACTGGTAGTTCGCGTATAAAATCTATGAACTTGGACTATAGGTAAGTTGGATCAAACGGCTAGTTTTGCTATTATTAGAGAGTGTTATAGATAATTTAAAGCTTCACTGACAGAATTTGTAATCCCATCAAGCCAGATGGCTTTCAACTCCATGGTCATATAGTAAAAAGTTTAAAACACACTGTTATCTGGACTAAAACTCATAAATATCAAGGAAAATCTTATTAAAATCAATGAAATGCAAAGTATAGGGAATAATGAAGACAAACTCCAAATATACTCGCAAAAAAAGTCAAATCCAAAGCAAAAGAAGAAAGGGAAATAAACGAAAGTATACTCAAATTAATGACCGGTTTATTTAAATACCTACGTTTTTTTGAGAATTTTGTAACTGCCTTTTCTTTCTAAACTAACATCGCGATTTAATTTCTCGGTCAACGAGCGTAGAATAAGGTCAAATTCTTGTACCATGTCATCAACTCAAGTCACTGAAATGACTCTTTGCCCTAACCTAATTGTAAAATCTACCTAAATGCTCTCGAGTTAGTGGATTATGAGTAAAGTTGTGGACGCGGCATTTTCTATCACATATCAGTAGAGTGTAGAGAATAGAGAACCAGGAACTTCAATTTTTGATCATTTTGCGAAGATGAAGGTCGAGTGGGAAGACTGTTATTTCATTCCTCTAACTCCCCCACTTACCCACCATCCCTCTATCTATTTTTTCTCTTGCATGTTCTTCTTCAAGAGTTTATATAGATTTCTTCTGTGGGATTTTTGAGAGAGAAATTTTTTGGAAAGAGTATTATACCTGATTTCAGTGATGATGGATAATCCTAAATCCAAAAGGTTTGATTCTTAAAACCTTACCCCAATTTTAGATTTTTATAAAAAACGCAGATTTGTTTTGTTTATGCTACCCGTTGATGAGGTTGTCTGCACGTCAAATTATTATTATTTTCTCACTACTTATGATTTACTATGAAGCAAGGGTGAGAAAGGATTGTTCCCACGATGAGGTCTTGGTTGTTATATGTTTCGAAAACTTATGTAAACGGGGGAATTTTTTGATTTAATGAAAGTAAATAAACTAACTAGGAAAGCTAAGAAATTGTAAAAAAGAATCAAAGAGTTGAGAATATTGGTCAAGGTTTCGTTTTCATTCACAAAACATGTTGTTGTACTAATAATTAGAATCGATATTTAATCTCGTTTTATCAAAAGCCCTAGAATACCTTGATCGCAAGAATATCCCGTAAATTTCCTCAAGTCATCAAGAAACACATTAAAAGATGCGAATATGAATTCTACCAAGAGAACAACCTAACGTGTAAAAGTATTAATCAAGTTTAATTCCGATGAGCATTAAGATTCATGAAATTAGGCTAATCAATGCAATTGAACGTGGAAAGCGTACTAATTCAATTTAACAAAGGTCATAATTCACATGTGAGTACTAGGATGTATCACTACAAGCAATAACCACACGATGCTACTTGTATTCAAGGAGTATCACTTTTGCGTATAATAAACCCTAAATTAGCTTTAGATATGAATGTGAATTCAATCAATTTGCATCTTAACTAAACAAACAATCAATCAATGAGATATTTGTAGTGAATCATAATCGATAATATTGAGACAAAACTAATGTATTAATTCAAAGAATCATATATGAGAAATCCAATTATTCCCTTACCAATAATAAAATTAACTACTCATGAATTGGAGTTTACACAATTGAGTTTAAGAAGAAAAGAAATTACAAACCCAAGATGTGAGAAATCTTCCCCGTCGCAAACCTACACAAAAAAATAGAAGAGGTGAGAAGAGAACTAGGTGCAAACCTAGATATCTCCCTCTCTTGTTAAAGTTGCTCTTCTATAGCTTTCTACCTTGCACAAACCCTAGGAATAGAATCCCTTTCCTAAAACAAGTCCACTTCTCCAATTTCCAAATCCAAATCAAACTCTAACCCAAAACTCTTTATCCAAATCAGAATCGTAGAGAGGCCCATAAATTAATTAAGCCCCAAACATATAATCCTGCCAGTCTTAGGGAACTCATTTCATTCTCACGACAACTCTCTTTAGCATTTTATTAAGCACTTTGTAGGCGTTTCTGATGGTTACTTCAGGCAAGCCTTTGATTATGTTTCCGACCATTGAACTCATCTCCTTCCCTGCAATTATAACACTGACCATTCACTCACGTCGCAACCATTCATGTCCTAAACACACAGCCATATATTCGAGCCACAGACCCATTGTTCACAGCCATTGAACCACACACTACTCAGAACCATTCAATTCACAGGTCATCAAAACCCATCTTCTATAACTCATTTCCCAAATTCAGTACCAACATCACCGATTCCCTTCTTGATTTCTTGATTCATTTGAATTTAAGAACGAGATCAATCAACTAGTCCAAGTCTTCCTTTGTATTATTGGTGTCGAGAACACCACTCAGCACTACCAAAACTCTGCCATCTTCTCTCATTCTCTGCCAAGACTCTTGCAGCTACAACTCTCCTCAAACTCATCACCAATTTCTCACATCAACCAACAGACTTCAAACTTTTCTAAACTACTCAATTTCATTCACTGACAACTCAACTCACAGCCACAACTGACTGATTTCATCACCATTCTTCCCTTTCTTGTTTTTCGCGTGAACCTTCAATACAAATTCAGACCAACTCCCATTCTCACACAATCAATTCAGATCCCTAGAATTCTCCTCAATCTTGTTTTTATCTTCAAATAATGGCAGATCTCCTTATCCTTTCTCTCGACAACGTCAGTTCTTCCCTGATTCTTTTTGCTGGCGTGGGTTGGTGTGGGTCTAGTTTAGGTTAGATTAGTGTGGACCTAGAGAAGAACATAAGCTAATGATAGCTCGACATAGGCTAGATTAGGTTAAGGCATAAAACTGGTTTTAGGCACCCCAAGCTTGTCTGTCCTTAACAATTTAACTCCATATAACACTCCTTTAGGAAATAGTGAGTTGCCCTCTAGCAATGCTCTGAATCCCTTTGTAAATCTGGATGTCCCTTAGTAATTATCTGTTTTGATGCATTAGAGATTTGTGTGCTCGCTAGCTTTGCATCCATCAATATCCAATGACTCCGGACTATGCCATAAGCTTATATTTTTCTTCTTTTACTTCATGTGACTCCAAAAAACCTATAAAATTTAAAACAAATATAATATACCAAAAATAGAAGAAATAATAAAAAAAATATAAAAAATTGATAATCAAATAATGTATTTTATGCACCTATCACCCATATGATTTAATGCATTTTTATGTTATAGAAATCGTCTTTTCATGAATGAATAAATGTGTTTGTAAATGGTGTGGTTAGAAAAATGTTATGGCAGTGATTGCACGTTGAATTTTTGCTATTCTCTTTGATTTTATTCTTAATTTTTATGAAACCCTAAGATTAAAGTTTGTTTTTTAAAAGAAATTTAACTGAAAAAGCTTGTTTGTTTGAGCAGAGATTCTACAAATTTAAGTTTTTATGAACATAAATCCATTGTTTTGTCTGAAGCTTAATAGTTATAATATGCTAAACTCTCCCAAAATACTCTTGTCTTTTTAAGCTATTTTTTTACTGTGGATACCATTCGTATGTGTTTCCTTGTTTACCCAAACAATTTAAGTCTTTAAAGATTCACGGACCTTAATAATGTATTTTTGATGTAATATAGACTTTGTAAGAAATCCTATTACCATTTTACTTTTAGGAGTTCTTTTTGTCAAATGACACTAGAGTAGCACCCGGTACCTAAAATTGGGAGCACTTTCTTACATAACTCATCTACTTTGAGTTGTAACACCCATTGCCTAAAAAAATCAGTAAGATGTTATGTTCACTAATTTGTTAATAACTCCATTTTTTTTATCTGAAGCTTAATAGTTATTATATGGTGAAGTTTGATTTGAGTTTTCCTTTTTTTTTTTTTGGTTTACAGGAACCTAGTCAAGTACCCATATCGCGATATAAAGGTTCATATAAAAAAATGGCTTACGTTTTGGCTTTTTTTTAGAAATTCCAAGGTTGGATGTTAGATCCCATGGGTCTTTTTGCTGTGTAAGATGGTTCATGATAAGTTGCTACTAAAAAATAATGAAAAACTGGACTTTATTTGGATGGTTAGTATTACTGATGATGGAGATTTTTTTTGAAACGTGGAATGAAGCAAATACCGACGATGAAGGTTGGATTAATTTGACTGTGGGCATAGTGCCTACTGGTGATAACTTAGCTTCAGCCTCGGGTGTGACTTCAAGTACTACCATCAGTAAAAGTCCTAGGATAATGAGTAAGTTACGTGACAAAGTAAAAGCTGATCTGAATATGACATGTGGTAGAAGAAGTGTTATTGATTTGGATGAAGCTGAATGGATGAATACTCAAGCAAGTGTAGCTGATAATTTTCAAGTGGAGAAGCGTAGTGGTAAGGGGAAAGCAATTATGGTTGACAATGGTGAGGATGCGCAATTCTGGTCAGCTGCTGCGTCGCAGGCTAATGTTGTCGAAGAAGCTCTTCAAGACTTAAATGTTTAACTTACCAATGTAGAGCCCGATGAATGTCATCCTGTTGATGACCCAGAGTGATACAGCGATAATAAAGAAAAAAAAGAAAATAGAGATTATTGTTGGAACAATTGCTGATTTCACACCTGTACAACAAAAAATAAACACACAAAAAAGGTTACGGCTGAGTCACGACCAGGTCGCTTTCTTTAAGACGTTTGTGGCTCTGCCTCTTCTTTTGTGCTAGCAGTTCGATCTTCTTCACAACGCCCCCAGGATAAAACAGCTGAGAAAATCTCTTTTTTAATCTCTCACGCACAGAGTGGAGATTGAACACTTTCACTCTTTCTTTTTCTTGTTTTTACTTGCTCAGAAACCTTAGACCTTTTTTTTTTCTCTACTCTCAGAAAAAATTCTTTTTTTTTCTTTTGTTTCTCAAAAACAATTTTATTTCCAAAAATTTTAATTGAAACTTAATTGCGAATTTCTTTGATATTAATTCTAACTTAATTTCTGCAATAAAAAACGATCAAAACGTAAACACAATTAATGCGGATAAAAAAAAACTTAATTAAGGAAGTAAAACGTTTTTCAAAAAATCTTTTTCAAATTTCAAAAATTAAATTTGAATTTCAAGAGACCTCCCAAGACACCCAAGGCCCCCGCTCCCGGACTAATGTTATACACGGGTACGTGCACATATACACCCAATTATAGGGGATGGGGTTTGAACTTGTGACCTAACTTGGAAAGCCCAAAATCCTTTACCACTAGACTAGAGATTGTATGTTGAAATAAATATGAAAGAAAAATCTTTT
Source organism: Papaver californicum (assembly GCA_023531435.1). NCBI lineage: Eukaryota > Viridiplantae > Streptophyta > Magnoliopsida > Ranunculales > Papaveraceae > Papaver > Papaver californicum. Next base: position 4,797,333 of record JAJJMC010007119.1, on the reverse strand, counting down.
AAACATATATCCCAACAATCCTCCACTTATATTTTAAAAAAAAAATCATTGAGCAAGTTTCATACAGTTATGTGCATAAGAAAAAGTATCTTTCGATTTTGAACCTTTACTCTGTATTAAGTTCTCTGAACTCTGACATAGAGTGAACATATGTCTTTGAACTCTATGGAGAGAACAAATTACTCAAAACACACACAACTGTACTAAGAGTAAAGTCCTAAAGCCAGCACATTACGGCATTGTGCTTATCTCAGTTTTAACGAATGACCTAGAGAACTGCCCAAGTTCTCATAGAAAGCGGCCACACTTTCACATTCACATATGTGAGTCTATCAAAGGTACTCATGTAGCTTGGCACCCTAATCTAAATAGATCTATAGACAACATTAAGAGTTAAAGAACTCAACCTTAACTCGCTTCAGGATATCATGCCATGGAAAAGATGCATGATTCTATATCATATCATTTGTGAATCATTATTCCCTTTGAACCTATTTCTAGGTGGGTATCCATTACAAAATTACTCAATTTCTAATGGGAAAAAGGCCTTTAGAGGTAGTTATCACCTTTTCTCTAGTTAATCCTTTCGTCAAAGGATCAGCTAAGTTATACTCAGTCCTAACATGATCCACACGTACAACACCAGTTCTGAGAAACTCTCTAACTGTGCTGTGCTTTGGACGAAATTGTCGATTCTTACCGTTATAGTAACAGTTCTGTACTTTTGCAATAGCCGCGGTACAATCGCAGTGGATTATGATAGCTGGTATCGGTCTGTCCCATACAGGAATGTCAGAAAGCAAGTTTCTCAACCATCCTGCTTCTTCACTAGCTGCTGCTAATGCTATCAATTCAGACTCCATTGTAGATTGAGCTAGAATTGTCTGTTTCTTTGACTTCCAAGAGACAGCGCCTCCAACGATATTAAACAAATATCCACTGGTGGCTTTGGAGTCATCTGAAAGAGCATTCCTATCAGCATCGCTATATCCTTCAAGGAATGCGGGAAACCTCTTATAGTGTAATCCTAGGTTAACGGTCTTTTTAAGATACCGCATAACCCTCTCAACTGCATTCCAGTGCTCCAAACCAGGACAACTGGTAAACATGCATAAAACCCCCACTGCATACGCAATATCTGGTTTGGTACAATCAGTTGCATAACGAAGACTACCAATTATACTAGCATATTCAGATTGTCTAATGCTATCACCAGTATTCTTAAATAGTTTAACACTAGAATCAAAATGAGTACTCATAGGTTTATAATCAAAATAATTATACGTCTTTAAAATCTTTTCAATATAATGATATTGATCTAAAGAAATACCATCATCATTTCTAGTAATATTAATTCCCAGAATTACACTAGCTTCACCTAAATCTTTCATTTCAAAATTAGAGTTAAGCATATTCTTAGTTTCTTCAACCACAGACAAGTTAGAATCAAAGATTAGCAAATCATCCACATACAAACAAATCATGATACATGCATTGTTTTCAAACTTATAGTATATGCATTTATAACTTTCATTAATTTTGAAGCCATGTGAAATCATCAAATTATCAAATTTCTCATGCCACTGCTTAGGAGCTTGTTTCAAACCATAAAGTGACTTAACTAACTTACATACTTTTTGTTCTTGACCAGGAATAACAAAACCTTCAGGTTGGTCCATATAAATCTCCTCTTCTAACTCACCATTCAAGAAAGCTGTTTTAACATCCATTTGATGAACAACAAGATTATGCACAGCAGCAACAGCAATCAAAACACGGATAGAAGTCAATCTAGTAACAGGAGAATAAGTATCAAAGAAGTCTATATTTTCTCTTTGTCTAAATCCTTTAGCTACCAACCTAGCTTTGTATTTGTCTACCGAGACATCAGGATTCAACTTCCTTTTAAGTACCCATTTACAACCTATTGGTTTGCAACCAGGAGGTAAATCTGCTAAGTGCCAAGTTCCATTAAAATTATGAGAGTCCATTTCATTGTCTATTGCTTCCTGCCAAAAACTAGAATCTGGAGAATTAAGTGCCTCTTGAAGACTAGAAGGGACTTCCTCTATTGTATATGCATAAAAGTCAGGACCGTAGTCCTTCTCAGTCCTATCTCTTTTGCTACGCCTAAGTTCAACTTCAGTGTCCCTAGTTTCTTCAATTCTAAGTTCAGAACTTGTACTAGGTGCAACACTAGGTATAGAACCCCCACTATTTCTAGATTTAAATGGAAATATATCTTCAAAGAAATCTGCATCAATAGACTCAATGATAACCTTATTGTTAAGATCAAAAAATCTATAAGCTTTACTGTTTTGAGCATACCCAACAAAAACACATTCATAAGCTTTACTAGATAACTTTGATCTTTTAGGATCAGTAATACGAACATAAGCTAAACAACCCCATACTCTGAAATAAGAAACATTTGGTTTTCTGTTTTTCCAAAGTTCATATGGAGAAATTTTTGTTTTTGAATTTGTAACACGATTTAAAACATAACAAACAGTCAACAAAATTTCTCCCCACCAGTGAGAGGCAGCACCAGAACTAAGTAAACATGCAGTCACAAGAGTAGTAAAAGTACGATTTTTTCTTTCAGCTTTTCCATTCATTTCAGGGTTATAAGGAGCAGTTTTTTCATGTATAATTCCAGAAGATTCATAAATTTCAGTAAAAGGTTTAGAATCATATTCAGTGCCTCTATCACTAAGAAATCTCTTAAGTTTCCTACCAAATTGATTTTCCACTTCAGCAATAAAAACTTTAAATTTTTCAATAGCTTCATTCTTATGACTTAGCAAGTAAACATAAGTATAATTAGAAAAATCATCAATAAACGTCATGAGATATCTTTTTCCATTTCTAGTTAATACACCTTCAAATTCACACAAATCAGAATGCACTAATTCTAAAGGTTCAGATTCTCTAATAACAGATTCATGGGAACTCTTGGTTATTTTTGCTTGACTACAGAATTCACATTTTTCAAAGTCATGCATGGACAGTTTAGGAATGAGACCTAACTTGCTCATAGTATTTAATGATCTACTGTTCACATGAAAAAACCTAGCATGCCAAACATTAAAAGTACACACCATATAAGAAGAAGATGCAATTTTATTCATTTCAATATTAAGCTTAAACATTCCATCAGTAGCATAACCTTTTCCTACAAACAATATATATTTTTAGTAATTGTGTAAAGATCAGATCCAATAGTTGATACAATCCAGCTTTGTTGAGAAGATAGCCGGAAACAAGATTCTTTCTCATTTCTGGAGTACGAAGGACATCTTTCAGCATAAGTGTCCGACCAGAAGTAAACCGTACCAGAATCTTTCACCACAGTAGTGTGAGAGTCTCCCAACAACACTTTCTTATCCTTTATTTCTGTATAGGTCTTAAATAGGGACCTATCAAAACAATAATAGCGCGAAGCACCACTGTCTGTCCACCACCAATCGGATCCACCAACCATATAAAACTCCGGGTCTGAAACCATGGCAATTATAACGCTTTCAACAGCATTAGCTTGTGCGCTATTTTTGCCTTTGTTATTTCTGCAGTTCCGAGCCATATGGCCTGGTTTACCACAGACATAACAGTTAAACTCAGAATTAGTGTTCATTTCTTGATGGGGGTTGGTTCTTGTAATGATTAGGTTTTCCTTTCTTTTGGTTCTGGTCTGGTTTCTGAATCCTTTTCTTAGGTTTCAAACTCGCTTGTGTATGATTTTTATTGTTCGAAACAATAAGAATCTCTTCCTTTTTATCTTGTTTCCTTGCCTCTTCTTCAACCCTGATCTTGACAATCAAACTTTCCAGAGAAAATTCTTTAGTTTTATGACGCAGAGAATTACGATAATCTTTCCAAGTGGGAGGTAATTTATCAATCATTACAGCTACTTGAAATTGTTCATCGATTTTCATACCTTCAGTTAGAATTTCATGAGCTATTTTCTGAAGTTCATGAGCCTGAGCCACAACTGATTTTTCACCCACCATTTGATACTTCATGTATCGGCTTACAACATACTTCTTCGATCCTGCTTCCTCAGTATCATATTTTTTCTGTAAGGCATCCATACATCTTTAGCAGTATCAAATGTTGAGTAATATTCATACAAATCATCAGATAAAGCATTAAGAATATAGTTTTTGCAATCAAAATCATCATCGACCCATTTATCATAGGCCCTTTGTTTTTCTTCAGCAGTTTGGGTCATTTGAGGTTTTTCAGTCGGTTGCGAAGTTGCACTTGCAGTGGGTACGTCTTTTGGATCATTTGGTTTGTTGGAGGTCACCATCATGTGTAGCTTCATCAGTTTGAGATAAAAGAATATTTTTTGTTTCCATCTTCTGAAGTGAAGTCCTTCAAACTTGAAAGGCTTGTTGATATCAGCAACAGATCTCTTGTCAGTCTCCATGGCAGAACAAAACGTCTTAAAATTGTTGGAACAATTGCTGATTTCACACCTGGACAACAAAAATTAAACACACAAAAAAGGTTACGGCTGAGTCACGACCAGGTCGCTTTCTTTAACACGTTTGTGGCTCTGCCTCTTCTTTTGTGCTAGCAGTTCGATCTTCTTCACAACGCCCCCAGGATAAAACAGCTGAGAAAATCTCTTTTTCAATCTCTCACGCACACAGTGGAGATTGAACACTTTCACTCTTTCTTTTTCTTATTTTTACTTGCTCAGAAACCTTAGACCTTTTTTTTTCTCTACTCTCGGAAAAAACTCTTTTTTTTCTTTTGTTTCTCAGAAGCAATTTTATTTCCAAAATTTTCAATTGAAACTTAATTGCGAATTTCTTTGATATTAATTCTAACTTAATTTCTGCAATAAAAAACGATCAAAACGTAAACACAATTAATGCGGATAAAAAAAACCTAATTAAGGAAGTAAAACGTTTTTCAAAAAATCTTTTTCAAATTTCAAAAACTAAATTTGAATTTCAAGAGACCTCCCAAGACCCCCAAGGCCCCGCTCCCGGACTAATGCTATACACTGGTACGTGCACATATACACCCAATTGTAGGGGAGGGGGTTTGAACTTGTGACCTAACTTGGAAAGCCCAAAATCCTTTACCACTAGACTAGAGATTGTATGTTGAAATAAATATGAAAGAAAAATATTTTAAACATATATCCCAACAGATTTTGTTCAGACTTTAAATATTCTTAGGAATATCGAATATGAACAACGATAATTATTTAGACTTCGGTTTCTCGACTTTAAATAATAATCAATTAAATTTGAAAAAATTAAAGAAAATAATTCTTATTAATCAAATTCAACTGCTTAAAACAATATATGGAAGACTCTTTTATAGACTTGGGGAAAAACCCTAACTTGCTAGTCAAGAAAGGATAAAAAAAACCTTAAACCGACTCAAACCCTAATTTGCTATATTTGGCAAATTTTGGTCGACCAAAAATAATGAAATTACTTGTAAAATAAAACTATTTGCCGCAAACGGCGACCCAAACTGACTCCTAACGAAGAAGTTATTAACGAAACAAAAACTTTCCTGAAATAGCAAAAACGCATGTTTAAAGCTGTAAACAATAAAATTTGGCTAAAATCTGAAGACCATGCGACAAAGTCGCATGTCTTGATTGTTATCCCGTTTCCAATCAAAATGGACCCCTCTTGAGCGAAATTACTACACTCGAGTCTTTAGCCTCCAAATAGGCTATAGCCTGCTCATCTGCATCATTCCCCCAGGGTTGAGAGAAATTCGCCCTCGAATTTTCTTGGTCATCATTAGAATTATCACTATATACGGCACCAAGTGTTTGATATTTAAAACATCAGAAGTCCGGATGTGACTTGGAAGCTTTAACTTGTAGGCATTAGGATTAATCTTCGCGATAATTTCCAAGGGACCAATCTTGTGCGCCTTCAGTTTTTTATACTCGCCAACTGGAAAACGATCCTTTGTCAATATTTTCCACACGAAATCCCCTACTGCAAAATCCAAAACTCTGCGTTTCTTATCTGCCGCCTCCTTATATCTCTCATTAGCTCGAAGCAACTGTTCTTCAGCCAACTTGTGAACCTGTTGCAACTGTTAGATACGTTCTTCAGCACAAACTTCAATTCTCTTCAGATCAGGAACATGTGCTAAATCTACTGGTGCTCGTGGATTGTAGCCATAAACAACCTCGAACGAACTCATACCCAGACTACGATTTACTGAACGATTAAATGCAAATTCATTTTGGCAAAGTTTCTGATCCCAACTCTTCGGATTGTCTCCAACCATACACCGTAGTATATCACCCAGCAAATGATTCACAACTTATATTTGGCCATCACTTTGAGGATGATACACACTACTAAAGTTAATCCTTGTATTAGCTAATTTCCATAAAGTTTTCCAGAAATAACTAAGGAATCTTGTGTCTCGATCACTAACAATTTAACATGGAAATCCATGTAGACGATACACTTCACAGAAGAACAATTCAGCTACCTTCAGTGCATTAGTAATCTTCTTGCAAGCAATAAAATGGGACATTTTTGATAGCGGTCAACAACTACAAATACTGAATCATATCCCCTTTGAGTTCGAGGTAAACCCAATACGAAATCCATGCTCAAATTTATCCAGGGTTGACTTAGAATTTTCAATGGCATGTACAACCCTGCATTATTTTATTTTCTTTTTGAAACTTGACATATTCGACATCTATCCACGAATTTAGTAACTTCACGCCTCATTGTTGGCCAGTAATATGACTTCGAAACAAGTTGGAAAGTCTTATCCCGTCCCATGTACCCCTCGTCATGTAACTCCTTAATAATCTTCAACCAGAAATACACAATTGGTTACCTTTGAAGAAAAATCCTCCATGCATAAGTTAATCACTTCGTTTGCTTGAACTGATATCATCCATAATATCTGCAAAGTTTGGATCGTTTAGAATATGGTCAGAATATGAATCAAAATCTATTACCTCAGTTCGCATGGTGTTGAGTATCATACTCCTTCGGTTTAAGGCATCATCAACTTGATTCTGCGACCCAACTTTGTGCTTCAGTACAAAAGTAAACTCTTGCAAATAACCATCCCACTTATCATGTCTAGAAGAAAGATTCTCTTGACTGTTGATATGCTTCAAAGAATCATGATCAGAAAACATAATGAACTCGTTATGAATTAGATAGTGACGCCAATGCTTCAAGGCTTGAACTATAGCATAAAACTCCACATCATAAGTACTATAGTTGAGCTTAGCACCATTCAACTTCTCACTGAAATACACTACAGGTCGTCCTTCCTGATTCAAAACAGCTTTAATTCCCACCTTCGATGCATCACATTGTAGTTCAAACGGCTTAATGAAATCAGGTAACACCAACAGTGGTGCAATTATCAGCTTTGTCTTGATAGATTCGAAGGCTTCGTCAGCTTTTTCAAACTATGAAAACTTTCCTCCTTTCATGTATTCAGTAATGGGTACCATAATGGTGCTGAAGTGGGGAATAAAGCGGCGGCAAAAAGAAGCGAAACCATGGAAACTCCTTACCTCGTGTAATGTAGTAGGTGTAGTCCAATTTCTCACATCTTCAACCTTGGATTCATCTACCTTGATTCCATCCTTGGTGACGACATAACCGAGAAATTGAACTCGATCTGTCATGAATGAACACCTTTTGATGGCCGTAAATAATTTCTCTCTGCGTAGAACTGAGAGCACTTCTCAAATATGTTGAACAAACAAGTCCATGTTAGCACTATAATAAAGAATATCATCGAAACAACCACGAAAGTATTGATAAAGGGTATGAGTACTTGATTCATGATACGCATGAATGTACTTGGAAATTGGTCAACCCGAATGGAATAACCACCCACTCATATAATTCTTCTTGAGTTTTGAAAGCATTCTTCCACTCATCACCTTCACGAATTCTGATCTGATGGTACCCACTCTTCAAGTCGAGTTTGCTAAATACCTTCGCTCCACACAACTGATCTAACAAGTCATCCAATCTTGGAATTGGAAAATGATATTTGACTGTGATTTTGTTGATAGCTCGACTGTCAACATACATTCTACATATTCCATCTTTCTTTGGAATCAACAAGGCTGGTACTGCACAAAGACTTAGACTCTGTCTAATCAATCCTTTCTGTAGCAAATCTTCCACCTGACGACGAAGTTCTTCATGCTCCTTCGGACTCATTCTGTAATGCGCTTTATTTGGCAAGCTTGATCCAGGAACGAGATCAATACGATGTTGTATATCCCGGAGAGGTGGTAGCTCGTCTGCAAATCAACAAATTCCTTAATTAAAGGTTGAGATGCGATTGGGATACTACTTTAATCATGTTGTTTTTATTTTCCAATCAACACATACAATTTACCTGCATCTTTTACTTCATCTTCAAACTGCTTAAACGACAAGAGATTGGTAGCTTCTCCAGTAGATGGTGTAGGTGCAATCTCTTTACTGGGTAAAAATACCATAAGTACGTCGTTTCATAAAAAACTGTAGGTATTCTTATACCCGTCATGACTACTTTTCCTGTTAAACTCCTATGGACGACCCAACAACAAGTGACAACCATCCATACTAGTAACATCACACCATATTTTATCTTTATATTTGTTACCAACTGAAAAAGAAATCAAGCAATATTTGTTTACTTTTACCTCATTCCCTTTCTTAAGCCAAGAAAGCTGATAGACACATTTTAGTGTCTAAATTGCACCTTAATTTCTAGTGAGTTAGTATTCGATTGTGTGTCTATTACGTGTTTTTATGCTTTTGTAGGTACATTAGAAGAATAAAGATTTGTGGAAAAATTGGCTCAAAAAGTGTTCAAGGCACCCGGGAAAATGGATCAAAGCACCCACACTTTGGATTGGGGCACCCCTGGATCGGGTCAACCCAGCGAGTCAACCCAGCGAGCTGGATCGGGCCGAGTCACCGGGTCAACTCATCGGGCTCTACTGTTCTTCACCGGCAACACAAAATCAACGGGAAATCTGGTTTCTTTCGCTTCCAGATTGTTCCAAATGTTAGTAGATATCCCACACAAGTTAGAACAATCGAGAAACAGCAAAAAGATCCGTGAAATCAGTTGAAAAATCATGAACATGGCCGGAATTTGGTTTCGATTAGGATTGGGATTTGTGGGCTGTTCTAGAGAGTTCTATTAGGTTTAGAACTCTCTCTAGGGTTTCTACTATCTATAAATACCAAGAGAAGCCAAGAGAATCGAGTACAAAAGCTTAGAGAAGATTTTAGAGAATTCCGGTCACTATTCCGTCACCGCCGACGAGCTGCTGCTGCACCGGCCGGCTGTTCTTCATCCATCACTGCCGGAGAAGAAGACTCAGTAACATTTATATGTGTTGCTGATTTGAATTTTCCTGTCGTCTATTGCTTCAAACCATTTGTTGCTTAAACTCTTCCGTAACAGCTGAACCCTCTCCTGTAACGCTTATAAGCGTATCAAATCAGCTGTTACAGCGTTATTCAACCTTGTAATCAATATTTTGAGCAATGAAATCAACTTTTGAGCAAGTTTTCTTCACCATGAGCTAAGTCTATTTACTGGGATGATGGATAAGGTAATTTTCTCAATTTTATGTGATTTAATTATTTTCTAATAATTATTTATAATTCTTTTATCATTAAAATTGCATGGTTTTGAATAGTAAAAACGGTTTTCTTTCAACAGTTGTGCTTTTGCTTGATGGACTATGCTTAGTTAATTAATTTTGATAGTCCATGCTTGTGATTTACCTCTGTTTGTTAGCATAACAAAACCAATTTTGGCAATTATTTGGGCTTCAATTAATTTAAAAAGAATTATCTGATTAATCACATAGGTTGTTAGAATTACCTGATTCTTGATTCCTGGTATTTTTAAAATTATTCAAAAAATCATCTTTAGGTTATTTAGTCTTTTTCTTACTCCTGAAATTTTCTAGAGTTAATTAGAATCATTATTTTCTAAAATCATTACCTTCACAAGTTCGAGAATCGAACCTTTATTTACCACTTCTAAAATTACATCAAAAGCTTGTATGGATGTGGATATGCCTTGGTTTCCAGCTTGAATCGTTTCACGACCACTTCATCAGCTTGAATCGTCTCCTAACTTCCAGGATCAATAACTAGACGTCAAACTTTTCATTCGATCGTAAATGTCGACTGGAATATATTGTTACGCAATCAGCTGTCGCCTTCATCTTTACGTGGAGTGAGACAACTTCTTCTTACTAAAAAGTTCACTCCTTTATCTCCAGCAACTACTTCATTGACAGGTTCAGAATCATCCTCATGATCCTCTTCATAATCAGTTACGCAACCATCTTCTTCACGATCGTTTTCAGTGAAAAATACCTTGTTCGCTCGTTCTGCTTTGTGACAGTCACTGGCTTTGTGCCCAGATTCTCCGTACTTATTCACCTACTTCCAAAAGTGGTAACTGGGGTTTTATTTGGTGTAGAAAAAGAATTAAGTTTACTAGCAGTACTATGTGTTGAAGTATTATGGTTACTTGTCGGAGATGTTGCCACATTGATACCCAATTTTAAGTTTTTACGCCCTACTTGTTTATCTATATGCCTTGCTCTATGATGTCCATCCTAAATAGAGCAGCAATCAAACATGTTGAGTGTATCCTGATATTGTTGATGGAGACCACCTATATAGCGAACGACTTTTTGCTCATCTGACTCTGACAAGTCGTCAAGAGAAAGTACTCGGTAAAACTCCTTGGTGTAATTATCTATAAAACGTACTCCCTTGCGTAGGTTTTGCAGCTGCTGGTACATCAATCCAATGTAGTTATGTGGTAAAAACTCTGTTCTCATGTGTTTCTTCAACTTCTCCCATGATACTAACTTTATTTTCCTTTACGACTGCATAGCAGCTTGTGTGGTTGTCACCACAAATTAGCCCTCCCACGAAACATAGTCGCTACCAACGAAACTCGTTTGTTATCTAGTACTTCTTTGAATTCCAATACTTCCTCAACCGTATTCCAAGGAGAGAAACTCTTCCGATTCCAAACCACCATCAAATTCTGGGATCTTTACTTTTAAGCCTGCCTTCCAGCGATCAGAATCCTCTCGTTGATTTATTCTACCTTCGCGATGCCCTTTAGCAAAAAGGTTGGCGTTATCATCTTCTTCTTCCTGCCGAAGGTTATACTGACCCCGCAAATCTTGGACGTCTTCGATGAATTCTTCTCTAGATTTCCATGGAATGAAACCTTCTGGACCTCCTCCTCGACCTCGACCTCGACCCTGACCGATTGCTACTCTTGGTGGCATATTATCAACCCTAGAATATACTTTTCTATGATACCAACTGATGCAGTCATAATAAAGAAAAGAAAGAAAAAAGAGGTTTTTTTCATACTTCAAATATTCCTAGGAATATCGACTATGAACAACGATAATTATTTATACTTCGGTTTCCCGACTTTAAATAATAATCAATTAAACTTGAACAAGTTTAAGAAAATAATTCTTATTAATCAAATTCAACTACTTAAAACAATATATGGAGGACTCTTTTATAGACCTGGGGAAAAACCCTAACTTGCTAGTCAAGAAAGGATTGAAAAAACTCCTAAACCGACGAAGTCGCATATCTTGATCGTTGGCCCGTTTCGAATCAAAATTGAACCTTCTTGAGCTAAATTACGACACTCGGGTCTTTAGCCTCCAAATAGGATATAACCTTCTCATCTTCATCACAGAGTTAGATAAAAAGTTTATGAGTGACAAAGAAGACGGTGATTATAAATTTATGCAATGTCTGAAGAAATTCAAGGAGTCCATTCATGTTTCTGATGATGAAGTTGTAACTCTGAAGGAAAACTCAGTGATTTCTGATGCGTCGGAAAACCGACTTTGTTTTACCGCAAGCGCACAGTGTCGAAAGATGTAGACAAGAACAAATACGGTTCGTTCCCACGAGGAGTTTGGATTAAAATATTTTTTTTTTAGGTTTTATTTATAAAGAATTAAATTAACTAGTGATTTAAAACTATTTAGTAAAGTTTGAAAACAATAAGAGAAAAACGTTAAGGTTCCGGGAATCCGTTGTAGATTAGGGTTTAATTGCGTTCGTCATATAGGGTCTCAATTTCAAAAAGAATTGTTTGTTCTCAACCTAAAGTAGAATTTTGAAGTACTAAGTATACGGGGCATAAAGAGTCGAAGAATATTCATAAAACAATTTCATACAAGGTTTCAACGAGTCCTTCTACTAATCAAACAATGAACTATACGTGGCATAGAACATGAAAAATCATCGAGACGGTAAAACGTTGAGAGAGAGACAAATTAATGATATTTCGTTACGTTGAGAGAGACAAATTAATGATATTTCGTTCATATAATTGAAACCCCTAGTTTTGAAACACAAATAAAACCATCTCTACAAGTTCATCCTTTTGCCCTAACAAAGGAATTAGCCCAACATGGCTTTCTCAAAAGCCATGAAAATTAATTAAGAAAAGAAATCACAAACTAACCCTTGATCATGTTCCCAACTTCGTCAATTCTGTCCGTAAAGCTTCTCTGTACGTCAAAGTATTCTCTCGTTTATGTCTGTGTCCGGGAAGTTCTGTACGTGAACTTTTGCCTCCGGCTCTATCTGTGATACGTGAGAGGGTAGGTCTATTTATAGAGGATAGTCAGCCCAATTTCCTAACTAGAATCCTAAGATGAATGGGACTCTCTACACACCACCGACTAACACACTATTCTTGTTATACACGGTTAGTTTCCTTCTTCGACCCAACTTCTAAATCTTGAGCCACACACTTCTCTCTTCTAACCGAGAATATCTCAACCCATCTCGTTTTCCTGCTTCATCTTTTCTCAGCAACAACCATCCATTAACCCATCGGTCAAAAGCTACACAGCGTCACCTCACTTCTTTCACCACCATAAATCACTGACCAAAGCCACCACCAACAGCGTCATCTTCGATACCATTAACTCATCGTCACTAACAAACCATTCAATCATCATCATAGAATCAGGCTCATGTCAACAGCCAACACCACTGATCACTATGATTCAACTCAGCCATTAATGACAGCCAATCATCATCAGGAACTTGAGTTCATCATAACTCCATCAACATTTCTTCTCAACTGTCATCACAGCGTCATACTCATGCCCATAAGCTTTATCTCCTATAAACTTGACCACATACCCTTCAGTTCACGACCCCTTCTTCTCACTGCCATCATTACAGAAACAGTTGTCATCTTCTCTTCTACTCAAAACATCCAACTCTGTCACTAATCATCTATCATTTGTTGGTAGCATCACAGACTCCATCGTAGCCACCACCTTCGATCATCACAGTTGCACCTCTGTTTGACTCAATCTCGCCTGTCCGCGTGGAGAAGATGGTGGCGCCCTTAATAACTTTCAAAACCTAGCAGCCCTAAGTAATAGTGCAGGTGCCCTTATCACTTAAATGAGTGACAGCCCTTAACGGAATGGTAGGTGCCTTTAGCAATCTTCTATTGAACTATCCCATTGTCAGTCTCATGAAACCGATAAGCTTAAATCCTCTTTTTGCCCATAACTTTCTCATACGAAGTCAGAATGACCTCGTTCTTTCGCCGTTGGCTTCGTAATTTAATTCTCTACAAAACGGATGGTAGAAATCCTGGAATAGACTGAGATCCTCTGGGTCTCTGGCAATACTTCTCTTGTAAAGCTCCATTTCACTTGTTTCAGAGATGTAACCTGATAAAACACAGAAACTAGAAAAGTAATAATAAAACACGGTAATTCACACAAAATCTAGCAAATAAGAATAAGGAAATGATACTTAAAATGTAAAAAAATTATGCACTTATCAATTTCTGCTGCAGGTAAATTTTGTGACTTACGTTTGCTAAGTTTACATTTGCTAAGCTTACATTTGTGTATGAGCAGATGTATGCTGAAGAACTTAAAAATACTAAAGAGGAGGATTTTTTTTCTGATGATGACGAAGTTCCAGAGACCCTAGATCTGCATAAGATAGAAGTTAGACAAGAATTTGCTGATAAACATGCCTTCAAGAGACATCTTAGATGGTTTTGTGTGATGAATGGTTTTCAGTTTAAGCGTTAGAAGAGTGACCACGTAAGGATTAGGGTTGTTTGTAGATTCGAATCTGAGTATAAGTGTCCATTTTTTATATATTCCAGGTAGCTCCCCAATGAGAAAACTTTTAAAGTTAGGGGTGTTAACATGAACCACAACTGTGTTGGTGATCCTTATGGAAGAAACAGGCCAGCTGATCCTAACTTTGTTGCTGAGCATGTTCAAGATAAGATGAAGACATCTCAGAGTGATACAGTTTCAAAGGCAGTTGACATTGCGCAAGAATTTGAATGGCTTACAACACAAGCATTCCATAAATGTTGCATGGAGAACAAGGAACCGAGTTTTGGAGAAGTTGCATGGAAACTATGAAGAAAGATATAGGTGGGTTCCTAGTTTTTGTGAGATGGTTGGAAGAACAAGTGAAGGTTTCATTGCTGAGTATACATATGGGAAATTTGATCATGCCTTTGAGTCCATGACAATTTCTTTTGATGCACCCATGAGGGGGTTTATTGATTCCTGCAGACCCATGATAGGTTTATATGCATGTCACTTGAATGGTAAACTTGGGGGTGTGTTACTAGCTGCGACTGCCCTTGATGGTCAGAATGGGTTCCTTTGGGGATAATGGTTTGCAGGAATGAGTGTTTTGAGAATTGGCACATATTCCTTAAGCATCTTTCTCCAGCGATTTCCAGTCATCCTATGATTATGAATTTCATCTGTGAAAGGCAGAAGGGTTTGCTTGAAGTTGTACATCAGTTGTTCTCTGGTTGTCCCCATAGATTCTCTCTAATTTTTTTGTATTTTTTTTGTCATTTCAAATCAAATGTTTACTGACACTTTGATTGTTTTATTTTATCTTGTAGGCATATGATGAAGAATTTAAAACACATTTTAGAGGGTCTAAGTTGCATATCATTGTATGGAACGTTGCTAAAGCCTATAAAGTGAGCCATTTCAAGGTAATGACTAGGGATGCACAGGAACCGAATGGAACCGAAGAACCGGACCGGAACCGACGGAACCGTACATGAAACGGACCGAACCGAGGGTACAGGTACAAAAAATGAGAACCGAGTGCAACCGGGTACAAGGTATAGGTACTACCTAGGAACCGACCTGTACCGGACCGATTGTACCGAGTTTTTATAACCGTTGATCATTTTATATAGTTTCAATCTCATCCGTTCCTTTCTAGGTTAGGTTACTCACTCCGTCACTCGATCTTGTCTTCTACTTCGTTTCATTTCGTGACTTTCGTCTGTGTAATGTGAAGAAGAAGACTTCTTCTGTGTACTCAGCAGTCAGCCCTATCGACAGTTCGACACCACCTCCACCACCACTATCCCGTCACATCAACCACCATCAGTACCACCTTCTTCTTCTTCTTCTTCAACGATTCTCGATTTCAAATATCATCAGGTGATGCTAGGGTTTTACGATTTTGATTTTTTTGCTTGATTTGATTCATTTGATTCACACCATCAGTGTCCTCTCTTCAGAAATTATATAAATAGTAATGGTGTTGGTCTTCAGACAGGAATAGGGTCTTGTGATTTTGTTCTTATTGATTTTGTTCTAGCTGGTTTGTGAGTTAATTGTATGTTCTTGTTGGTTTTTCTGCTTGAGACAAGCTTCACCCGAATGGCAGAATGTGAGGCTTGTATTGTCTGAATTGTTCTAGTTGTGAGTAGCTAATAGCTATAAACCATGATTGAAGTTGAAAATGCACATCAAGCATGACAAAGACATGTGTATCTAATGTAGAGTTGAGGCGAATTCTGATTCTTAAATGTGAAATGATGAACTGATTTTGTAGTACTTCTTTGCAACTAGCCAGCATTATCAAATATGAAATGATGAAATGATGAAATGATGAAATGATGAACTGATTTTCTAATGTAGAGCTTGTATATATGTAATACAGTTATATCCTGATTTGATTAGGGGCCTGTGGAGTTAATAGGGTTATTCACACACCAACTGGTGGTGTAAATCAGTCTGACTGCGGTGTTGGGGTTCTGACTGGTGAACAAGTCAAATATGCTACTCTAGATGCATATGTTCCTTTTGCCATTATGAACAAGTTATCCAATGATGAGGAATATAATATCTACTACTTTCCATCAATTCGGTAGAGTCCGAGGACTCGGAATATCATTGTAGCTCATTGAAGAATATACATTGGGTATTATATATGTCTTGAGGATCTCAGGGATGAATATGAGTCGTACTATAAATGATATTTCCTCAGTTTTAAGAGCTTAAGCAGTGCTATGTTTTCCTATCATGTGCGTTTCATGCATGACATTGTGATCAGTTTGCAATTGCCATTTGCAAAATTTAAGTTTCTTTTTGCGAAGTTTTTTTTTTCTTGGAAAAAAAAATTGTTGTGTGTACTTGATTTCATAACTTATGGTAGTTGTATGTTGCAATATCTTTTTCTTTAATCTTGCAACTTGTGAGAAGTATTGAACTTTAGTCATTCACAAATTCTCACCATCTGCGCCTTTTGGTAGTGTTGATATAGTTGATTGATTTTGCAGGGCATTTGTTACTTGTGATTCTAGAAACCTTGTGTCTGGTATATATTTTTATCCTTATACATTGACAATGTTGTTTACTACCTATTTGTAGATTGTCATACCTTTGCGCAATTTTATGTGTGACAACTGTGCTGAATCTTTTAACCTGCACAACTGTGCGTAATTTTATGTTTACTACCTATTTGTGAAGCTAACACAACTGTGCTGCAGTGTAGGTTAACATGTAGTGGTAAATTTGTTAACCTACACCATGAGCACACTTGTGAATCTGTGCTGCAGTGTAGATACAACTGTACTGCAGTGTAGGTTAACATGTAGTGGTGAATCTATGCTGTAGTATAGATACAACTGTACTAGATTTCTTTTGTTCATGCTGAGTAGGTATAATTTTGTGTGTTGGTCTAGTTTTGTTCATGAGACTGTAATTTGATTGATGCAAGTAGAGTTCTTTAGTCCATGAGCTTGTAATTTTTATTCATAGTGTAGTTATAAAGATTCTAAGCATGGAAGTATCTTATAGTGATGGGTGCTTAAAGGTCAGTTTTAGCATGTTTTCAACTTGTAGTGCCTTTGGGTCCATACTCCAAACATCCTATTTGCTTAAATGTTAATCTATGATTTGAGATGTAGCAAAAGATGTTGTAGCTAGTATGCCCTGCAAATGATGCATACCCATTTAGAAAGCTACCATAGTTTGCTTTTGGGTGATGAATAGGGCTGCAAATAGCAAGGTTCTAAATTTCCTGTCTCTAATTTCTTTGTTCTATTAGTCATCGAGAAATGCTTATGAGATTATATCATTTACATATTTCAAATTTTTTTTAATTTTTTTTTTAAAAAAAAGGGTACAGGTACAAGAACCGACCGGAACCGAGGGTACAAGTACAAGAACCGAACCGAGAGTAGAGGGTACAGGGTATAGGTACACGGGTAGAGAACCGACCATATGGAGGTACAGGTACTGGGTTCTACCCCGAACCGACCTTTGTGCACCCCTAGTAATGTCTGGAATCTGGATATCTTTTTAAGTTAATCAATGTGATTGTAGTGAAAAAACATATATTAATCATAGTTACTGCATCTTTTAGGATTGTTAGGAACACATAAATGCCTTGCTGACTGAAAATATGGATGTTGTAGACTATTTGATGGAGGAAGACCCTAGTAGTTGGTCTAGGGAAAATTTTTACTTAAAGAGTTTTTATGAGCATATTAACAACAACTTTTATGAAAATCATTCAATAACATGATCAAAAATTTGCGAGACAAAGCAATTACAACATTGGGAGTGATGTATGGTCAGTTGGTGATAGGAATGTGGCATAAGAGAAAACATGATAGTGAAAAGTGGGTGAATGATGCACTTGTTCCATCAGCCAACAAATTGTTAGCAAAGATGATGAAGTTAACTAACACTTTTAAGGTTCAGCCGTATGTGATCGGCAAACTCTATGAGGTTACTAGTGTACACAAGAAGGTCATGATTGTTAATCTTCATGAGGGAACTTGCAGTTGCATTCAATGGCAGTTAAGAGGGTTTCCCTGTCATCACGATGTGTGTGTCTTGAAGGGTATGAGGCCAAAATGGACTGAGTAAGTGGTGTTTCTGATATTTTCCTTCTATTTTGCAGTCATTTTACTTTAAGTCATGTGTTTTAATGTATATTCTTCTTTTTTGCAGATATTGTAGCAAGTTTTACACTGTCTGGTATTATAAAGCCACATTGCACATGACTTTGTACCTTTAGAAGACAAAGAGGACTGGGTACAAATATATTTTACAACTTCATTATTTTTTAATTATGTGGTTTTTATGTATTGTAGTAGAATTAGTTGGACTATTTATGTATATTTCTCATTAACCCATGTATCGTCTTTTTTCTTGACTGATAAATGATATTTAAGTGTGAGCAAAAGATGTAAATTATTATTTTCCATTGCCTTCCGGGTGATGCGTGTTGTAAGTGCGACAAATTACTTTAACTATTTCCCAATAATACTAACAAATAATATAGCAGTAGTTGATCGTTTTAGAAAAGTGGTAAAAATAGTTCGTTCGCTGAGACTTGTGAAGATTCGTTTTAGACCTAATTTTGATTTAAACTAGAAAATAAGTAAAATATTTTAACAGTATTTGGAGAAACTGGAACTCAGGATTCCACCAAAATCATTTCTTAATGATTTCCACAATGATTATTTAACAATTATAACTCTTTTATTGACTTTGTTTCTTTGCCAAAACTAGATTTCTAAAAAATCAATTGTAAATCACAAACATGGAGTATCAAAAGCTCTTAAGTCCCAGCATACACCATCAAACAAAATCACAACTAATTAAGAAAAATCATAAATCAATTAAAATCAATGCAAAAGTCATTAAGAAACAAAAATAGTTACCATTCATTCATGAAATATGGCTTCCTCCATTGTCCCAGTGGTGGAGTTTAGCTAGACATGGCTTTCTTAAAAGTCACTACAAATTGATTAAGAAAATAATAATTTCTATCTGTGAGAAGTTCCCAAAGATGTATCTAGGCTCCCCTTTATATAGGCTTTGGTAACCTCCTCTTGATCCTTATCCTACTAGGAAACCTAGTCTCATTAAATTTTTCTACTTCCTTTTGATTGTTTATCCAATTAGGAGACTTAACCTCCTCAAAAACCAACAAAACCCATAATTTTCACGTCAAAGGCGAGCCCAAAACGCTTCCCTTATTTCTCTTCCCGCGCAGGCCCAATAAGGCCCAACAGATACCAAATCCAAGTTGGTTTCACGGTTTTGCTCATAACTTCTTCATTCGAACTCGGAATGACCTCATCCTTTTTGTGTTGGCTTCGCCTTTCAATTATATAGAGGATGGAGGGTAAAAATCCAGGATTTGAATGAGATACACTGGGTCTGTAGCAATTCTTTCTTGTAGAGCTCAATTTCACTTCTTTCAGAGATGTAACCTAATAAAACACAATAACTACAAAAGTAATAATAACACACAATAATTCACACAAACTATAGCAAATAAGTATAAGGAAATGATACTTAAAATATATAAATTATGCACTTATCAGTAGTAAGGATCGTTCCCACGAAGAGCTGTGAATTGTTATTTGTCTTTGACTTCTTATGTAACCAAAAAAGGGTTTGTAGAGTTATTAAACTAAGGTAAACTAACGAAAGAAAATAAGTAAATAAATAAAGGTTGAAATCAAGGTGAGAGAATATTGTTTAGAGGTTTCATCTTCCATCACCGAACAAGTTCTTCAATCGATTAGAGATAACATTCAATCATTATCATACCAATAACCCTAGAGTATCCTATCGCAGGCTTACTCCGGAAAAACTCCTTGTATCATCAAAGGCGCAAGAGCCACTCTTTGAATCATTCTCAATGAATAACTTGGTGCAAGAGCCACTCAAGTTTAACCCAGTGAAAGTAATGGTATTTGTGAGTTGAGGCTATTCTAAGAAATCCAGCACAAGAGCCACACACATTTAACCTAGGTTAAGCTTCTACACATAATCGCATGGCAACATCCCGTCGTTAACAACTATGTTGTATTACTTGTGATTAGGGTTCTTCGACAATTCAGAATCTCAAACCCTAGTCTAGCTTTAGATATGAACACATGATCATTCAATTTGCAACATAAATGAACAAGTTTTCAATCATACATGGCGATATAAACAGTAGAACATAAACGATAAAATAAATAATTAATATTAAAAACTAACCAGCCAGATTGATCCCCTTGTTTAGAACTTCCGATTACATTTCCAACCAATAGAAGAATCATACACTCATGAGTTTACTAAAACCCATGAAAAACATATAAGAAAACAGTAAAGGAGAAAAAGAAAAGAAAATATCCTAGTTCCTCCCTTAAAGGGGTAAATCAAAGTTTGCTCTCTTATCTGTGGAGAAGTTGTGCATAAAATTGTATCTAGGCTTCCCTTTATATAGGCTTTGGTAACCTCCTCTTGATGTCCATCCAACTAGGAAACCCAATCTTATTAAACTCTTCCACCTCATTTTGATTCTTATCCCACTAGAAGACTTAACCTCCTCAAAACCAACAAAACCCCTAATTTTCACGTCAAAGGCGAGCCCAAAACGCTTCCCTTATTCATCTTCCCGCGCAGGCCCAACAGATACCAAATCCAAGTTGGTTTCACGGTTTTACTCATAACTTCTTCGTACGAACTTGGAATGACCTCATTCTTTTGGCGTTGGCTTCCCCTTTCAATTCTATACAAGATGGTGAGAAGAATTCTAGGATCTAAAGGAGTTTCAATTTTTCTTTAATTTTCTTCACTTGTAGTATTTCACTTCCTTAGCACTTTTAAAGTCGTTTCCGCTTCTTTTGGTTGAATCGTCCTAACATGAGAAACAAAATAGAAAACAAGAGTAATGCAATACATAATGAAAGAAATATAACTAAAACACACTAAAACCATGTAGATTATGCACCTATCACCAGGTTCTTACATTCTAATGTGTTTTTGAGGGCATAAATTGCCTTATACATGTACATCATTACATGCATTTTAGTACGATAATTTAGAATAATAATATGCTAATCGTAAAGATTTTGAAGCTATTAACCAAGATGATGTAATTGTTCATTATCAGCTAACTTGTATTTCTTTGGTCTCTCCCCTGTTTAAGATCAGTTGTTCTCTATTTCTGTCTTTCTATAACTGATGTACACTTAATTCATTTAGTTGGATATCTTTCTCATTAGGTTTCTTATTTCCTTCTATAGACTCATAAAAACAGTTTAACTTTTGGTGCAGCTTGAAGATACAAAGACAACAACTGAGCCTCCAATACTAATGAGGAAGCCAGGCAGGCCTAGAGTCAATAGGAGAAGGGAACATGATGAACCACATAATAGAAGGAAAGCTAGATCATGCTCCAAGTGTAAAAAATCTGGACACAACTCTACAACCTATGATGGGGGGAAGTTGGATCCAATCCTAAAGGAAAAAGGGAAAAAACTGAGGTAAATGGTGTAAACTTCGTTGCAACAAACCTATATACAGGACAAAGCAGCGGTATTAGGAAGAGAGGAAGACCAAGTAAGACCACCTCATTTACCGCCTCCACTTAATTCAGTACTTCAATTACTGCTGCAACTAGTGGTGCACCAATAGCTTCTCGGTTCACTGCTTCAACATCGAGTGGTTCTGGTAAGAATCGAAAGGACATGGAAATCTCACTCAATATTTTGATGGTGCTGGAAATGCTACACGGTTTTTCAATCAGTTTTTGACGTTGGATGAGTGATGTAATTTTTTAAGTGGTAAATAAAGTGTTCGATTCTCGAACTTGTGAAGGTAATGATTTTAGAAATAATAAAAACAAAGCAAAATAAACTAGAGATGTTTTTAGAAAATATGGAGAAAACCAGGAATCAGGATTCAGTTATTTCCCACAATCATGTGATTAATCATGTAATTCTTTTTAAATAAATTAAGCTCAGATATTGCCAAAATAGGTTTTTATGCAAACAAGTAGAGGTAAATCATAAGCATGGAACATCAATGGTTGTCAACCCAGCATGATCCATCAAACAAAAACACCACTACTGAATGAAAACCATTTTTCTATTTTGAAACCATGCAATTTAATAGAGAAAGAATTATAAATAAATTAAATAAAATAGACTTACCACATAAAATTGAGAGAAAAACCTCCTCCATCATCCTAGTAAAGAAACTTAGCTCATGGTGGAGAAAAATTGCTCAAAAGATCTTTTCATTGCTCAAAATATTGATTACAAGGTTGAATAATGGTGTAACAGTCGATTAAATACGCTTATAAGTGTTTCTGGAAACACTTAACGTAAAGAACAACGGTCTGGGTTAATGCACGACAGTTCTGCTGGTTAATGAACGACAGTTTCTGTGTGTATTTTGTTCTTCTTCTCCGTTCAAACAGCAGCAGAATTTTTTTCCTGTTAACTTTTTTCTCGCTGATTTCAAGTTGTTCTAAGCTTCCCACTTGATTCTCTCCTATTCTAAGCTTCCCTCTCTATTCTCCCTTCAACCCAATTGATCTTAACCCCTATTTATACCATTCCAAGCCTCAAATCACATCAAAACTTCCTTATGATTCTTTTTTTAGAAATCACCGAAGAGATTTCCAAAAACGGACTTGTTTTCCCTCTGATTTCTTCTTTTCTGGATGCTAATAGGAGAATCAATTTGATCTCTTTCTTTTTTTAGTTCTTTCCCAAACAATTGGTTTCCTAAATTGAGACAATTCCAAAAAAACAACTGATTTCCAAAATTGAGTTTTTCCCGTTCACGTGTGCTGTAATGAATATTTCCCGCCCAAAATTGTGAATTTGAAATGTTGGTTGGGGTGCCCTGAACCAAAAAAAATGGGCGCCTTAATCCAAGTTGAGGGTGCCTTTAACATTTCTCCAAAAATACCTAAAAAGCAATAAAAACCATAATAAGTACAAAATTAAATACCAACAACATATAAAATTGAGACTAAATCGGACACAAAAATGTGTCTATCAATGAGCCAAAGTCAAAGAAGCAGAAGAAGTAATTGGTGTTGGGTTTTACTAGTTTTTTGTTTTCTCATCTTGTTGATTTAGTTATGTCAGACTTTTTAAGAATACTTGTTATTAGAGTAAGACAAATGAAGAAGAAAATAATATTTCATTAATTGTACTATCCTGTACATTACACACTTTATATACATATCATGATCTTCTAACACGTGAAGACCATGTGAAGACAGGTTGGTTGTACAGGTGGAATGATGAGTCAGCACGTCTAGTCAGCATCCTCTATATGTTGGCTATTATCCCCCCTCAAGCACAAGGGGTTGGAAACCATCTTGAGCTTGCTCCGAAGCATATTGAATCTTGGGCTTGGAAGACTCTTTGTGAAGATATTCGCTAGTTGTGTCGTTGTGTGAACATATAAAACATCTAAGTTTCGTGCTTGCACCATTTCTCGTACAAAGTGGTAGTCAAGTTGTTCGTGTTTCATTCTTGAGTGATGAACCGGCTTTGATGCCAAACTTAGTGAACTAATGTTGTCACAACCGATTATTGGTATACCTATTGTGTTGAAATGTAAGTCATTCAAGAGATAACATAGCCATACATTTCCGCCGCCGTGTGGGCTAGCGTTCGATATTCCGCCTCCGTGCTTGAACGTGCCACCGTGGTTTATTTCTTAGATGACCATGACACCAAGTTAGACCCCAAGAAGATACCATATCCTCCGGTTGAGCGTCGGTCATCTACACATCCAGCCCAATCAGCATCCGAAAATCCCACTAAAGATGGTGTTCCCTTTGTGAACCATAGCCCAATGGACAGTGTGCCTTTTGCATATCTTAGTATCCGTTTGGCAGCCTCTAGATGGGATGCTCTTGGCTCATGCATATATTGACACACAAGGTTTACTGCAAATGAAATGTCCGGCCGTGTCCACGTTAAATATTGTAATGCTTTGACTAGTGACCGATACTCTATTGGGTTACCTAAAATCTCACCTGATGTCTTGATAAGAGAAGTAGAAACTGCAATGGGTGTATTGCATGGTTTGCATCCATCCATTTTGTATTTAGTGAGCAAGTCCAGAGCATATCTTGTTTGGCTCAGTAACAATGTGTCTGCACTTCGAGACACCTCTAAGCCCAGAAAGTAGTGTACCTGTCCCATATCCTTTATTGGAATTGTTCTCTGTAACTGTTGGATAACAAGTTGGATGTTTTCTTTTGAGTTTCCTGTAAGTAGAATATCATCAACATATACCAGGGCTACAGTAATTTCTGAGTTTTTATTGTGTACAAACATGGATGTGTCTGCCTTTGATTGTTCAAATCCTAATGTAGATAGATTGTGACTCAGTTTTTCAAACCAGGCCCGTGGTGCTTGTTTGAGCCCATAAATGGCTTTATGTAGTAAACATACAACTTTGGGCCTTCCTTGATCTATGAAGCCTGGTGGTTGAGTCATGTATACTACTTCTTTCAGAGTTCCATGGACAAACGCATTTGAGACGTCTAACTGATTAGTAGTCCAATTGTTTTGAACAACAAGAGACAATATCACTCTTATTGTAACCAGTTTAGCTACTGGGTTGAACGTTTCTTCGAAGTCCAAGCTTGGTTTTTGGTGAAACCCTTTTGCAACTAATCTGGCTTTGTGCCTGGCTACACTTCCATCTGGGTTGTATTTCATCCGAAAGACCCATTTGCAGCCCACTACATTGGTCTATTCAGATATATCCACAAGAGACCATGTTCCAGCTTCTAATAAGGCCTTGTATTCATTTTTAGCTGCTTCACTCCATACTGGATCTCTGTTTGCAGTTGTGATACATGTTGGAACAGCAATAGAAGTACCAAGTAGGGCTGAGTGTATCGGGTATCTAGTGGATACAAGGGACCTAGGCCTGCTAATTCCTGCTTTCCCTCTTGTTATCATGTTGTGATTGTTCTGTACTGTAGTGGAAACAGTTGTCCCAGTGCTAGAAGTATGCTCTACTGCTGTTTTTAGAAATAATCTGAGGAGGTTACAATGTTGTGATGCATCTCTGTTGGAATCAAACTAACCAATGTGGAGTAAGGAAACTCAGTTTCATCAAATGTAACATGTCTTGATATGTAGAATGTTCCTGTTGTAGGGTCCAAACATCTATATCCTTTCTGTTGCAAACTGTAGCCTAAGAACACACAACATTTGCTTCTCTGTTGTAATTTATTTGTTGTGTATGGCTTCAACCATGGATAACAGCTACATCCAAAAGCTCTTAAAAAAGAGTAGTCTGGTGATTTTCCAAATAATACTTGATATGGAGATAGGTATTCTATGGACCTAGTTGGTAGTCTGTTGATCAAGAAGTTAGATGTCTGTAAAGCATCAACCCAGAAAGATGTAGGCAACTTAGACTGAGACAGAAGAGTCCTAGTGATGTCTAGAAGGTGTTTATGCTTTACTTCTGCTACTCTATTTTGCTCTGGAGTATGTGGACAGGAAATTTCATGTGTAATTCCTCTAGTGGCATAGAATTCTTCTAGGAAGTGATTAACAAATTCTCCTTCATTATCAGTTCTAATAGTAACTACTGGATGAGATAATAAGTTTTCTATTCTTGTAACAAACTGAACAAACACATGCTTAAACTCAGACTTTGAGGCCAATGGAAAAATCCAGCAATATTTTGAATATTTATCAATAATGTTTGAATAATACTTTTTTCCTGCTTCATATGCTACATGACATGGACCCCCAGAGATCTATATGCAATAGTTGAAGAGGTTTATTTGCAACAGACTGAGACATACTAAAAGGTAGTTTATGGCTTCTACAAGTTTTACAGTCCATACATGATAATGGTTTATGTAAAGGATTAGACAGATGTAAGATATGACATAACTTTTGCAGAGTCTGGAATGATGGATGGCCAAACCTCCTGTGAAGTGTAAGATTATCAGAGATTGTAGATGATAGTGTTTGTGGAACATGATTTAAGTTGCTGAATGAAATGGGGTAGAGACCGTTCCTATGAGGACCTTGGAAAAGTAATTTCCCTGTGGTCTTGTCCTTCACATAGAAACCATAGGAATCGAAGGTTAATGAGCATTGATTATCATTAGCAAATTTATGAATAGACAGGAGATTTTGAGAGGCTATAGGGAAAACTAGAACATTATTAAGCAGGAAAGAGTTAATTCCAGTAGACTTACTAGTATTACCTAAGTGTGTTATCTGCATACCTTCCTCATTTGCAGTTTGAATTGTCTCTGAACCATCATAGGGTGTGCATTCTTGCAGAGCCTTGCTATCAGATGTGATGTGGTTAGTAGCACCACTGTCTGCTATCCATTCCTCTTCACCAAAGATATCAGCTGCAGCTAATATTGCCGTGAGATTTGCTGGTGGTGTTCTCCCTTGATAAGAGAAGTTAAGTCTCTGAGTGCAGGTGGTGGCTATGTGACCTGGGATGTTGCAGATTTGGCATATTGGTTTATCATTTAGATTTGTTCCTCTTTCAGTCATTTGTTTATGAAAAATGACTGGATTTGGAGTTCGCTGTCCATAGCCTGTATGTCTCTGATTATTCCTGTGAAACCCACGATGATTTGAAGATGACACTCTGGAGTAGTTTCTGCCATAGTTAGTGAAGAAGGCCTTTGCATGCTGCTCTTCTTTCTGAATCTTTGTGCGTTCTTGAACTACTGTATCTTCACTCTTTAGATTGTTGTGGAGTTCAATGCAAGTGACTGGAGGATTTCTATGACGCATCGATGTTCCGAAGGGGATGTAGTCACCATTAAGAGCTTTGAGAGTAATGACAACTAATTCTTTATCACTGACTATTTCACCAGCAGATGCTAGTTGATCAAAGAGTGTTTTAATTTCATTTATCAGAGAAGAAACTGATCGTGTTCATTGAGTTATGGAAAGTACTTTGGTTCTCAACTGAATAGAATGGGTTGAAGATGCTCTACCAAAGCGATTTTCAATGTTTTGCCAGAGAGAGGCAGATGTTGTTAAATGAGTGAAATAGGCTATGATTGAGTCAGAAATTGTGGAGTTTATCCACATAGTGATAGTGGAATCTTCATCAATCCACTCAGTATAAAATGGGTTTTCAAAACCGTTTTGTTGATTTCTTTGATTGGTGGACTGTGGAGGACAAGGGAAAGATTCATCTAGGTATTTCTTTAGCTTGTATTTTTGAATGATTGGATTCAGGAGATTTTTCCAAACTAGAAAGTTTTCTTCTGTTAACTTCAGATGTACAAAGTTATAGAGTTGAATGAGAGGTATTTTTGAGAAAAGATTTGATGAAGTATTTTCCATGATAGAAGATGAAATAGATGGGAATGTTTCAATCATATATTGTAGATCAGAAGATTTGATATAGAACAGAAAACTCTAGATCATGAACAAATATGATCATCTTAGTTACAAACAAGAATTTCTGGGTAAAGATTATCAAGAGTTGATTTTAATCCTCTTGATAGTATAAAGCCATAGATTCTAGTTTGTATATTCAAGATCAGTGAAGATTTTAGCAGAGAGAAAGGAATACTTGAGAAAATGAGAAGCAGAGAGAAATAAAAGAATTACCTCTTGTTCTTGTTCATTCTTAAATATTATTGAGTTGCTTCTCGAAATTTCCTTTGATTTAATGAGCTCCACTAACTTTTTTCTGCCACTCTTCTTTAGATTGTCGTGTATTAGCTTTTTACTGACAATCAATTCAAAAGAAACCGTTGATTTCTTGATATTTTCCCTTTGTATTATTTAATCAAGAATAACGTGTCTAACATTACTACTATTGCCATTAAATGCCATCAAATGCTTTTGTTGCTTTATTGGATGCGGCTGTTGTTATTAATTCCTTTGTTGAATCAAGATGCATGCGTCTGACAACTGATCCCTGCTACTGTTGAGTAAATCAAGAAATTGATTTTAAAAGAAAAGATGAATGTTACGTTTGCTTCTGTTGAGTTAACCAAGAAGTCTTATTCAAAAGAGAAGATGAATATTATGTTTCCCATGATTTGCCATTAATGGCTTTCACTGATCTTCAAAAAAAAAATATTCAATTCTTCTTTAACGTTTTCCCCAAGAAAATGCTCTGATACCATATTAGAGTAAGAAAAATGAAGAAGAAAAGAATATTTCATTAATTGTACCATCCTGTACATTACACACTTTATATACATATCATGATCTTCTAACACGTGAAGACCATGTAAAGACAGGTTGGTTGTACAGGTGGAATGATGAGTCAGCACGTCTAGTCAGCATCCTCTATATGTTGGCTATTACTTGTTATGGTTTTTTTTCTTAGGTTTTCTTATTGCAGTTGAATCTGCAAGACTTATTACAGATTATTTTAGGTTGTAGTAGACTTATTATGGGTAATTTCAGGTTCCAGTATACTAGTTATGGGATGCAGTTGATTTGCAAGGTTTATTTATTTGTTTGGGTGAACTAACATTAACATATTAGTTATCTATTGAACTTCTTAAGTTTTTCGTGTTGATTTCGTAATTGTTTAGTAACTATCAGACTTGTATTGTATATATGATTCATATTAGGTTTTTCTTAACTTGAGGGGTTTTTCTTTTTGAATTCTTTAAATTAACGTGACGTGGTAGTTAATAGCCGTTAAGTGTGATTTCAAGAAAACAGGAAGGAATAAGTCAAGCTCAGGACAATACTGAAAAATTTGAAAAAAACGAATACAAAATTAATTACGAATTAAAAATACGGACACTTTACTAAATGATCCAAGAAGAAAACAATAAGGGTGTAGAAAGAGTATCCTTGTAAACAAAAATCATATCAGAGCAACCAACTAGGAAGTGATAATGTGAGATCTATTTGCACCTATGTTGCACAGACACGGACACGTGACACAATTACGACAGGACACAGTTACAGGAACACATTAAACCTTAAAAAAATGGGTAAACCGGGACACGTTATATATGTATTATATACACCATTAAAATAGTATTTTATAACACTCTACTCAACAAAATGATTCTTCTTATTTTAAATATTTGACTGCTGATTAAATAAAATTAATATTATGAACTATTGATCAATTCTTTTAAGAATAATGCTTGGATTTGGTTAAAAAAAGAATAAATTAGTATCACATTTAGTTTATTTTGATTTTCCAACTTAATATTAACTATTTATGGCGTGTCCGATAGTATCAAATCAGTGTCCACAAAACATCCAATGTCGTATTTTACGGGACAGTGATATGACGTGTCTGTCGCGTGTCGAGAAGTGTCAGGGCATGTCATATTAGATCGTGTGTCTGACACGGTTACGGATTATTTTAGGCTATCCATACAACCTATGCTTGCACCAAGAGATTATCAGACATCCAGCCGTTGTTGAGTTGATTAGAGTATTATACTCCCATTTATCTTACTGTCTCAAGCTTTATCGAATGTAAGATTCATATAAATCCCTGCTGACATAAATTATTGAAGGGTTCATTTGGCATCGTGTAGCTGGAGGAAAAGTACAAACAAAGGGTGTAATAGGGGTCTGCATTAGCAAATTGAGTGTTTGGCATGGTCCAGACACACAAGATTGGAATTACTTCAATAGTAGAACTACGCCCAATCAGCTACATTCAATGCAGACCTCTCAACCTCGGAATTGAATGTTGTCCTCTATTACACCGTCAAACTACATCTTGACCTAGTTTGACTATTATTATATGATTTTTTAGATCTCTCTCCCCCATTTCTTCTGTATCTGAAGATTAAAACTGAAACTTCTTATTCCTATTTTCATATCCTTCAAGATCAAGTTCTACATTGATAGGGAGATATATAAAGGTTAAATGTTCTTGATTAATTAAGATTTAAACAGAGATATCGACAGTTTTATATTTTCATATCTTTCATATATCAAGATCAAGTATTCATGTCTTCTATAGATTAAGATTATGTCTACCGTATGTTCTTGCTTGTTATATCTCTGAATGTTAAAAATTCTTAATTTCTAGGGTTATGGATTTAGTAAGCAAAGGGATATTTCTGCGGTTTTAAATCAATATTTCAAAAGATATATGTAGGGTTTTGAATCCAACTTATTAAAGATTTCCTAGGTTCTAATTCAACCTACGACAAGAGTTTCTGAGGTCTACGTCCATTTTAACCAACAGAAAGAATTTTTGCTTTCACAAATTAGGGATATTTATTATTTTGTTATGCATTAAATTGCTCGATAGTTTTTTTATTTAATTAATTTGTTCTTACTGTTTATTTTCTTAATAAAATATGTAATAACAGAAACTACCTTGCATTAGCAAAAAATATGTGCCAAACGGACCCTAAGTCGATTAACGCATACACATATTTTGCGAATAAGAATATAAATAGATTTGCACAAGAATAATAGTTTTAGTTTTAAGATACGAATGAAACTTACATAAAGCGTGTAATAGCGTATCAATGGCGTGTGCGACGGGGAGAACATCATTCAATGTGGCTTTTTTGTTATCGTTCTTTTCATCTACAAGACAATGAAATAGGATGCAAAAAATGAATAGACAAAATTAGAACGAAGCAAACAGGAGAAATAACCTAGTTTTTTCTCAATTTTCTAAATCTAATTTGAATAACTTCGAATGCAGCTAATTAAGTTTTTGCTTTTACAATGACTCGCCAAAAACTCGGTCAACAAAGTCTATCTTAAAACAAAAGCCTAAAAATAAGCTGCCAAATTCCAATTATTAAAACAAAACACAAATTAAACGATTTTATTTTATTTTGTTTTATCCATTGAATACTAGATTTTATGCCCGTTCTATGCATCCGGAATATTTAACTTCTCATAATAGTTAACTTCTGATCAAGTTTTTTTTAGAAAAAAAAACAAAATTGGCATGTAACTCATAATGTGCACCGGGTTCGATAAGAATATTTGATTTGATATGGCGGGCATGATACGTTAAACCTTGATTGCAGACTCCATGATGTCATCTCTAAAAGGATTTACCCCCTTAACAGATTAAGTTAGTACTTTCTTACTCAACTGAGTTGGATATGTCACTGGGTCAACTCGCTGGACTGAAAATCCGGTAGAGTTTCCCATGTTTCTGGTTGTTTCCTAACCAATTTTTGGCTATTTTCTAGATTCTTTCATGCAAATGATTCATACATTCATTCACATATCAAGCAATTAATCAAAACCTATCTATTCTTATCATTTTTCGACCAGACTCCTCACTGCATTTCAGTCACGAGTTCATCCTCTCTAATTCACATTCTCTGCCAGTTTCAGCTTTTCTCGAATTCAAGTTCTTCCAACCCCAAGTCCTCTCAAGTTCAAACACACCCATCTCTTACTCATCTACCAGATTCAATCTTTAATTTTTCTTCATTATATCTCTTCTCGACGAACTCAAATCTGCTTTCTCTTACAGAGAAATCAATTCCCTTCTATTTTTCTCATTGTCCTATTAATTGTTTCTATCGAAACCCATCTTCCTTTACAGCTCTTCAACCCAAACTCAATATCTAATTCCTCTTCTTGTTTATCACATATTCAAAACTACTTTCTTCCTCCACTGCATTCTTCGTTGTCAACTTCATAACTTCAAGCTAAACCTAGCTTAAATCTTCACTTTCATTTATCTATTTCTTGAGTTCCATTCAGTGGTAGCAACAATCGAACTGCTCTCTTGGTTAGTCGGCGAGGGAGGTGAAGGATAACTGAGAGGGAAAGAGACTTAAAATTTTAGGGTTCGACCTAGTTTTTAGGTTAGAAATAGGTCGCGGTTAAGGTGGGTGGTCGCTACCGTTTTAGTATTTGTGTGTTTTAGCAGTATTAAGCAATATGAGAATAATAAACAATATGAGTGGGTGGGTATTCTTCACTCTTAACTAAATAGGGATTTTTGGTCACCGCTCAACGTGGGGGCGCGATCGAATTAGTCCTTTAAAAGAGTAGATTTGAAAATGGCATAACTAGTAAATAGGTAAAATAATATGTATTTTTTGGCAAATTCAAAACTACAAAACAGAATAGTTTTTTAAATTATAAGTAAACTCAAATATGGGTAAACACCTATAACAACCGAGATAAAAGTCCTTGTTTCTAGTGCCAAACTGTGAACATATCAAATCTAATGGTCAATATCACTGTACGCGATGCATGATGTTAATAAGATGAAAATAATGCAGTGCGTGAAATATAAAAACATGAATATAAAAGACAAATGATTTTACGTGGTTCAATTATACCTACTCCACGGGGTATTTAGTTAGTTTTTCACTATGATGAAAAGAGTATTACAATGAGATGACCAATCCGAATGACTTTGGTAAAATGGAAAATTATGTTACAAAGGTTTAATACTTTATTTCTATGTCTCTTTTTTTTTCTAGTTTTTCTAATCCTTTATTTATTAGTGGAGTTAGGTATTTGTAGAGTCGTCTTACACTTTTCTCGCACAAAGTTGTTACGGGTAGTCTTTCTGTTAACCTTATGTTTGTGCGGGATGTTAATGACTGTGTGTTCACCTCTTTATAGAACCATTCATTGTCTGCCACGCATGGTTGGTTGTTTTTCTAGTGCGAGTGAACTAAGTGTTGCGTATCCACATCTTCCCTGATCCACCCAATGTCTGCACCTTACACTGCTCTTCGCACTTAATACTGGATAGGTGAGGTTATCCGACGCCAGACAATTGTTTTTCTGTTAAGTTCCATATTTATCAGTGGAGATCATCACTAGCTGTTTATTTTGAATCAGTTTATAAATGTGACAAAATAATTATTGGCTTTGATCCAGTATATTACATATGTATCGTATATTGACCTTCTAATCTAAGATGATGTTATGTCTACAATGGTGATAATGTAGTCACATTTGAACGAAAAGAAAGTTTCTTAAAATTTAGAACAAGGAAAATAGGAAAACAAATTTTTAAACCAATGAGACGAAAGGATTAGTTAATAACGCTTGGGCATATGTATTACCTTTAGATTGAACTCCCTTGTGGTGAGACTGTGGTGCTTCATCTCATCATCAGCTTCACACAATAGGTAGTAGACTTCAATTTATATCAGCTGATCATACCATAAAATATAGGCCTTATTTTTTTACTTGAAACAGATTATTTATAATTATTTGCTTCGATCAGGGAAAGATTTCCAAAATATAAATCAGTCCATCAAGTTCTATCACCCCTATTTAAAAATGATTCCACATTAATTTCCTACCTAGAGTTCAGAATTTCAGATCCAACTTGCAAACTACCCCATCAATTCAACAACACAGTGGCCAGTGGTCACTCTATTACTTAACGTTCCTGCACTGAATACATGTATTCCTTGTCATGTTTTAAAAAAAAGTTTTTTCTCTTACTTTTTTCTTTTAATAAAATACCTTTAGATACAAAAAAATAATATATGATCGAATAACACACATATGCTTTCTACTGACTATTATCATAAGATGGTCTTTGTTTCAAAAAATAATAATCATAAGATGGTCTCAATAGATTGATTTTTGTATTATGGTTTAGTAGAAGTTTATTGCGCAACTATACCTATGGAGATCGATTTCAAAATAAAAAAGCCTACGATTTCTAAAATTTTGAGTTGTCAACATGATAGCTATATGCAGCGTTCAATTTTTTTTTCCTACACATCTACCAGAGTTTGGAAAATCAAGGAAAAGGTGAAGGAAATTGACAAAGTCAAGTATTGTTGCCAATACAATTTTAAAATTAGATACATCAATTTAGAGTTAAAATTAGGCTTGTGCATGGTTTGGTTTGGTATGGTTTTCTGTCAAACCCAAGAACCAAACCCATATCTTTTATAGAAAACCAAAAACCAAACCAAACTATGATGGGTTTATAATTTTGGAAACCAAAACCCATCGGTTTTTTAAGTTTTTTTTCCAAAAAATAATTTTTAATTAGAATCCAAAACTTATATAATAACACGTTCAATTTATTATAATTAAAGCAAATCATATTTTTTAAAAAACAAAGCTAACGCTGAAACATACTACAATATACAAATTAGATAAATATAATTTTGTTTCAGAATCTAAAACAAAATTATAATCCACATAACTCTTTGGTCTAAAAAATAACAATTATTTAAAATAAATTTTATTAAATTATTCTTAGTTTATCATCATTGGTTTATCCAGTACTAACTTTGATGTCATCAGTAAAAAAAATTAAAAAACTTTAAAAAATAGCTAAATAAGGTGATTGGTTATGAATTTCATACTAATAGGTCTCGAAAAATATTTTTTTTGTCTACAAGATACTTATATATAAACTGAAGATATATATATGCTTTTATGATTCAATATTAACTATAATTTTAGTTAGAGTTCCTATATTTTTAATTAGAGTTTCTACATATTAAATAGATTTTTATTGGGTTTTTTTTTGTGTGCTAACTCTCGAGATTTTTCGGTCTAGTTTTTTTGGTTATTTTGTAACTTCAAACCAAAACCAACCACCTAGAACGGGTTTCTACAGTTTTGGATATATGGGTTTCTAGATTTCTTAATATTTTTATCGGTTTGGACCAATTTCGGCCCGGGTTAAAAATCAACCAATGTGCAATAGCTAAAATACTAAATGTTTATGTGAATACTCAATGTGTATTAATGATTGACTTTCCTTAGATCAGTTCTTAAATTAGTATCAAGTAATTACTGATCCTTGGATTTTCCCAAATGAATCTGATATGATATCTTCAAAATAAGGGTGTTTTGGAGTAGCCTACCCAAATAAAAATGGGATAAAATCTATGGTCTTTCTGGAAATTGTATGTAATTCGGTTCAGACTTATTATATAACGTATAATCTTAACCATACACTATTCTTCAATATCATCATATCGACCAAAAACTTAGCTAAGATGGGTGGTGTAGGGTTCATTTGCTTCTCACTTTCTCTCGTTTAGTATCTCAATTCTTAACCCCTTCCGAAGTGCAAATCATAATTTCCTTGTTTCGGAATCTTTCGAATCGTGTCAATAAGAAAGTTATAAAGAAAAAAAGAATAAGGATGAAGCTGCAACAAGTCAAAACGTTAAGTACCCGAGAGCTTGATTCAACTACTAAGAATCCAAGGAATATGTGGCCCTCTAGTCTAGCATCATTCGTTGAACATTAAATGTGATCATTACAAAATCTATTATTTTTGTGAATATTTTTGATGAAGCTAATAATTATAAATATTAAATTTTTAATATTTTAGATTATTAAAGGTGCTAGCGACTTTCAAATTCAAATATAATTGTTAAAGAGTAAAATAAAATAAAAAGGTAAAGTGATGGACTCTAAAAGAGTAGAAGGTTGTCTAAAAAATATTTGGACTCCAGACGCATATGTCAATTCGAGCAGTCAGTAGTAAAAAAAATTTACTTTATACAAAATCAACTTTCTTATTTCTAAAAAATCATTTTCAATTATCCCATCCTGTTTTACATAATTGATAAAGAATATACCAATATTTTGAGAAGATATTAATCTTGAGATTCAGTAATTATGAGTGTTTTATTTTATTTGGATTGGTATCAACCCTTCCAAAATCAATACTATAGTTACTGAATTTTTATTTCCAAAATCAATACTACAGTTAAGCAATCGTTTTTTTTGAATTTTTTTTCTAATTTTTTTTTTCCAATTTCCAATCAATTGTTATTTACCGAATATCCGTTTCCAATCACCGTTAATACCGGTATACCCTTTATCGGTCTTGCTATTTTATGTATTTTCTGCTACCAAAGTAAAATAACTTCTAAAAGAGAATCCAAACAAACACCCTCTAAAAAAGCTTTTGTGGCATTAACCAAAGATCCTTTTCTTCGACCTTTCCCTTGTCTCAGTCAACCAACCAAAGAACCTTTGTTATAAAGGAGGTCAATATTCAAGGATAAAAAGAAGAGGGTCAAAAAGCGAGATACTCTTCTTCTTTTTTTACAAATTGAGTGACTGGTGATAAAACCCCGAAGGAAGTACTCTCCTGTCAAAAGCAGAAAAAGTAAGGGTATTTATGTACTATAAAGCCTCGCAATTTGCGCATCAATAACTTCTCCAGCTATACAACCTATAAACAACACTGTTTAAGTTACAGCCTCGTAAGTGGAAGTGTTTTATCTTCTATCCCCTTTCAGCAATCTAAAGATTCTAAACCCGAAACTTCATTTAATAATTAAAAAGTAAGCGAAATTACATTTCTATCAATCCATTCAAATCACAAATTTTCATGACCAAAATTAACTTATTCTAATTTCCTTTCATCAATTATCAAATCGAGGGAATCTCTTTGCTCACATCCTCACATAGACCCATCACTTCAGGTCCAATAAACGAGAAATCGAAAGATTGAGTATGAGAATCAAAAATCCCTAACTTGTAGATCTATCTTACAATGATTTAATGAAATTAAGAAGCAAGTTTTGATCAAAATTTGTCTGTAGACTATTAGTGGCAGTAGTAGTAGTAATAACATTATGAATTCGATTCTCAAAATGTGGAACCAAACAAAAAAACGACAAAAAAGATTTGTACAAAATGTCCATCACGGATGGAAAAAAAGAACAGATTTCAGTGTGTTGATGAGATTAAGAATCAGAGTATTCTCGCCAACAAATAAGCATAGTAACACACCTTCTCATAATGTAAAACCTAGCTCTTTGTTCTTTAACTAAACTTGAACATTTTCTTGTAAAAGTACATCTTCTTTCTGATGAATGCCTTACTAGATGATGAGAATTTGATGAGGATTTATGGTGACTACTTCTTGATCCTTCTTTTCTTGATAATTTCCACTTATCATCTAAAAAAAACTGATGCTGATGATGAGAACAAGTAGTAGTAGTTTGAGTAACCACAGCCATGAGAATCAGATACACACCAGTTTAAACTGAAACCTAATATTTTCAGTTTCAATTTCAGATTTTGTTAGAGAGAGAGAGAGGGAGAGTGGTGATGATGTTAATGGGGGAAGAGAAACAAAGAGTCAGGTTATTTATAAGGATGTGAGTTAGCAGAGATAATGTGGCAGCGGAGGCACCATCTCCCTCTTTAAAAGGGTCCCACATTCTTAGATTTTTTTTTATTTTTGGCTGAGATTGTTGCGTTGGCTTGAGAAGCTAGCTACTCATGTACATCCTTCTCTAATTTTTGGGTAGAAATGTAGTTTAGAGCCATACGAGCGATCCTATTTGTTGTTGTTTCTGTAGCGGGATAAGATGCAATATTTCCTATAGATTATTTGGGTACAATTTAAAAACAGAAAAATTAAACTTTCATGTTTTGGAATGGACTTTTTCTATTTTTAAAGTAGAAAAAATACTTTATTTCTGATACCCAAATAAACTTTATTTCTTATAGAGTATTTAGATTATTATTTTAAAAGTTATTTTAATTTTTTAAAATAAAATAATAACAAGTTAGTTTAGATTTGTAATTTTTAAATGATTTATAAAAATAAAAAAATTAATTTTCTGTGGAGTAAAATGTTTTTATCTGATTTTTAGAATTAACTTCTTCTAAACACTTTTATTTCTAGTATCCAAACAATCTTTTAGTTATTTTCTTTTTATCACCAACAATGCATATCAGACTTGTTTTCTTCAGGATTATCGATACATTCATTATACGTTTATTGGTTTCAGTATCAATCATTTATGGTATGATATCTATATCTGAACCGCTTACCTTAGTTAATGCCCGATGGGGGCAAAATCTCTTGTTAAAAAAGGTAATCTTTAACGATAATCTTTTAAATGGTTTGCTCTGATTAATTTTGTGACAAAAAGAAAGACTGTTTACACTTCACACTACTTTTTGTTGGGTTTTCACTAATGTCAATTTTCTTCCCTACGAATCCTACCGTTTGTCGTCATCTTGATATTGTTAACTACATTACACGCTTTTAGGTATTTTTCCTTTAGTAACTTGCTCTAGAGAGGAAATTCTAGTTTGATGTAGAAATCAGTAATACAAGAAAATAGAGCGGAGAGAGAAGGAGGAGGAGATGAGAGGAAATGAGCGGAGATGAGTGACGGCCCCCCACAACTATGACCAGGAAGCGCCACTGCGTTCATTCGCGTCGTTTATAACGTGTACACCCTACAAAAAAGACAGAACAAACAAATGGGTTCATAAATTATTTGGTGGTTTTATTGTTGACTAGATGCAACTGATCTACAAACGTAACTTATCTGAATAGAGATTTGGCAAGAACGTGGTGTGCGGACTGATGCTAAGTGAGCCTCACTGGTATTGCATTTGTCCGGTACTGCAACTTTACGCCCCAAAATCACCTAATGCAAGACGGATTTTGGTGAGGACCACTGAACTGAAACCCTAAAATAATAAGAATATATCCAGATTCTTCACTATTTCAATCTTCCATTGACCATTGAAGCAACTTTATACCTTCTTGTTACTTTATTAATTTTTTTAAAAGTGAATATGCCTTTTATGCTAAAGAACTCCACTAAGATTGAAGTTGGCCATGGATCTGGTTTTACTCAAAAGACCAAGAATGTGACTCATTTATATGTAATAACAAATGAGAGATGCTTAAAAAAAAAACCTGCATGGTTCGTGAACCATACGAAAATTATTCGAAATAAGTCGTTACCAATTCATTCTTGCAGATTATTAATCACTGAATCTAAAATGTACAATCTTTGTCCTTGTCCATATTATATAGGTGGAGTTTTTAGTTTTTGGTCGTCCATCTACATAGATATAGTTTTAATTCTTAGATAATTCTTTTTATGTATATCCTTATTATAATAGTATATATTTATTTAAATTAGATTAATATATCTAATTTTTATCAAAAAGTAGGGATAATATAGAAAAGAGTATGAATATTTATGAAATCTATATAATTTTCTTAATCTAAGATATTTAACTTCTCTGCCTATATAACTTGGACGTAGGAGTAATTTTTTTGGACAAATCAATTTAATTGTTAATTTGACGAGACTTTGTGTTGAATTGTTTTAAGAAAAATATAATAAGTCAACTACCATAGAGAGAAATACATATTAACATCTCCCACAGCTAGCCTACGGTGGAAATACTTGATTTCTCTCATACCTAAAATCAAACACCATATCTTCTACCGTATTGGGAACAGAATGACAACTGCTATGACGGAAAATTAGATCCCACAATTCAACCACCTTGATTCAAGCCAATGACAACCTTTTCAGACAGTGGCTGATATTATTTCCATTGTCACATACTTAGATCCCGGGAAAGCTATCCCAACTTCTGCTCTTAGCAGCAACAAGAATTATAAACACTCATATAACCCCAAGATAAACACTTGACAAAATCATCTAGCCACACACAAAATCCCTATATTATACAAACGCCTCGGGATATAAATGTCTAAACCCAAAACGCCAATTAGATACTTCTAAATCCTCTATCATCACCAAATTTCTTTGGACACTACCATGCTCACCAAAGATATAATTTTTCTTGTCGAACACTATGAATGAAGGTTTACCAACCTTCAACATTCAACATCCTCAACAGAATCCATCTCACAAATTCTAGCATCTGCCTAATATGTAATGTTGCTCCAGAAACAACTATCCATATTCTTCTACAATGCCATGTCTCATGGAAACTTGGCGAATCTTCTTCACCCATCTCCCTGATTACCCAAATACCATGCAAAATATACCTACTTAAATTAATATTCCAACATCAATCCAACAAATTCTGCAATACGAAGCCCCATTTGCCATCACCGACTATTTTTGTTTCTTTTATGGTTAGCTATAAATAAATTCATATACCGTCGCAACAAACAACAACCGATAATATTGTCCACATAATGTTCTAGCTAGGACATAAATTCACTTGGACAGCCAGGGTTTCACCCTTGCACTTACCAGACGTACCACCAAAGTTAAACCAAACCAATGAAGAGGACCTACAACGATGATTTTAGTAGGTTGTGCCCATATGATGTTGTACTGGGTCAAAATCAACACCGATGGGGTGACTAGAGGACATCCCAATCATTCAGGGGACTGTTTCATCTGTAGAGATTTCATGACAACGACCTTCACAACTTTAGCACAACCTCCAAGGATCACCACCGCCTTGATGGTTGAAACTTGGCCTATGTTAATGGCGACAATTACGACAACTGATAGACAATAAACCAAAGTATACTGCGAAACAAACTAAAAAAACTTGGTTTGCTTCGTCAAAACAGATACATAACCATCCTGGTATATCTCTGGTATGATAACAGAAATCAAGCAACAAATGAGACAAATACCGCATATTGTTATAGACCACAACTATAAAGAAGAAAACTAGGAGGTGGACGGATTTGCAAACCATGTTGCAGATGAAAGTCAGACATGAGCTTTCTTAACAACCATATGGGATTATACGTTTCCAACTAAACCAAATTATAGCGACTCAATGGGTACGATATACCCTCGCGTAATTCTTTCTTTGCTTAGTAAAATTATTTTATGCTTAAAAAAAACCCCGTAATGTTCTATTTTTTTTACTTCATCCATGAGAGCTTCAAATTATGCTAAAAATTTAGAGTTTTATATTCCAACTTTACAAAAACCACATTAATTAACATATTTGTAAAATAAAATTTTAAAAGTAGGTGATTAAGAAATATTTTAATAGCGAATAAAGATTCAATATATATATATATATAGAGAGAGAGAGAATTTGTTGCACCAAATTAGGATTTGATAAACGCAGTAAACACAAATTTAAACATTTTTTACAGTTTTCTCAATACACGGGTAATCTACTGAATAGTTAACCAAATTTACATTTTACATAGCCGATAATCTACACGCTTATGTCGATCCAAATTTGCTTTGTCCACCAAATTGCTAACAATGAGTTTATCTGTGTTATTTTTTGATTTTAAGACATAGGTATTTTTTTTCTTATATATTTCAACCACTACACCAGAAAAATATCTGTAAATTTGGATTTTCAATGTTAGTTTTACGTGATGTAATGCGTTGAATCAGTAACCTTATGATATGAAAATGTGCACTTTTGCTCTTATATAATTACCAAGTGCATTCCGTAGGTTTTCGTCTTTTATTGTCGAAGGAAATTGTCAGGTGTGAAGTTTATTATACTGTTTTTGAAAAAAAATTAATAAAAAAGATCATAATAAGAAAGATAAAAACTCAAGAGCAGTGAGGCTTTTCCGTAAGGTTAAAAAAGCCTTGCAGTTATCTAAAATACAAAGACTTAACAAAATAATTTAATTGGTTTGTTTCAAAATAACATTTCTAGCATCATTGTATATGTAGATTTTTATTTCGATTTTAGCTTTTTTTAATTTTAATTGTTGTTAGTTTTCATTATAAATGGAATTCCTATTGAAGAACAAAGCATCTATAAATTTGTGATGTGTATAAAAAAATATGAAAAAAAATATGAAAAAAAACATGCTACTATGACAAGATATATTATCCATAAAATCTCAGAAGGACTTATAGATACCTATCGGGCCATCAAAAGATCGAGTATTTAATATTGTTTTATTTTAGCTTTTATGTGCCTTCCAGCCATTGAACGGCTGAATGCATTACTTATTATTTTATTTTATTTTAAAATTAAGATAAACTTATGGTGTATTTGGGTGAGGAAATCATAAATTCAAGGAATTCACAATTTTATGGGATTAAATTCTAGGAATCACATAAATCTCTGGTGTATTTGGCAACTCAATCTAAAGTTTTCTGATTTATATAAATCTCATATAATGTTTGGCAGCGTTTTAAAAACTTGGAAAACTTGTATATGATTGTTGAATACGAATTATATAATAAAAATAGAGTATATATATTTCTTTTTTGTATCATTAATCAATCCAACTTAAAGGGTGATCATAACATTTTTTTTAAAATGTAGATAAAATTATTATTGTTTTATGCCATGGATTATGACGCTGAAGGGTTTTTGTTTACCCATTGCAGCATTTTTAAGGAAAAAGGAAGATTGTATTGGTTAATAAAGTTAAAAAGAGGTGGAGCTCTGAATCCCTTCTTAAATTTTCCGAAAAATAGTAGGTGGAGGGTCAGATTCAAAATAGAGGATTTGGTGGGATCATAAATCTCCAGTGAACATGAACTCGAGGGTTTGGGCAACCAAAGAAACCGCAAATCCACCAAATTAACCGATCTCATGATCCTACCTTTAAAATTTCCCAGCTAAACATACCGTTAAAAAATTTATTTTATTTTTAGTATATATGGATAAAAGGAATCCACATGGAAATTTGTGTAGGTTTATGTAGATTTCCAATAGTGATAAAAACATTCGCATGTATCAAATATTTCATATGTATATGGGTAGCATCCTACATCCACAACCAAAGGAGTCAAGGAGTTTCCCTAAGAAAACCTTTTGGAACATACTCTCTTTGTCCCTATTATCAAAGAGGAATATTGGATTTTCTTTGTCCCATTAAATAGACGAAATTTCAATTCTAAATTATCTTTTAACATATATATCCTTAATTAACTTGAATTGGCAGTATAGGGAAAAGATAAAAAAAAAGAAAAGAAGAGAAAACATGGAAATATATAAAAACGACTAGGTATCACCTGGGCTCAACCTCTGCAAATTTTTAGAATTTATTTTTGCTAAATTTGTTGCTTAGTATTTAATTTTAAATTTTTTTAATTTTGTTTGCAGATTGTAACCAAAGTAGATAAGCCAACAAAATACATAGCAACATAAATTATCTTTGTTGCTCTTTGTCAGCTCATTTCACAATTGTTATTGGAGAAGGATCCGTTGTTATTCTCAAACTACTTCACAATATAGGTATCAATTTTTATTCAAAATTCTGTTGTTATTGTGTAAACCCACGATAACTTAAATTATCCGTTTAAAGTTAATGGCATGGATCTATAAAAATAAATTGATAAAGGAAACTGACAAACCATCTCAACCGTCAGCTTTTAATTGTTGATAAGAACAAATAAAAAATAGTCGTATTATCATGTCAAGGCACTCTATTTTACCAAAAGAGAAAAAAAAATGGTCAAGGAAATAATCATGCTCATTCGGGTTAATCATAACAATTGTAAGATACCATCGTTCTGATTAATCATAATGATCGTAAAATAACCAAAATCATCACCATGTAAGAACATTTGATTCAACATAGCAATAACACAGCTAAGACTCGTACATTCCTCCATAATTAATTTATACTCCTAACGTCCGCGCTCTGTTGTTGGTTTTTTTTTTTTTTAAAGTATCCAAACTTTGTTTAGTTATTATTTGTATAAACAAAAAGGACATAACTACCTTTGTGGTAGACTGGCAATGGCACTATTGTACAGTAACGACACTAACTGAAAAATCATTATAACCCATCCAATTGTAACAAACACCATCATTAGATATATACAAAAAAAATGAAAAAATTACATTCATCATCATGTTCTACATCGAGAGTATGTATCATGAATTGAGTCCAAATAGATATAATTCAAAACCCTAAACCTTCCCCGTTATGTATAACATCTTATAATCATCAAAATACCTCGACATTGCATGTGTATTCTTTAACCCATAATATCCATAACAAAAAAAAAGTAGTATACACTGTGTAAAGTACGAACGTATCGATTCTTTTTTATATGTTGTTCAAGATCCCATGATTGTTCCCCTTATGTCCCTAAAAACAACAAAAGAAAAAG
This sequence comes from Papaver californicum, assembly GCA_023531435.1. Lineage (NCBI taxonomy): Eukaryota > Viridiplantae > Streptophyta > Magnoliopsida > Ranunculales > Papaveraceae > Papaver > Papaver californicum. The sequence continues at coordinate 4,753,423 of JAJJMC010007119.1, read as the reverse complement.
CTTCGTCCCATGTGTCAGTGAATGTTGTGGATCGCGGAACAAACTTTTGGAATTATGCTACCACTTGAATAGATATTCGGCGACTCATAATATTATCACTAAAACCCAACAAAATACTTTCAATTTCTCTAATATACTAACAATAAGAGTCGTAGGAAAGTCTAATTCAAAAGGCTCAGGCGAGATGGCATCAATCAAAATATAAAATATGAGAAACGTCAAATAAAATCAAATTTATATAATAAAAGGATAATGCATTAATGGAGACCAAACATACAATATAATAATCATCGTATTTTCTTATGCAAGCAGCCATCAATGATTACATACTAGACTCATCGTGTTTCTACAAATTGTAGTGATATTTCGAATAAACTGATCCCAGGCTCCAATCCTTCATAAGGATAAGTCAATTTAAGTAGTGGTATTCTTTCTACTTGCCCTCGAGTCCATTTTGTAAATCTAATTTCTAAGTTAAACTCCAAGCAATAATGATGAACACGGAATCAAAAATTTTACAAAGTTTTATAACGATTCAGACAAACGGTGAACATGGACTTACACCAAAACACTTGAATCGATGGAATTGGAATATTAGACATAAATAACCAGGTAATTACATGCTTACAAATACAATCACAATTGGTTTTGAGGAAAACGAGATGGGTGATATTAAGGATCTATGTAGGCTTTTGGACGTAGTAAAAATTTGTCATATCCATGGAATATCAATATGAAAGTATAAATTTACCAAAAGCTGTAAAAATGAGTTGTATAGCAGTAAAAACAAAGGATGAACTATGCAATACAAATAGTGTTCGTTAACCAATTTTGACCATAAATTTGCAAAAATGAACCAAGATATGTGGAAGAAGCCACAATTGAATTGTTTACACATGATGGCTACTTTGCATTACAGTTTAGATGTGCAAAGAAGCAAGAAAAAATTGCTTTTTGCACGGCTTAATACAGTCTTGCTAATCATATTTCAAAAAACCACACTTAATTTCCCCACTGAAGTATTGATGCCCTAAACACCACCATTATAACTGAGAAAGAATTATTTACCTCTTGCCTTCTCACAATGAAATGCGGTCAGATGAAGAACACTGGCGACGGCCGTAGGTGAGGCTAGATGACTTCATCGTTATCCTATCTCGCTGGCAAGCCCTGCAAGAAAACATCTTTGCTGATTTGACCAACTACCATTGCTCTTCCCCAAAGCACTACGTAGAATGAGCTTCCTTAATGCCAATGGAATCACTCAGTATTCATGATAAATGACCTTTGAACTGTGCAGTTGAACTTCTGAGATCTATCCGGCTCGACCTGTAATCAATGGCGAAAATTCAAAAATCTATGGTTTCCTATTTACCTAGTAAGTTCTTCAATTGACTCTACCTACTTGAGTTTAGAATTGTATCAATATAATTGGTAAAGAAAGAGCATAACCAAAACGGAAAATAGAATAAACCACATATTAGTAAGGGGGCAACCCTTGGAAAAAAAAACTCAATGAACCATATCACTCAAGAATGACAAAAGTTGGTGAAACTTTAAATACCAAACAGAGAAAACTAAATCCTATTAGTATGACACTATGTTATTGCACTTTATGACACTATGGAGGTCTCTGTCTTCAAAGTTTATGTCCATTTTTCATCTTATTAATTAACAAACTATATGAAGCATGCTTCAATTTATAAGAAAAAAAACTTTAATTGTCACCTACAGAGTTGAATCCTACCTCAGGATTAGGTTAAGATAGCACGTGAAGCATCAAAGACAGTGTCTAAGAAAATACCATTTTATTAAACCTTATCCATGCACTACACAACACGCATATATATACGCCAGAAATGTTAGGGTCAAGATGTATTTGCCATTGATTCATTTGCAGCAGTTGGTGGAAGCCGCACTATCTAGATTCTGAATGCAGCATAGTAACATTATACCCCATCAGGAAAATGTATTTTTTTTAGGTTTATTTGTAAAACATTAGAATACTGAAGCCAAAGCCTGCACATTTTATTTTAAAAAATATAACTTAAAGCCATTATCCTCGCACGTGATTGCTCTCATCTTTCGTAGAGTTGCCTAATTTTTTCATCTAAGGCTGGAGCATTTTGGACATATGGAAAAATAAATAAATATCTTACCAATAAAAAGAAGATAGTGAATGGTTATACTTAAACATACATAAAGATACGGTACGACCATTGTTACCTCAGTCGGATAGGTTGCACTTGGTAGAATGAAAAATGATAGTGAATTTCGACAACCTGCTCATGGAGACCAGAGCATTAGTATAAAAAAAGGTATTCATATATAGCGTGAATGAAACATTTTAACAGTAAAACACTTGGTTAAACCACATATACAACAAAAACCCTAAGGTATCATTTTGTAGTAATAAAACGTAAAAGATAATTTATAGTACCTATTAAAGAATGTTAAATTGTATCAACAAACCTTTGAAATAAAGATATAGAACTGCATAAACAGAATTGAATGAAGCAATGGCGACGATGAAGGTTCTTACAAATGGAGGTTTGTCCGCAAGCCCCTACAAAATAGAAAGAAACACAATGAAACCAATATCTGAAATAGAGTTTGCAAAAAGAAAAAAAAAGTACGTACATCAAAAAAATTAAAAAATCTAGACTTTTCTAAGCAAAGTGTCTATATAAAGAGGTAGACACCCAATCCAATAGGCATGTGAAAGTGCTCATAAATCTGCAAAAATTAACCAAGGTATGTGAAAGTGACATTGTTGGATACCTAAAGTATACACTCGTAACAACTAAGCAAAGAATTATTTACCTTTTGCATTTTCGTATTTTCCCTCAAAGCTCTTCAACTGTTGATTCTGCCTACTTAAGTTCTTCATTTTCTCCGACATTCGGTAAAGAGAGAGCATAACCAAAATGAAAAAGAGCTTAAACCACATATTAGTAAGGAGGCATTCCTTGGGACAAAAACTAAATGAACCATACCAGTCATCTACAGAATAAAATACATCCCGTAATCAGTCAAAAATGACAAAATTTGGTGAAACTTCAAATACCAAACAGAGGGAACTAAATCCTATAAGTACAACACTATGCTATTGCACTTTATATGACACGATGTAGAACAGCATGGTCAGAGTTGATGGAAAAATTGACAGTTCACGTACCAAACAGAGGGAACAAAATCCTTATAAATGCAGAATTATGCTATGTATTTCATGATTCTAAAGGATTGTGTGTTCAGAATCATGATAAATAAATTACTGTGATGATCTTGCATCAGTGTTATGCTAAGTTTCAGTAGGCATTTATGTTGTGTATGAAGTTGTGTAGATCCTTAGCATAACTGTGTATATTGCCTAAGTGAGAAGTTTGTTGATTACACCAATGTGAAATCTGGTTGCGTAGTTCACAGCAATAGCCAAATGGTTACCGAATTGTATAACTAATTATGTTAGTAATTTAGTATGTATATGCCTATAAGGCATGTTCAGGCACCAAAGAAACTAAGAATATTATAGAAATTGTAACATTATCGTACATTTTCAGGTCAGTTGAGCAACACCTTAAGTAGATATTGTAGCAGGATTTTTCGCCATAGCTTCATAAGTTACCATAGTCTCTCCCTGCCTACATAAATAAGGTTTTCTTCAGTTCACATAAGGAAATCAGAACTTCTTTCGACAATATTACGGATGCTGGAAGAAAACAAAGTTGGCAAGAGCCTCCACATATTCAAATTAAGAATACTATCACCAGCTACTATATATGATAACCATTTTACATTATCTTAACTTACAAACTATCTTAAGGAACAATTTTTTTATTGTCACCTATGCGGTAATCCCAACTCAGGCTTAGGTTGGTTAGCACGATAAATATTAAAAAAGGTATCTAAGAATATATTGTTTAATTGAATGTTATCCATCCATTCACTAAAAGCATGCTCATATACATGTAGGTCAGATATGTTAGGGTCAAGATGTATTGCAATATAAAATATATTGAAGGATGAGTAATAATTATGTTACCTGGTCATCAAAGAGTAAGAGAACATGAACACCAATTAAGCCTTTGTTTCATCATGCTCTTCAAAGAAACCTGCCCGTGTTGCAAGTATGATAAGAGAAGATTGTGTTTGTCGTTCATTCCTTCACAGGAATTATCGAAAAGTCATACTATCAAGATTTTTGGAATGCAGAATAGTAACATCTATATCCCGGTTTACAATATGCTTCCCAATTTTCAACCCCGGTTTTCTAGATTTCAGTTTATCGCGAGAAACTTCTATATCCGTGAATGATTCACTTCCAATAACAAACAACAATGACCTACTGGGTGTTTTGAAATTGGTAAAACCATTTAGTTTCTATAATTTCTCTGCATAAATTGCAATTTGGTAGCCATAAGTATGTTGCTATTCATACATGATCAAGCCACATTAGATAAAAAAAAGGTGTTCCTGACTTCTGTGGAGTCAAAAAAATTGAAAAAACAGTTGACATAGTTTGAGCGCTAAAATGGCAACAACAAATAGGTCTCAAACATATAAAGTTGGAAGGTAGAAGCATTATAATAAAAATAAGTATGGTTTAGCAGCTAAAAAACAATGCTTTCAAAAGTCAGACTAAATACCTTTGATTGTCATATGTTGGAGTATTTATGTTTATGTCTGCGGCACCAGTCCTGACTTTATGTCATTCATAACAATCATGGTCAAATTTAGATTCCATACACGGTTGAATGGTTGAATACTTCCTTGTGCATTTGCCTCTTCTATTTTCCCTGCGATGTCGAACCGTCTGGCTTGCACTTCATATCTATAAATATTAATAATTTAATAGATGGTATAAATTCAGGATGGATAATCGCAGTCCTTAGCTAATTAATGAATCATACATTGATATGCAAATTTTAAACCTTGAACAATGTTTCTTTTTTCTCCACTGAGGTCAGCAAAAAATAAGAACACATAGGATTAACCTAGAGAAAACAACTAATCAAAAGTCAAAAATCAAATCAGAACAGAAAAAAAGAGGAAATGCCAACCTTTGATCATCTAGAAACACATAAGAGAGGATCCTGACACTGCTATTTTAAAACATTTCATAGAAATAAAACTAACTTTACAAAAAAAACACTTGAATAACAACAAGATAGAGTAAAGCAAAACAAACTCATGAATATTCGGTAGCGTAATTGTATATAACATAAAAAACTAAAACGAATTAATGTTAGTCTACCATTTTCAGGGTTAGAGGAAAAGTAACCTACCGAGTACCTCTTTATTTGTTAAGATAATCAAAGTTAACCAAGTTTTCTTTTTACATACTCGTAAGCTTTGTTAGATTAATTAAGGTTTTGCAGCAAAGATAGAATGGTTAACTTAATTATAGTTTGTTTGATACTTCTTTTAGTATTTTCTTCAACGCCTAAAGTGGAACCGCGTACGTCCTTTGCAAGAACTGTACCAGGAAGTAAGCAATGATAAGCTTAGTGCATGAGCATCATTTCAGACACTGGTAAAACATAGATTAAAAGTGCATACCGAAGGGAGAACTTGAGAGTGGGAATGAGTCAATGCAACGAAGTCCTTCGGGTCCTTTGGTGTGTCGAAGTCTTTATTTTTAAAAACTTGTTTCGTAATCCAAAAAAGAAAATGATTAATGAAATTATCAGTGGTTTTACTTGTTAGATTTTTTATATAAAATAACATATAATTGATCAATTTTCTTACCGTGAAACTATTGTGATAATTCAGGTGTAAGTTTTTGTTGTTATATTAACTCCAGCAACCATCTCCTTATTATACTAACAGGTTCCTCTGCAAAATCAGAAGACATAAATTAGTATCGATCTAACAAAAATAAAACCGAAGTGCCTACCATTTAATCAGAAGATGTACCATTTAAATTTACAGTAACAACAAAACCAATCAGGGGGAATTTTTCGTATCTCTTGGGAAGTTCTAAGAACAACTTGTATAAAAAACACATAGGCAAACTATGGAGAAGAAAAAGGAAGTTGTGATATGTATACGTGTCAATTGGATTGCAACGCTTTCCAACTTTACAGCCTCAACAATTTCTTCTCCTTTTTTTGCTACTTCATTAATTAATTATGTTCTTATCCATGTAGACTGTTGTAATTTCTGCAGCATTTACACCTCCATGCCCATTCAAAACACCAAGGAAACCCTGTAATTAATGGTGGTGGTATCGCACTGGTTGTGTTATTTATGCCGGTGTAAGTGATGGACTTGGTGTAAGATTTTTACGCATTACTTTAATCCAACCACCACTAGTCCAACACCCGCACTGCCACCAACTCCAACATTACCAGTCCAAGATCCCCACTACCACTACCACTGTGTTTCCCCAATTTTTGGTTGAAAGAAATAAGAAACCTAATAGTATCAATTGCCAGGATCACAGAAAAGGAGATAACGGAGGGGAAAAGGGCGATACTGGTGTAGATAATTAGGGTTTTGTCGATGTTCTTAGAATCTAATCTCAATTGCCAGGATCACAGAAAATCTAATTAAATCAGAAAACTTAAACATGGGTTAGAAGTAAATCAATAAAGCTAGCAGTGTCCACGAAACGTAACATTGGTTAAGGTTAATTCTGGTCACGGGTCATAGCAAAGGTCACAAACTTACTGGGCCGAGACTCCAGCGCAGTCATCGCCCAATCTCAATTTTGATCGTCTTTTGTCTCAATTAACCAGAAAATAAAACCGATCGTCCGATACGTTTTTCGGACAATCTAATCCGTCCTTTATCTTATCATAAGAAAGATACTATTTTTTTTATATATTATAGATATAATTTTTTTAGATAAGAGATTTCACCATTTTCGTTTGTAAGGGGCGAGGAAGCATGAATTTCAGTGCTTTACCGATTACAGTATTTGCTTAATGGACGATGAACCCATGAATTGTTATTAAAGCCCAAGACATATGAAAGCTAAAGCCTATAGTGAAATGAAGTTCTTTATTTGAAGCAAACAAGGAATATGATCAATAGAAAATTACATTATCCCTCCGGATCTGAATCAAAGTAAAGTAAGATATTAAGATCACAAAAAACTACATTATCACTCCGGATCCGAATCAAAGTAAAGTAGATACTGTATTAAGATCACGAAACACACTCATTAGTAACGTTAACTATGAAAGTTCACATGCGGAGGGGAAACAAAGGTACATACTGCAATCACTCTGGTTGTCGAGGGCAACCGATCTATGCATGCTTCACTTTAGCTGTTTAGCAGGCTTGCTTTTACGTACACACTATACATATACATACTGCAACCACTTTGTTAGAGAAGCTTACGTAGTTTGTTTATTGGTTGGCAGTTTTGACCCTCGAAACTGGGAAAGGGGGGACCACAACGTTTGACATCTCATGCCATATAAATTTATAAACCAAAAGAAACCAACTAGATTTCAATCTGGGATAACAAATAGGTATGGCAAGATTAGGGAGATAAAATTATAGTTTAGGGGTTGGAGGGTTGGGCCCTCCTTCTCCTCTATTGCCCATAGGGTCTGTGTCCCCCATGTGTTTCATTTTAGGACTTTGTATCTCACCTTGCTCAATTTTTTTTATCTAGTATTTTCTTATGAATATTTTATGTATTCCTAAGAATTAGCTTTTGGTCGAAGTAAAATTTAGTAGAGGGAGATAATAAGAAGGATGAGGGGAGGGATGGTGTAATGATCACTGGACGCACAAATGACACATGGGTCTCGTTTTTGTTAGATGAGAAATGAAACCCTACACAATAATTTGGGAGACGCGACATCTTAATTTGCTTTTAAGAATGCTTCGTTTCACGCTTATAGGGTGCATATATTGGGGCTAACAGGCCCCATCGAAGAATGGTCTAAAATTAAAAACTAATAAAAGTAGTGGCTTCCATCGTCTCAATCGACAACCAACACGAGATCACCGTCAAGAAACCAATATACGAGATGGTGGGATTAGAAGGTGCGCATACGTATATTATCAGACCATGACTGGTTGTTGGATCACCCAACGACCAAAATAGATTATTTTTTCTCTTCACCGTGGCTAGGGTACCCTTCCTTCCAGTATCATCTTAGATTTTTTATGCTTTAACAAAAAAAATAATAAAAAAAAATCTTAGATCATTGGATTCGGCAGTTCCAAGGCCGCTTCTAAAACTTTAAAGGTTTGGGGTAAACATTCAGAAAATAGACGCGGAGGAAATATAGATGATAAATAAATAAATAAATGACAATCAATTGTATAACTCATTTATGCAATATGAGAGTTTAAATTTTTCAAAGGATTAGGCCGAAATTTATAAAAAAACTTTTTTTCTAGATACACAACGGAAAATATAAATAATAACTAAATAAAAGATAATTAATTGTATAACTCATTTATGCATTATAAGAGTTTAAAAATAATTAAAATTTTAACTGGAAAGATTGAATTATCAGAGGATTAATAGAACGATATTTCAATAGCTAAATTCAGATAATTCATGAAAAAAAAACTATAAGACCTAACTAAATTACTATAGTTGGAAAGAATAAGAAACTGACAAACCCTAAAATTCGTGAGAAAATTTGTGCCCTAATAGTAGTAAGTATCCACGTTTATTAAAACTTAAAAATCAACTATAGATAATTACAAACCTAATAAGTAATAACCGATTAGTAAACAAAACTTATTTATAGGCCATTCTATTTTTTGGGCTTAGGGTGTCGACCATCCCGTCCTACCCAAAAGATGGTCTTGAACGCTTCAATGTTTATTATGTTTCCACTTTTAATAACTTCTTACATTGCTTATATCATTCAAACTCCATCATTTGGTAACCCAAAAGGCATGTATAAGTTTTAAACAGTAGAAACGTTTGGATACTAGTATTATTTTGCATTTCTATTCTTACTGAAAAGATAATGAAGATGGAGTTGAGCATGTAAATAAATATAATGACGAAAAAACTGGAGCAAATTATATTAAATATACTGAAGTGTTAATTGCCTGAAACACAACAAATATATGCTCATAAACAAAAAAATTCAATAAAAATGACTATGCAGAAGATATGTACTAAATATATATGTAATACTCATTGTACTTTTCTGAGGATTATCTTCTTCCAATTATGAATGATGAATTTTTCTGCTTTTCTTTCTTCTTCCAAATTATTTATGGAAGCCATTAGCTTAGTACACCCAAGACCCAATAGTTGGGGGCCTTCGGTTAAGGTTTGATTAGCTTCGAGCAACATGTTTTTCCATTTGTTGTACTTCAAGGGTTGTATCTTTGTTTCTCTTTGGGGTTTTTTCTTTTTTGAAGTGCATTAAATACGCCGAAAACAATTAAACATGTTAAAAATAACAGTGCAACATATATCCACTTAAAAACTGACAGTGCGGCGGTGGTGCACTGAAAAAACATGTTGATATCGAAAGAAAAAAAATAATACCAAAAATATGTTGTGAAGATGAATATATTTTGAAATGACGAGGTTTCCAAGTACACCACAATATTTTTGATATCAATTTATGCAGACACACCTTGAATAATCTTATCGTAACAATAACGATCCAAAATTATTTCAACAAGGCGATCTTGGTAATAGTCAAAGTTCGGTTCGAACTAATAATAAGATCTTTACCAAGATATGATTAATGTACAAGTGCAATTACTTTAATTATAATATAACAAATATAATGCAGAAAGTAAAGTAATGGAACAACAGAAGTTGTTAACGAGGAAAACTGCATAAAAGAAAAACCCTGAGACCAAGTCCAGTTTTGAATACTCTCAGAATTAAGCTGCCACACAAAAAGCCTACCTACCCGTAACTTCGTGTATTTGATACCAAATAAACTACCCTTAATTACTTAGTTTCCTCAGTATTCATACGCCTACAACCAATCTGGACAACACACTTGAATCCTAAGACAGAGTCCACTATCTTGTGTTGTTTCACCCAATGTGAAGACTTTTGCACCTAACTCCTTTGGCTCAGAACCCCGGAAATACAAAAGACTAAATCGTTTTCAGTAACCAACTCACTTATCAATCACAGGTATCAGGAGTTTGATCAGTGATAAAGTAGAGTAAAAGATCTTCCGTTTATATCAATAAATTTCTTTAGTCAAGAGATCAAACCAAGACAACGATCATCGAATTAACCAATCTTGATGAACAATAAATACCCAAGCAAATGAATGCCACTAAACAGTTTGTTCAACATCACAAGTCTAATATTTATCAGAATAAACTGCTTGTTAATCCCAGAGAATCAAGTACGCAAAAAGTCACACAAAGATGAGAAGTAAAAAGAAATTAACGTCTTTAAATCTTCAAAGTCTCCAGTCTTCAATTTGATCTTCAAAGCAACCGCTGCAAACAACTTGATTTTACTAATGATCAATACACATAACAGATTCTGTTAACATTGATTAGATCAACAATTATATCGCACAGATCCAGAATCACTTAAATCTGTGATAGTCAAACCTTCAAACAAACTTGAGTGGCGTTATATCAGAAGATAAGGACCATGGAATATTAAGCAAGTTTGATCTATCGAAGATAACAATACCATTAGTTCTTAAAGACAAAATATAAACAAAGAAAACTAAAGCAGTGCGATTCTTAGTTTCCCCCTAACGTTATTACTAAAGCTTCTTGATCCCAAAGAAGACTTTAAACAAATTTAATGCAAAGATGTTTACCTAATTAGATCTTTATCCTCTCATTTTCAAATTAACTTTCCACATTTTAAAGGTGTGTTTTGGGATGAGTTTATAAGAATAAAAGACTTATTATTTATAGTTTTATGACCAAGACACTGTTTGGAATCCAAGATCTACCACTTTTGAAAATTCTTAAAATATGTAATAAATGTAATTTTATATGATTTTGTAATTAATACCAAATAATATTTTTTAACAAAAAAATCGATATCTCTCTTAGTATGATGGTCGGTTGTCAGTCAAGCAAAATTATTTTAAGTTCTTTTCAATCACAATTATATATAAGAGTATAGCAATATGAACGAATTCGATCCACATGGAGATATGGGTTGTTAGTTGTATTTGAAAACTATTGTAAACAGGGGGATTTTGTTGTTCAAAATAATTTATACTAAAACTTAAGATGAACGTGTTTAAGAATATATTATAAGAGAGAATTGGTTAAGGATTTCAGCGTCCATCATTACACATGCTACGCAATCAAACATCAATTCGTCATTCACTCTCTCACGTTACCAATAACCCTAAAATATCCCCAATCGGTGTTAACACTTTGTTACGCCTCACAACTCAACAAATATTGCAATCGCTAATATATGAATTCTTTTTTTACCAAATAACCTAATGCTTTATCGCTAAGAGATTTAATTTTAAGAAAGCTTTAAATTATGTGAGACAGGTTACTGATAGGAAATACAACACAATCGTGGTATATTCAACTTAGATCAAGTTTTACTTGTGACTTCCTTCACGATTCGCACCGCTAGTGATCCCAAATTACTACTAGTTATTACGGTTCTTGATAAAATTACCTAAGACTCCTAATTATCCATAGAGAAGTTATTAAGATATTTAATTCACGACTTAAATATGCGAAACAACTGATCATTTTATAAGAACACAATCAAATAATTATTATGCGTAGTAAAACTTGAACGATATGCAAGATAATGAATAATAAAACTAATGCATTAATTAAATAACATATTCATGACTTTAGGTTACATCCTTAACCAATATAAGAAAATTAGTTCATAATGGATTTCTTAAAATCCAGAGAATATAATAAGATAGAAAAGTAAAGCAAACCCTAGGTTGTGGAAAATCTCTAACTCTAAAGTTCCTTGTTCTTCTTTTCTCCAAAAGCTATATAGATGACAGATGTAGAATTATCTCTTATATAATAATCCCAAAAATAGATATGCCCGTGCTTGAATCCCGGTCGAAATAGGTCGCCAAACCCGTTCCAAATAGCCAAAAATGTGACTTAATTATCCAAAGACAAATGGGTCACATACAAGTTGATAAAAGCCCATCCTATATTTCGTTTAAATCTCCTCGCTCTTTTATTCCCAGCTTCTCTCGATGGCTTAGGCCATTGATGTGCTCGACTGCACGTCAAAACTATTTATTGTTTTCTCACTACTTAAGATTTATTATGAAGCAAGGGTAAGAAAGGATCGTTCCCACGAGGAGGTCTTGGTTGTTATATGTTTCGAAAACTTATATAAACTTGGGGGATTTTTCAGATTCAATGAAAGTAAATTAATATAATTAAGAAAACTAAGAAATTATGGAAAAAAAATCAAAGAGATGAGAATATTAGTCAAGGTTTCGTTTTTATTCACAAAACATGTTCTTGTACTAATAACTAGAATTGATATTTAATCTCGTTTTATCAAAAGCCCTAGAATACCTTGATCGCAAGAATATCCCGCAAAATCAAGCCATCAACAAACACATTAAAAGATGTGAATATGGATTCTACCAAGAGAACAACCTAACGTGTAAAAGCACTAATCAAGTTTAATTCTTGAGGAGCATTAAGATTCATGAAATTAGGCTAATCAATGCAGTTGAACGTGGAAAGCGCACTAATTCAATTTAACAAAGATCGTGATCCACTTGTGATTACTACGATATATCACTACAAGCAATAAGCATAATTATGCTATTTGTATTTGAAGAGTATCACTTTTGTGCATAATAAACCATAAATTAGCTATAGATATGAATGTGAGTTCAATCAATTGGCCACTCGACGAAATAAATATTCAATCATACATGGTGATATTTGTGGTGAATTATGAACGATAATATTGAGACAAAATTAATTTATTAATCAAAGAATCATGTATTATAAAATTCAACTAATCCTTAACCAATAAAGAAAATTAGCTACTCATAATAATTAGAGTTCACAAAATTGAATTGAAGAAATAAATTTCAAACCCAAGGTTTAAAGTTAACATTTCAATTGTATAGTTAACACTAAGGTTTTAGCTTAATGTACTTGTGGATAAGTTGCTAAGTACGGCTATGTTAAGCCATGGGCATACTAGCCATGGCTGTTATTCTGGGACGTGCTAGGCATGGCTAGAGACGCATAGGAGCCAAGGATACTGGAGTTGGTAGCGACGCATAGGAGCTAAGACGTTGAGGCTAAGGGACGCATATGAGGCCGTGGCGCTGAGGAGCTAGATGCATAGGAAGATAGGGGCACCGAGGAGGAGCTGAGACATACTATAGTTCAAGGGTGCCAAGGAAAGGCCAAGGGCGCCAAGAAGAATCCAAGGGAGCCAAAGAGCTATGGATGCGCTATCTTGGCAAGGGGCGTATTGGACTTGGCAGCGACGCGCTTGTCTTGCTAGAGACGCACTGGAGCCAACCAGGGACACGCTAGGCTCGCTAGTGATGCATAGAGGCCAAGGGACATGCTTCAGAATCTGTCGACCCGCTAGGCACTAGGCTAAGGAGAGTTAGCGATTTTGGCGCTAAAATTAGGGTTATCATTTTTTGTGCTAGGGTTGAGGTGCCAAGGTGGTGATGCGTTGGCTAAGGCCTCACCAGGCCAAAATATGCTGGCTAAGACCATTTTAGGTTAGTTAGCGCTTCTCAGGTGCTAAGGCTTAGCGCAAGGAAAGTTAGTGCTTTTAGCACTATTGTGGCTAACTGGTGCTAAGCCAAATAGCCATTGCTAACTTGGCGCTAATATGAGAAAAGGCTAGGGTTAGCCTAGCTCAGAGATTCAATGCGTCTTTTATAACATTGCTTCTTAGTTGTGGCGCATCCAAGAGGAGTGATGCATTATTTATGGCTTATATTTAACCAAAGTGATAAAGTAGCATATTTGTGCTTAGAAGAGAAATTTTGAGGAGCATTCGTTGTGAATGAAGCGTCAAGCTATAACGTATTTCAGGGTTTAAGCATTAGCTATTCTCGAGTTTAATGGATGTTGCTAGAACATCGATGCGCATTCGAGACAAGTTCAAGGAATTCAACCGTGGAATTTATGCAACTTGAGACTAGTTCGATATGACATGAATATTATGAGTATTGATGAGGCTACAAGGCTAATCTAGAATGTTTAGAAAGAACCTGCACTCTTAATTCGCTTGCGGAATATAAGTAGAGAAACAATATTCTATTAAGCATATGCGCATATATATATTTTTGTTGCTTAGCAAAGGTCAATTTTACAATTCTAAAACTTTTCAAAAACTCACCATCTACACCTAGATGTCGAGAAATCTTTCCCTTGCAAACCTACAAAAAGAAGTAGAAAAGTGAGAAGATAACTAGATGAAAACCTAGATATCTCCCTCTCTTGTTGAAGTTGTTCTTATATAGCTTTTTCCCTTGTAGAAACCTTCTTAGAATAGAACTTTCTTTTCTATAAGAGCCGTGCTATCCCGCACTATCACGCGAGGAACCAATATAAGCTAGCGGGTTTCCTACCGAGAGATTATATTATCTAACTATAGAATGGGTTAGATTAAAGAGATGGTTATTAAATAAACATTTAATTATAAGCAGCTTCTTTAAGTTATTTTTTTCTAAGATTTTAGGTCCCTGTAACAAAATCATTAAAAAGTTATATTGAATTCTTGGCATATGTAGTTAAGGTTTGAGATTATAGGAGTATTCTGGTATATCTTCCATATGCAAATTGAGTCAACTTGTATCTCTTGATGTGCTTCTTTTTCATAACGTTACACTGGTGGAAAATAGCCATTTTAAGACTGTTAGTACAGGTTCTTGAAACCCATAAAAATACGGTTTCTTAGCAAAGGGCAATTGTAAAAATAAGTAGAGAAACAGTATTCTATGTTAAGCATATGCGCATAAATATCCACATATATATATATTTTTGTTGCTTAACAAAGGTCAATTTTACAATTTTAGCGTTTTTCAAAAACCCACCATCTACACCTAGATGTCGAGAAATCTTTCCCTTGCAAACCTACAAAAAGAAGTAGAAAAAGTGAGAAGATAACTAGATGAAAACATGTTATTGAAGTTGTTCTTATATAGCTTTTCCCCTTGTAGAAACCTTCTTAGAATAGAACTCTCTTTTCTATAAAAGCCGTGCTATCCCGCAGTATCACGTGGGGAACCAATATTAACTAGCGGGTTTTCTACCGAGAGATTATATTATCTACTATAGAATGGTTAGATTAAAGAGATGGTCATTAAATAAATATTTAATTATAAGCAGCTTCTCTAAGTTATTTTTTTCTAAGATATTAGGTCCCTGTAACAAAACCCTTAAAAAATTGTATTGAATTCATGGTATATGTAGTTAAGATTTGAGATTATAGGGGTATTCTGGTATATCTTCCATGTGCAAATTGAGTCAACTTGTATCTCTTGATGTGCTTCTTTTTCATAACATTACACTGGTGAAAAATAGCCATTTTAAGACTGTTAGTACAGGTTCTTGAAACCCATAAATAATTTGATATTATTTTATAAAAAAAATAGAAATTGATTCAGCTGAAATCTAAATACAGAATCAAGTATGATTAAAATTATAAACAAAATTGAATAAACATTATATTAATAATTTAATTTATTTTGCAAGTTCAACAAACTACAAGAATACTAAAAGACTTAAGAAATTGGCAGTCCACGTACATAGCTAAATCCAACAATAAGAAAAGTGGCAGTCGACATACATACAAGACTACTAAAGACTTAAGTTCCCCCAATGCTGGTGTACTGATCACATTAATGGTGCCATTCAAATCCAAACTGAGTAGGCTCTTTAAGTTTGTAAGTTCAACAGGAATCTTCCCTTGGATTTCCTACCAAAACCGGTACCTGTTTTGCAAACACAAACAATTCTTTATTAGCGATGGATATCCTAGAAGATAGTGTCTAAGAAAAAAACGTTATTACCAGAAACATTAGACAACGAAAAGGTATACAGAACCTGCAGACTCGAATATGTGAATTACGTAAAATGAAACTCCATTGATTCCTCCTAATTGTTGAAACACCATCAAACCAACACCAACCTGATTTTAAGTTGTTATCATTCATCGCACTACTTTATCATGAATTAATCAGCTAAATAGATCGCAAGCCATGGAGGAAACCAAGCAGGATGAACCTGAAAAAGAAAATATCAGACCGTTATACTTCCTCAAACTACTGTCAACATTAACACTAAAGCAAAAAAATCCATTTGACCAAGTTGATTTACAACTTAACATAAGAGTAACAGAGTGAATGGACCAATGTTGATTCTCATTTTTCATTAGAGAGGTTAGAGCTCACTTCTCCCAAGTAATTCTCACGCACTTAACGACTAATGTTTTTTACTAGATATTTACACATCATGAGAATACTAGCAACAACAAAATGAACATTATCACCATAAAGCTTATCTCATAACATACATCAATTAACTCCTCCATCTTTGAAGAGGCTTCATACTTTGCCCTCATCAACTCCTACAAAAGAAAATACGCCAGAGAGACCCAAAGGTTAGTAAATGAAACAACACCTTATACAGTATAGCGTACCAACAACAGACCTCTGCGACCAGAAGTGCACGTTCAGTAACTTCGGTTTTGTGAATTCTGCTATTCTGATCTTCATTAACCTTTTCAAGCTGTAAAAGAACCATAAAAGATGAATTTGAGTAATGAGAAGTTCATCTTCAATAATACCATGTCTATGACCAGGAAGGAATGCACATCTTACCAAGAAATCTAACATTAAAAGTCACTTACATTCACATTTTTAATAATACCATGTCTATGAGTTCGTTATTCTCATGCTATAGTAATCTAGTTAGTCAATAGAAATAGCATACTAGCCTTTTATTATGGAATACAACTTAAAACTGTCATTGTAGGGAAAAGGTTGTACTGAATAATTTCGGTACAAAATAGAACTTGAAATTACATTTTGAAATGCTTGATAAGAAAATATTCTGAAACAAAAGTTTTTTTTTATCCTAAGCCAAAATGAATTTGGTCACCAAATCATGAAACAAATCACAGACAGACAGTTATCTTGAATACTGACACTGATGAAAGATGAATGATAAAGGGAAATGAAGATACAATATAATAAACCTGGATATAAAAGGCTTAGAGTTCATAAATGTGTGCAACAAGCACAACTTAAATTGCTTTAAGAGAAATCACTAGAAGACCTCTTACCTGCACATGGCATCATAAGTTGCTGCAAAGTTGCTGTGTACACCAAGTGTCTCTCGGTCAAAGGGACCGCACTCCTGTTCAAGTATGCCCCTAGCTTCTTCAAATAACTCATCAGCTTCATCTATATTGTACAATTGTACACAAGCCAATCCCATTTGGTTCAACACCACACCAAAAAATGCCGATTTTTTCTCACCATTGGCTCTAAGCTTTGTTACAGCACTTTCAAATGAATTCCGAGCATCTGAAAACCTTCCAACCATGTAAAACATAACACCCATTTAAGCCAACTCTACCCCCAAACTCTCTCTAAAAAAAAACACACAAAAGAAGAGAGCAACATGCAAAAGATGCTAATATTTTCTAGTAGAGGTTCTTTTCCCTCTCCCTAAGCTTCCATTTCAATCTTGCTCCTTTTCTGTTCTAGGGTTATGGTGCCTCTCCATAATTTCTTTAAAAATGTTATCCATTTCTTTCTAACAAAGGACCTAATTATAAGTTTATCCACATTTTCCCCTTTGGTCCTAGGATTTTTGCCTGACAAGTCCTCTTAAGGCTTTCACCTTCACAGGGTTTTTTGCCTGGCAATTTCATAAGCTTGGTAAAATATATTTTTAGAAAGGCCAATAGAATCAACCTTTTTCCAAGGCAACTGGACAAGCCATTAGACCGATCACTTCTAGTGAAAGAACGAACTTAACCAATCACTAATGGCATTATGTTGTCTCAAAATAGGCTGCTACACACCACTAAGAAAACTTCAGTTACAAAAGAAGACCAATATGCGGCTAGCCCAGATTCGTCTCTGGCTTGGCGCCTCCACTTTTCCACGTACTATTACCTTTCAATCAACGTTCGCGGAAAGATCATAAGTTTTACCTATTTTCATGCCTTGATCTTTTATACCAAAGACAAACAATTTGGTTAACGACAATATTATGCTGTCTCACCCACTACTTAAGAAATTTTCTTTAAGGAAGAAAAAACAGTATCTATGATATTCAGTGAACCTAGCTACAAGTAACTAATGAATGCATTTCTTAATAATTAAGTGTACTTGCCTGTTACTAAGAAGTTTATGCATTCGGATGATGAGATCCACTTCATCTGGTTCAAACTCTCCTTTTTTAGATCTGGGTGCAAAAAGTTAAACCACCTCAACCTATAGCTTTTTCCACATCGATTCAACCTGAAAAAGATCGAAAAAACAGTGAAATATGAGGAGAATGCAGGCATGCTGTGTTTTACAGATTTCAAATATTCATTTAGATTCCAATATCTTGTTGCATTTACGTAAGATATTAGTAAAAAAAAAATCTCCAGTATAACATTAGTGTGCATTTCAATGCCTTTCTTGTCAAATAACCAAACAATTATAGAAGGTGTATACCTGCTTTGAAAGGAACTTTAGGTGATGCATCAGTATTTGATATTATTTAGTTGTCACTAGCTTACTAGAGACACACCTTGAAGAGATAGATATTAATTGAGACTATGTACAGCAAACACTAATGTATGTAAATGATAACAAGGATCAACAGTTTCTTCAAGTGATGCTGGTGCACAATGTTCACGGTGAATTTCAAGGGTTTGCTTGTAAAAGAAACTTCTACACTTGCTGAATTTCAATTTAACATTAGTACAGGATCAAGCAAAACAAAATGCAGGAGACTTTAACCTCTAGGCCCAAAAAGATTTTAATATTGACTTACTAGATTACTATAAGATAACATGATAATACTGAACTCATAAAGCATAAGTTTATACAGCTAAATAAATATTATAACTAAAGAAACTAGTTTCATTTTCCTGTAAATATATACCTTGGCTAGATTATTGAATGTATCAAAAGTAATGAAACCATTTGAAATTGCTGAGGTTGGAGTAACTGGCTTCTGGAGAAGGTATATGACCAAGGAAGGAGTCAGGCAACTGAACCAACTCCTCAATATGCCTGAATATATGTAAGGACCAGCGGTTAATTAAAGAGACAACACAAAAAATCTAATGCTATAAACGAAGATATGGCTTACTTTTATTTTGTTTCAGGAAGGTCATCCAATGAATTGGTGATTGTATAGGTTGGTCCTCTAATAACTCCTATAAGAAAAATCAAAAGAGATTTCAATTTCAACCAAAGAACAAAAACAAGAATAGGTAAAAATTATATTTCAAACCCTAACTTATGTTCAAGAAAATGACACAGTAATCCATCGAATGCAAAATCAAATCAGCAAAAATAAATCCGACCTAGTTCTGTTCGCTAAAGAAGATTCAGATTGTCAAGGATTGTGTTTTCAGCCGATCCGCGATGAAATAGGTAATTATCAACATGAGTGAAGAAAATCCATGATAGAGATATTGATATAGTGAAGAAAAAAACGATAATAAGGTTATTTTTTCTGGAGTTTAGGGAATTGGAAAGTCTCCATGAAAAGATGAGTTAGAAGATAATATAGGGTTTTATCTGTAGGTTATTTGAGTTGAGACTCGAGAGTTAAAGAAACTTGATTTGAGACTTGAGAGATTGGGGGAGATTTTTTTTGGCTAGGTCAAAGAGAGATTGGGAGAGAGCTTCACGGACAGTAAGACGCGGAGATGAGATGGAGAACGAAAGTGGGAAGATTATTGAGGTTTTTAATAAAATGTCCATATGGGTAAATGCAATTAAGCAAATGTACACATTCTTTTTTCAATGTTTACTAAATGCCCATAATTGGACTTTTTTCGGCCCATTTTATTAAAAAACAGCTAGCGGCCATTAGTGTATAGGTGACAGTTATCTCACCCCATAAAAAGATATTTAAACCCATGACCGAGTTAAAATTAGGACTGAGTTAAACAGTGTTAAAATGCTGACTCACTACGTAGTTAAATCATAACTAGTGTCACTCAAACATTAATCAAATCATCAAATTTGATGTCAACATCAATTACAATCAGTAGAAATCAATTATTTAGATTCAAATAACCATGTACGTACACAATTATCAGATCCTACACACCCAGTTTGATGTCAATTTCAATTGTTTACCCCTGCATCATCTAACTTGCAGGTTTCAGTGAACCTGTTAACACATTCAAGCAAACAATATCCCGAAAATTAGGGTTATAATTGAATAGCAAAAAATTTTAAGAAAAACCAGAATTTATTTATATTTATTCAACATAATGATCAGTTTTGAAACATGAATACAAACCCTAATTACCGATCAAAACAAGAACCAAACTAATCTTCTAGCAACTGAATGTAAAGAAACTCATCATAATCTAAATTTAAACTGATGATTACCACCCAAAGACTAACAAGCTCATCTCCACCACCACCACCATCTCCAACCACCCAAATCTCCACCACCATCACAACTAGCAGAACCAGATTTGTTGAAAATACTATTCACATATAGATACCATTGAAATTCATCCACCACATTCACATACAGATTCAATTGAAAAAAAACATTTGTTCTTGATCTGACCAAGAAAACCTCAAAATTGGATCAGGAGAAAAAAATAAGATAACCCTAAAAAGTCTAATTAAATCAATTGAAATGGAAGAATCATAAATTCATGTAAAGTTACAACTACCCACTTCATGAATTAACAAAAGAAATTGATACATGATAAAAACCCCAAATTCTTCATCTTTATATCTTTCAAACGAGCTGCTGGTGCAAACTGATTCAAAATCAAGGAAACAAAAATAAAAAATTTTTTCTTCAAAATAACTAAATTAACAGAAACAATCACTACATGATTTCATTAGATGACAATGATGATCATAATGGTGATGCCATGTGTGATTTTTGATAAGGAAGAATTAGGACGAAAAAGAGAGATAGAGTTGAAGAACTGGAACCGCTGTTTTTTAGAAGGGTGAAGTGGTGAGGAGAAGAAAGGAGATAAATGGGAAGGTGAGTTCTAGAAAATTGAACGGTCACATTTTTATCAGATTCATCTTAAACCGTCAGTTAGTTATGGATATATTTGTAATTGCGCCCATGAAAATTTCATCTTCTCATGTGAGAAATTGACCAAGTCCACGAAATTTTACTAATTTGGTGGGTCCTGACGATTTTTCTAACGACATGGGCATTTAATAAACTTAAAAAAAAACGGGGTTAGTTTTTTAATTGTATTCCCCACGCATACATTTTTTTAAAATTTCCAAAATTATTTAGGGTTTTGTCTTTAGGTTAAACTCGCATCTCGAAGAATATAAAGGGTATAAAATATACAATGCAATCGAATCTAACCATAGAAACTTCTTTCTCCAACCGTATTATATGAGGTCCCACTAGAAAGGATAAACTTGTAATACTATCAATCCAAATAAAAAAAATACTATTTTGGGTGGAATTTTTATTTTTCAGTTAATTTATCATATGAAGTATGGTTTTGAACAAAACTAAATTAAGTGATGCTAAAGACCGCATTATTTAAAAATCTGTAATCAGTGTTAAAATGATCATTTTCCACTAGTGTTACGGCTTGATTATGACAAAATACGAGGTACTTTAGACATAGTGATAGTTGATGAACAAGAAGACTTATTCTCTTCAAAATAGAGTACTGCTTCAATGGTAAAGAATGGTTTTTTTTTTTCCTTCTAATTTTGGTGTTTTGAGTAACAGAACTAGAGTTTTGACAAGAGATCGATGACCGGGTTCTTGTCAACTTAGGGTTAAAGGAAGGATCTTTATATTTGTGTGGCGGAAGACTGTTGGGGTTTCTTGAACGCCCTCACAATTTCACATGCATGTATTCAATCACGATTTATTATGTATCAAAATTAATTTGCGTTGTATATTTTGATTCCACACCATTCATATAACCAAAAACGTCTCCACCACCTCTATCTGTACCTCCAACTATTCAATCTAGGTAGATCCATAGATGTAATGTATAAAAACTTGTTGAATGAAAAAATAATTCATAATATATATTAAAATACTTGTCAATTAATTCAATGTAGTTTGCTTTACTGTTTTGATCGATAGAAATGGTAGGAAAATATGACAGTTAGGGATTGAAATTGCTTAGGAGGCGAACAAGAAGAAGGGAAAAGAGGTTGATAGTGGTGAACGGTGATGGGATTGTCTGAAGTTGTTGTTGTACTTGGTGTTGAGGTGGTTATTACATAAAATCAATTATCCAACAAAGTAAGGGCTTGTTTGTAATTAAAATAAGGGCTTGTTAGCAATTAAATCCACTAACAGTTTATATCCATCATCAATGATTAAAAATGCATAGGTATTAGTATCCAAGGGACTAAAACCCGCTAGCTTATATTGCCATTCCGCGTGACAGTGTGGGATAACACGACTCTTTCTATAAAACCCTAACTCTTTAATTCCCAAAAATAGATCAAGTTCAAACATTCCTAGCCCAAATCAGATTCCTTATTCCAAATCACATTTTCTAGAGGAAGCCCATTCATTTATTGGCCCAAAAGAAGTCCACATTCTAGTCCCCTTTCTCGACCATTTTCTCCGAGACAAATCTTTAAACACTTAGGGTGCATCTGTGTTAGGGAATTCGACATGAGTTGTAGGATTTTTAATCACGCCTAAACTCCCTCCCTGCATAATATTATCACTCATACATTAAACCCTCACCAATTCTCCTTCCCAAACAAATTTCAGAGTCGAACCACATCCATCCAACTTCTCTTGGTGTTTAAAACCAAAAGTATCATATCATCTCCATTAATTCAAATCAGTTCTCGAGATTCTCTTCTCTATTCATCATTACCACTCAGCGACAAACTCCACACTTTCCTCGACTGCACACCATCTCGACAGCGACCACCATTCATCACTTCAAAATCTTCTTCCATGTCAACTCTCAAACCAACAACGACCATAAAACCTATCTTCTCCTTTACGAACTGAACTTCTCCTGAATTCCATCACCAACCACAGATCTATCTCTGGCCATTTCAATCACTGCCACCATCCATGTTTCAAAACCCCATGGAATTCTTCCTCTTCAACCCTGATTCCGGCCACAACATGAATTGTGCCTAGTTCTTTCTTTATCTTTTCTCGCTGATTATACTGTCATTCATAACCCGAATCCAAGCATTCGAAACCCACCAGATTAAACAACGACATCACTCTCAAATTATGGTACCGAGATCTCATCTCTCACTGAATCACAGACAACCTAGGTTATCCACCACCACCACAGATTCGAAACCCCTTTAACGGCAGCATCAATTCTTTCTTCTTTCTTTATCTCGGCTAAAGAAACTCGATCGATTAATTTGTTTTGAATTAGAAAGCAGTTGCTCCTAGTGATAAACTCCAGCGGCTGCCCAGACAGAAAGGTTGCGTCCGCCTTTAGCAAATAGACTCCCTTAAGCATATCATTATAAAAAAGTTAGTTTCCTCATAGTAATTCTCTGAATTGCTTTGCAGAACTGGATGCCCTTTAGTAATTTCTGTTTTACACATAGTTGAGACTTGTGTTCTAGCTTTGTGCCCATTAACACCCAATGACTCCGAACAATGCCTTGAGCTCTTAATTTTCTTCTTTTACTTCATATGACTCCAAAATACCTATAAAACTCATATAAAACATTAAATACCAAAATACAAGAAAAATAACTAAGAAAAACATAAGAAATTTATATGCAAATAATATATTTTATACACTTATCAAATTCCTCCACACTTACCTTTTGCTAGTCCTCGAGCAAACTAACATAAACTAGTACTTAAGCTAAAATATACAACTCCCTTTCGTTGAGGATATGTTTACACTTAACATGTGTAACAAGCCTTTAAACCCATAGGTTCCCTAGTGGACGAGTTACAGTCTCGTGAGAGTTTACTAGAGATTTACCTACAAAACCTACTCCAACTTTCAAATATTATAAAGCACATGCATCCAAAGAGCTAAGAGGACATAACGTTTCTGCACACTAATAATAAGAAGTTAGATGTATCAAAGAACATTATTCTCATGCTTAACTCTTGAGTTAGGAGAAAACCAACCATATGAAAGAATTCAGGTTCGAGAGCGATCAAATGTTTTGACTTCTGTCTCACCAATAGGGTTTTATGAAATTGACACTCAGAAGACGTACTTTATGGTTCTCATATGCGCATGCAGGAATGAAGAGAAATCCTACACGCGTTGGATGGTGGGGAGGAAAACCCTTCCGAATTATATTTGAATACCCCACAAAACGTGGGAAGAAAAGAACCTATTTTTCTGATGATCTCGAAGAAAGAAATCAGCTAGTATGCTCGGATGGGAATGCTCACTCACTTTCTCATCCAATTTACAATCAACACCACTCTCACAACATCCCATAGTAACGTCTTCGTCTTCGTCTTCAATTGTAGATGATGAACTCTTAAACTTCATATAACTTCAACAATTTCTAACTCTTTTTTTCTCAAATTCTTGTTGCTTAAAACTTCTTTGTAGATTTCTTCTTTCCCACGACCTTAACGAATAAATACAAAAACAAATATATATTAAAGCAATAAAAACAATTTTTTTTTGAGACAAGAAATATGAAATAAAAAGTAAAAAAATAACAATGAAACTAATATGCCCATGGAAGAATGACTTTACCACTTGATTGTATTTTCTCGGTATCATTAACTTCACAAAAATTCACTTCCTTTGATTTATTCGCTCTTGTACTTAGTCTTCAACTAGGATATAGAATTCTGCTCCTTGTATTGTTACTTCACTATGAATCTGAAGTATGCTCTTTCTTGTAGTGTTGCTTGTAAACCTTGAACATCTTCAACTTCCTTTAAATTTGTGACTCCACTTCTTGATGATGATGGTGTATCTATGGACCTATTGTTGTCGAGAGAGAGAATGGTGCCAACTGCAAATCAAACTACAAGGTAAGGTTTTTTCGTAATTCTGATGTTACCCTCATGATTTATAGAATTAGCACTTAAGAGATCAAAAAGTAGTGCTGAAATGGTGTGAGGTTGGGTAGCTCATAAATGTACCCGGAGTTTGCACAAATGAAACACTTTAAAAGGACAATTTAGATAGGTACAAAGAATTGAATTTTTGGTACCTCCCTCATATATGGGTAGTGAATGATCAACTTCTCTAATATTGTATTCGCCACCGGCGGTTTAAGTCCATTTTTGTCAGTTATTGCCTCTCAACAACAACTAAGAAACCCGAATATAGTTCTCTAATACTTCTAAGTTCAATTATTTTGGTAAGAACTCCGTATGTAAATGTAGGTAGAAGTATACTAAGTGACTCTAAAGTATTTAAAAGTTGGAGGTTTCATGCAAATAATTACAAAAAAGATCAAATTTTTTTGCCTAAAAGTGAACACTTAAGAATTCTATATGCTTAACCACTCACCCATGATAGACACATTTTAGTGTCTAATTTGCACCTTAATTTCTAGTGAGTTAGCATTCGATTTTGTGTCTATTACGTGTTTTATTGCTTTTGTAGGGACATTAGAAGAATAAAGATTTGTGGAAAAATTGGCTCAAAAAGTGTTCAAAACACCCGGGAAAATGGATCAAGGCACCCACACTTTGGATTAGGGCACCCTTGGATCGGGATGGGCTGGATCGGACCAACCCAGCGGATCAACTCGGCCCAGTCAACTCGGTCAAAGTCAGTTGACCGAGTCAAACCCAGTTGACCAGGTCAAAGCTTCATCGGAAAAACAGAACGCAAATCAAATCGCAATTTTGATGGGATTTCAGCAAATTGATAAGTACCCAATCTAATTGAAGGTTCGTATAATTGATTAGAAGCTCTAGAAGCCGAAGATAAGGGCTGGAGAATCATGAATTTGGACGGAAAAAGGGATATGTTTCGGTTTTGGATAACTAGTGATTTCTCGTCAAATCACCGAGTTCTAATAGGATTGGAACATCCTAGAAGACTCACAGGGCCTATATAAAGAGTTTACAATCCTCAGAATCAAGGTACGAAGCTCCAGAACCACTTTTGCAATTTTCCGATCAAGTTCCGACTACGGCCGGTCACTGCTGCTGCTCCCGGTGATCGGTGTTCTTCACCATCGCCGCTGAAGAAGAAGACAGTGCAACAGTTTTAACTGTTGCTGTTTCAAATCTGTCTGTCACCATTTCTTCTCTCTTTTGTTGCTTGAAACTGTGCTGTAACAGTTGAACCCTGTTCCTGTGACGTTTATATCCGTTGCTGTTTGGCTGTTGCACTATTATTTCATCTTGTAATCGATATTTTGAGCAATGAAATCAACTTTTGAGCAATCTTTTTCCACCATGAGCTAAGTCCGTTTACTGGGATGATGGATAAGGTAATTTTCTCAATTTTATGTGATTTA